>JACJUM010002279.1:511038-661858 GCA_020976665.1 Heortia vitessoides | reverse complement strand
CAATTATTCTTATTTATCTATCTTAAATCACAATAATCTAATACAATAATAACCTCTCAACTGACCATTGACCTCAGACTTTAGCGCTTGTCAGTTGTCAATGTCATTCAATGTCGTTCAAAAATTAAAGAAATATTATTTCTTTACATATATATATATGTGCATAGGTTGTATTTATATTTATGTATTGATTTGTTATTGTTATATGGACATGCATAGTATTAGTATTTAATTAACTTTATTTAAGTTTTATGAATTATTAGTACATATTGAATTGCATTGTCACATTTTCTTGGTTTATGTTCAAGGGTTGCCCCAAAGGGATCGCTTTGAGCGCGAAGGCCACCTATTGTATTATAATAATTGTGTAAGTTTTATTTTTCTTTATATATTTTCTGTGTACAGCAAGAGTATATTATAATTATAACACCTCACTACTAACTATTTATAACGCCAAATAGCATTCAGTATGCGCAATGCGGTGTGCTGCTGTCTTAAAGGGAGTGTGAAGCGGTGAAATGACTAGGTAATGTGCCATCATATCTCACAAGGTTGCACATTAACTAGTGATATCCTTGTGACAAATTTGAGCGTCCATAGGCTGCGTTGACGCTTACTTCACGCGGACCGAAAGCTTGTCGACATAATAATATTAACTTCGTTTAAATCACCTGTAAGACATTTTTGTCTGGTCAGTGATGATAGATAATTTATGAGATGCTTCTATTTCCAACGCTGGGCGCGCACGACGACTGCTACAGAACGCAGCTTCCCGACGAGCGATGCTGGTGTCCATCCCCAATTTGTTGCATCTGTGCTTCGCTCTTTCGAATGGATACACCGCCATCTATCGGTTCCGGTAACTGAGTCACTTTTTCGACATCTCGTACAAATCTACTATTGTACTCTGTACTCAAGCATCTTTAGTATTTTATTTAAAAGTCCCAAAAAGCGTAACTAAGACAAGAATAAATAAATTCCTACATCTCATAAATCTCGCTGAAAGCACTTGTGTTACGGACATCAGACAACAAAGAAATCACAAATATACTACTTAAATGCATATATTTATAACGCAAACACAAAAAATAACATTATATAAATTTTTGTGCTGGGTGGGAATCGAACCCACGACCTTTGGCGCACAAGACAGGATCACTACTATCTGCGCCATCAGGCTCGTCAATGTAAGCTAAACAAATGAAATCACAATAAATACTGTAAATCAGTACAATGCAAAAATAATGTTCCTTAAAAAAAATACAATATGCAATGTCTGCATTGCCGTACAAACACGGCGTAGCCGGCTTTCCGCGCCGTTTGTGTTTCATCCTATATGTTGGCTTGAACCACTCGCAAAATTTTGTTCTATCTAGTTTTAGCAATATTGGATTGAACGACACGCTTGGCGCCAATTTGTTTGATTTTATCACTAGTCTGCATTCTGACTGTGTCCTTTTTTCAAATTCAAGACTTTTTTTGTGCAAAAAATCGGATCTATTTTTAGCGAGTAAAAAGTGCAGCTGTAAAACGCTATTTACACGTATCAGTGAACTTTATATATTACTTTTTGTTTTTTTCTCCATCGAACCTAATGTTATCGGAGCTGATCAAAACCAACGGCTAACAATCGAGGGCGCCTTTGAAGCGAGAGCTCAGCACAACTGGCCGTCGTCGGTTGCAAAAGAGGGCCGGCTTGGGCTTCATTCATGATTGTGGAGTGCCAGTGAATTAGCGGTCTTTATAGTAGTTATGCTATTCATCATATCAGCCATAGAACTTCCACTGTTGGACATAAGCTTCCTCAAGATAGGAAGATTTTTGCATATAATTGCCGCGCTTGGCAGACGTGGTGGCAATCGCAGAGCACAACGTCGCAACGACGATAATGCCGCCCATCCCAGACCTGCCCCGGCCTGTTTTTAAATTGTGTTTTTTGGATGGATATACTACCATCTGCCGGTTCCGGTACTTAAGTCGCCTCTTACGACATCTAGTACACATAGAGGTACTTTTCTACTCTACCGGTACTCCGCGGCTTATATTATGCTATCGGATGGAATACATTACTAAGTTGAGATACAAGCATAGGGTTGTTTAAAATGGGGCTACATTTTAGACTCTTGGGAGTCGGTGGTAGGTAGACATGAATTTGGAATAAGTGCGAGGTCTACCTCATACAAAAATAATTAGTGTTGTCCAACTCGGGATAAAGTCGACAACAAAAGTTATATTTACTTGTTAACATATTTTAAGTTATAACACTATTTCCTTAAGTTAAAATTAAAATTTTAATTCAAATCTTTTGCGATTAATTTTACGCTGAATGCGTTTTGAGTGTTACGATCTGACAGTAGTGCGATTGGTTCCTGTGCGTGTTGCATGAATTAGTAAATTATTTATGAATAATATTAAATTACCATCATCATCCGAATAAAGTATGTAGTAAATTGTATGCTTCTAGCATATATTATCTTAGCATGTTTTCTTCTAGCGTTCCCATGGAAATAATGAAAAATAAAAGTAGCCTAAGTTACTCTATATGAGATCTGATATTTTTACTTTACCTCAAACAGACAGACAAAAAATTAAAACGCATATTTTTATTATAGGTACCGTATTAGTCTATTTTAAAATGCTTTTATTTTAATAATATGCATAATATACATATGTGTACAATCATTTTGCAATAAAAAACATCGACAACAGGCCGTATAAATGCAGATGTTCTGAGCTCAATGTGTCCGAGCGTGCGAGCGGGATCCGGCTACAAATAGGTAACGTTGTTATCCCTAATTGCTGCTCGAACTAGATCTCGCCTGGACCGGGATGCGACTGGTGGAAGCCCTGCAATGAGGGCTGGCAGCATGATCCTAAAACATTTCAGTAGATGTCAAATTACTACCATTCAAAACTCTAATACTAACTCGTACGATCTGTATTTGGCAACTCCAACAGCGTAGTGGTTAAGTTCGCAGGATGGAACGGAAGGATCAACTATTCGATTTACACACAAGTTATTTATGGGTTAAGTATTATTTATACCTTCGAAATAGATGACATTCTAATTCAACAGTTTGTTTATTAAGTCGATCTATCGATTTACAGTGGAACAAGATGTGACAATTGATTCTTAAACGTAATAAATACAGACACTGATGCGAAACTACGTACCCGGTAGAACGTTATTTTAACAGGAATTTAATAAATGTATGTCTGTTTGCGATATATTTGGGTGCATTAAACAACACCAACATTGCATATGTGCTGTCTTATATATGTATTTATATCCGCTTTTTTGTTTGCGATTTTATTCGTATTAACTTCATTTTATAAGCGTGTCTATGTGTCTGCTTGCTTGAAGACTTGAACTTTTTTAGATTGGAAAAAATCAATGCAATTACCTCATAATATTATTATTTGTGAGTATGGACGGATGAATGTATAGATCTATGTTTGTTACTCTTTCACGCCGAAACGGCTGAATAGATCTGGATGAAATTTTCGCAGTGATTATTGATAGACTGCAATAACACATGGTGACTTTTTATCCTGAAACCATATTCCTTTAGTATAGATCTGGGGATTTTTTTTCTCTACGGAATTAGTACGACTTGTTGCATGGGTGTACGACAGTAGCGACAAAGACTTCTTCTCATAATACCAATCCTCTTGAGATTACAATATGATGTAAAGATCTCGCGAACAGAGTAGAGGATGGAATGCTAGTTAAAAATGTTTAATAGGTATTATCTATTACTTTTGTGGATAAAAATACATTAATACTTGTTATGGTTTGACTAGAAGGACACATGGTCTCAAAGCCTCAAGTAGTCATTATAAACATGTACAAAACACAAACCTAACATTCGACACAATATGGAAAACACCTCAAAGTTATACTTCTGGGAAACATAATTATTCATATAATACCGTTAAATATAAACACCGAAATCAATCATTTTCCTGAATACCTGACATCTTATACTAAACTTGATAATATAAAGATTTGTAAGGTTTGTACAGTACAATACGGCCGCTGATGTCTGTCGCAAAGCGCCACGTAGCCATGAGACACCATGATACCAAATGTCTTAGTGAGGCTGTGCGGTTATTGAAATCGGATATGATTACTCGAAAAGGGCAAAGCCGAATGTTTTATATAAGCGAAAAACCAATTCTGAATGGCTGTAACTCCTCAAAAATTTTTCATAATAAATCCTTATAGATATTAACATCAGAGACCCAAATTTAGACATTCTAATCCCTCACATATTAAATACATTTAAAACTACAACTTAAACCAAAAATTCCAACACTTACATCAGTATTCAAACCAAGGAACAAACAGACGAGCGTTTCGCCGAGTCCTTGTAACGTTTGATTAAAACACAGCCCTCCCCCCTTGTGAACCCGGGACCCCCCCCCCCCAAATAAGCCACCACTTACCGCGCACAAAACTGAAAAGTGAAACGAGTGCCTATTCAATTTATTCCCCCGAATAAGACGTTGGAGTCGTGAATTAGTGAGGGGCTGAAATGGCGCCAGCTTCCGCTGGGGACCAACATATTTCATGTGATCAATATTCCGCGTTCGTACAACGTACAAACATGCCTAAATACCCGAGGTAGATTAAGTAATAATACCAACACGGTGAGGTACCACTCAGAAATACGTCTACCGCCATGCATCGGTGCTCGTATTGCTTTGATCCAGTTTGACGGACTAAGAGAAGGAAACCACATTTCTTAATTCCATATTACAACAGGGCTGCCGTCATACAGGTACTAGACTTTTTAGTTGTTTGCTAGTATATAAAGCATGAAATGAAAATGTGTAAAATTTAAATCTTAGCGTTTTAGACATGATTAAATTGTTAACCGTTACAGAAACAATTAATCCATGAAAAAATAATACTACTTTCAATTTAACCCTGTTTAAAAAGTTTACGAGCATAAATACGAAAATTGTTGGCATTATCAAGACATCAGCATTAAAATACATAGACTTGACTAGCATAGCAGCCAGACATTGCCCACTGCTGGACATTGACCACCCCAATAAAGGGGGAATGCGCACAAAATAGGATTACCTGCACTATCGGGCCACTGTTTTACAATTGCGCAATCCGGGAAACGAGTCGAGGCTGAGATTTAGATCTAACGATTGGAATTTTGCTTAAATGCAAAAATTGTAGCAAGGCACTGCGTCCATGCACCTCTGTTAGCGCCCCGTATAATTGATGAACCGCAGGCCATGATTGCGAACAGATCATTAATAAAATTACCAAATTGACCCTTACCCGTCGCATCATTAACTTACCGCTGAAGGCTCTTCGTGTATTGCTGTTGCTTTTAATATTAGAAAAATCAAAGCTTTCCAACAGCCACTACTCTTCAATTTGAAATTCCCAAAGTATTTTTCTACCAATATCTCCATCGGTCCTGGTACTTTAGTCGCCTCTTAAGACACCTGGTACAGAGGTACTATCCAACTCCGCCGGTACCTCGCAACTAAATAATTGAATGAAACCATATTGAATTAAAACCAGCGTATTGCAATTAAATCAATCATATGCAAATCCTAAAATCATGTGTATTTTGTAGAAACCCATATCAAGTAGATGAGAGTTGACACGCATTGGAAATCAAATTTAAATCTGCCTTTTTTAAAACTGATTTCACATTGCATCGGGTCCCGTGGGAAATATTGCGGGAACAAATGAAGTCCTATCAAATTTTAAGCTACGCAAAATTTCACTAAGATTAGTTTTACCATTTAGTTTTTAAAACGTGTAACGTTACAGGGATAGACAAAATGAGAATCATGATATTGATAAAGTAGTAACACTAAGAGACAAAATCGTTGTTTCGCGTTATAACATTGTATCATTCTGTAATAATATCATCAGCATCATATCAGCCTTTGGTAGCCAACTGCTGGACAAAGACCTTCCCAAGAAAGGGTAATTTATTTCCATAATTGCTGCGCTGGACCAGCGTGTTGGCAATTTCAGAACGGAGCAACTGAGATGCTGCTGCCCATCTTCACCCTGTGCATTTGAGCTTCACTATTATGGATGGATATACTGCCATCTGTTGGTTCTGGATCCTTAGTCGCCTCTAACGACACCAGGTATTATTCTACTATAACGGTACCTCGCGGATTTAATATAACCAAATATATTTATTAGGAAGTTTAAGTGTACTAATGGTACATCTCAAACTGACATTAATCAAAACTGTTCGAACCCTTAGTTCACAGATTGGAAATACAAAAGCGGAAAATGGTGCGTACGCGGCAACCGATCCGTGCCACTGAGTTATTCCGTGCAATGCTCAATTAAAGAAAAACTCCCAAAAACAAACAGTCGAAAAACGTAACGAAGCAATTACTGTCGGGAACGACCGCCATTCCGATGGAAAGAGAAAAGAAATCGCTTCATTCAATCCTCCTTTTCCCTCACGGACGAATGGACACTTTTAAATATGTACGAATGTACCAGGCCCGCATGAAGATAAAGGTGGATCTATTAGAGATAACGTGAAGATTTTTGTGCAAATACCTGTAAATCTGAACTTTTCATGTTGACTTTGTTCAAGATTTTTCATAACAGATTCTAATCTAAGAAACTCAGTGTTGAAACAAGATTTAAACACCGCGCCTTTTTGTATTTTTTCGATTCACCATCCAATAGAAAATCAATCTAAAAACACAACGGAGCAAGTCTGACGGAAAGAGAGAAAAATAAACGTTCATTAAAATCCTCATTCTTCTTTACAGACGGACGAACAAACAATATTTTCAATACATACCTGCCCGGATAAACGTACTAGGGGCGCATTATGATAGAAGAGATTTGGAGGGGGTGCTTAGTAGGAGATTTGCGTATCATCACTGGGCGCGGTAAAACCCCTTTAATTGGAGAGTTAAGAATGTTCTAATAGTGCGTAATGACGTTCTTAACTGCGATCAGTTTTATGAAAATTTTGAATCGAGTCGCACGGATGTTGGGTTATTAAAGATTAATGTACTGATATGTTTACCTTCCACGCCTATCAATAAAATCTGAGGGAATCAGCTAGTGATTTCAAGGTGAGCAGAAGTTAGCCTTTTAGGTTTCCATGCATGGATGAATCAGCAAACAATACTCACTTCAATAAGAATAAACATTCGAACTGAAGATAACGTAAACGAAAACAGGCTTCTCGCCACAATAGAAAGAGGAAACACAATTGTAAAGAAAATATCATATACATTTATAGCACAAAGGGAATAAAACGAAACACAATATAAAAATATGAATTACCTGCTGGAACATTACTAAAGAGTTCAACCATTTAGAATGTTTCAAAATAAATATCGCACAAGTTCATCTTCTCCGTGATCCAAGTTATTTTTAAACTGGCAGCACATTTTCCCGTCGTGTCATCGCATTTTATATATAACTTAATTGCTTTTTCTTTACATAAGTAACCCCACCCGTTTCCAAACAGTCCCCTGGAAACTGACGAGAAAAATACACTGGGGCCTTAATAATGAAATATTCATGCGGAAACAATCTGCTGATTTCGAAGCGGATGGACAAGCCTGGACGGGTATCGGACGTTTGCACGCGGACAAACATAAAACCGGCGTTATACCATCGCCATAAGGTACATGAACGCCGCAAATGTGTTGTTACACCGGAGTACAAATAAGGGAAGCCCGTATCATCGTTACGGGGCATCCATAACAAGAAGCATAATCTAAATGGCCAGGATTTGTTCGACGCGCGGGCTCACGGCCCCAGCGGGCCGGGGCTCGCGCTCAAGGCGGGTTAATCTCGCATGTAAAACTGGACCTACAATGGATATCGTAAACATTGGTACGTCGGCCAGTCGGACCTTCGGCCACGTCAGTTCCGGTATCCACAGCTTCAATATTTAGACCACTATGTAAAGAACTAGGATTAGTTGTCAAAACACCATAATTATCTCGATTCATCCTGTATGACTACTTCATACAGGATGAATCGAGATACCTTTGACAATTAAGAAACGGAATATCAGGCATAATACCACAATTTACTACATCAACTATGATGATCGATGAACAGTTCGCCGGCGGTGAACGAGTATCGCGCTAATTCAATCGCGCCGAGTCGACCTGATGCCTGGATCCAATTACTCGTATAAACAATGCCTTGATAACCTCCCTCGACCGGAATTAGAGGGAGCCTGAACGAGTGCAGGGTTAATGCTTAAATATTACATTGGTATTTGTGGCCGGCGGAAAGTTGGCCAAATCCTCCAAGGCCGCTCCAAGGGTACTGGGAATAAAAACAAGGATTTTCCTGTAGTGCTATACGCTAACAACACTGCAGATTATATTACATTGCTGGAGCAATATCTTTCGGGAATTATTGACCTTCATTTGACCGAGAACCGTGTGATATAGGCGTAGCTCGTATTGGTCAAAGTTGTCCAATGCGAGATTGCAATTTGAGACGACATAGTAAGAAATAAGGTTCTATTTAGTTAATATCTATATTTCAATGATCATCTCTCAATAATTCTGTACTACTTCCAGATACAATAGATTTTAAATTTATGAGCACTTAAAGAATTTTTAAAAATTTTAAAGATTATTCTAAAAATTTATAATAGACGTATTTAAAAAAAATGGGTTTGTCTGGCTGTCTCACAGCTGGTCTGAGAGCAAAAGACAGTTCTTAAAACTAAGCTCACAACGGGCTCGTCGCGCAGGCCACCTGGAAGGGAACTGCAATAAAAACTGGTGATAAAGGTTCAATTAACACCAACCACTTTACCGGCGCCGGCACTAACTAATTTATTTATTACTCACTTTGCTACTAAGCTTCAATGCATTTTTACGAAAGTTTTCATCTTGTTACAAGGTATTTGAGAGTACATTGAGGGTAATTACTATTTATATTTTAAAAAAATCAACAGAACTGAGAAGAGTAACAATCGCAATAATCTATACTCATATTATTGAGCTGAAGAGTTTGTTAAAACGCGCTAAACGCAGAAACCGTCGGTCCGATTTGAAAATTCTTTCTAAACACCACGCTCGGACCAAGAACAGCTGAGCAAATATTACGCTAGGTTCTACAACTTAACGCGGGCGGACCTACGCGTTCTGCTAATTTTTATATATAATTCCTTAAGGTGCGTGGATTGAGTTCCTTCCATCCTACAATCGAGTTACAGGGGATCGATCGTTCGCGAGTGGTTGCTAATACGCGCAGATTATCTCACAAAAGGCCACTCGTTGAGGGTCAATTAGAGCGAGCCCACTCCGGAGTTCTCGCCGCACACCTCGAGGAGTCGCTCACGAGCCGTTTCTGCATCTCTCCACTTGAAACGTGCGCCAGACAAATGTTCACAGTTCAAATCTACAGATAGCACAACTTTTTATTTTTGAGATTTGATTACAGATCTATTTATTTAACATAATATCAATTTTACGATATAACGTTAAAATATATTAATGGCTACAGACGGCTGGTAAAAGAGTCAGCCATATTAAATCATCCTAACATTAATTCATCATATCAGCCATTTGTAGTCCACTGCTGGACATAGGCCTCCACAAGAAAGGGGAAATTTGCCCAAAATTGCCGCAAGCGTGGTGGCAATCGCAGAGCGCAGCTTTCGCCTCTTACGACACCTGGTAGAGGGGGAGGCACTATTCTACTCTACCGGTACCCTACGGCCAATTATGACAATAATTATTAGGGGAAAAACAATTACGTCAAACGAGTCAACGTGTCCAGCCGAACATTCCCTCATTTATCACTAAAAAGTAATAATAAATACACAAAAAATCTCATACATTAATCTGACACCGAAATAAATCACAAGCGATTGTGTTACGGATATTAGACAACAGAGGTATTACAAATATATATTACTAAAATACATATTTTTCACCCACAAATCTCTTTTTTTATTAGACTCTGTCGACAGAAAAGCATACAGTTCGCATGATAGCGTTACTGCCGCCTTTAGACGTTCGTAATATTACGAGGATATCACTAGCGCCTTACCAACTTGAAGGTGTTATGTCAAATTACCTAGTAATGCCACCATTCAAACCGGATCACAGCAATGTGAACCCTGCTATTCGGCGGCGGCAGACGATCTTTGCATAGGTCTGCTCCATGTAATTTCTTACTCTTCTCACATTATCACGATTATTTTCCGGCCATATTATATACAAACGTCATAACTTGCCATTTTCACATCACAAATATCATCTGTGATATTAGAAAAAAGTTAACTAATACTACATGATATTAAGAAAATTCCATAGCCAATCTAGCTAACGTTGGAATTAAAATCTAAAGTAACTATTCTAAATGTTGCCAGCAAATGAACAGTGGAACAAAAGCGTTGCAAATAACAAATTGTTACTTTGTTATTGTGTCTGTTAGTTGGAGAGCATTAAGTTTCTCTAATAAGAGTTTTTCAACGAAGCTTTTATTGTCTTCTTTGCGACTGACCTAATTTTATCGAGTGCAAAGCACATATTTTTACTGTATTCATTCATAATGTCAACATTCGTAGAAAGAACGTATTTTATTGCGATACTTAAAAAGGGCAACCTCATTGATATAGACATGAGGCAAAACATTTTCTTTAAAAAAATTAAGTATTTCCTAGACTGCGTTCACTGACTAGCCCGATGACGCAGATGGTGGTGATCCTGTCTTGTGCGCCAGAAGTCGTGGATTAGATCTCCACCCAGGAAAAATATTTGTATGATGATATTTATGATTTGTTTCTGGTAATTAAATATAAATATTTTAGTAGTATATTTATCACAGAATGATGTCAATGTATAACAATAAGATTTTGTGGAAATCTATTTATTTATTTATTGACTGACATTATAAGTAACACACTTCTATTGCCGAAACGTAAAAACATTAATAAGTAAAAATTAAGGAGCGCGTTATGAATTTGTTAGATAAATATATGTTTTAATAAATGTATATATCAACTGAAACAGTTGTTATTAATTTCTGAATAAAAGCTAAAAGTAAATAGTAAGACACAAAAATTTTTATTTCTAACATTTTCGTGTTTCCTACTTGTTATTTGTAACGGCTAGTAAATGTCGTATCTAAGCCCTTAAGACAGTGTATAAATAATAACTAGAGGTAGACATCTTACAAAGTCGTCTGCATCGATACCTCACTCTCACCTATTTCCACCGCTAGATGGCAGCGTTCGCATTCCGCATTTGTGTTCCGGTTGGAAGCGCGAGTGAGGCAGTGAAATTACTGGGTAAATGTGACATTGACAGTTCACAAGGTTGGCGACACACTATGTGATATTTTTGTGATGACACGAGTAACATGTTTATAATCAAGCGGACCGTATGCTTGTTTGCTGACTTCATAACATGTAATTAAAACAATATTTTAAATTTAATTAAATATATGTATTTTACAAGGAGGCCAATTACAAGCACCTCTGTACCGTTGAAACTAAACGTTGCAGCAGATCCCGTGACTTCGTCCGCGTGGAATAGAGACTTTGGGGGGTAAATAATTTTTCAAATTGGACCAGCGGTTTCTAAGATTAGCGCGTAACAAAATCTTTAGCTTTATAATGTATTGGTTACTCTTTTGTTGTATTGGTTACTCTCGCACACGAAGCAAGGCAGCGGGCAGGAACAAGCGGCATTAGGTCTAGCTCTCTCTGGCCGAGGGCCCTTGTGCCTTACATATATTGGCTAAGCTTCTACTGTTCCTATTCTCACTTATCATTCGGAACGGTGGGCCTCTACCTATTAACCGAGGCTTTCTCACATTTACTCCTACAACAAACACAAAACAATCACTTACATGGATCTAATTGAGAAGGTCATAAAGATATCTATCTATATATAAAAGTAACGTTTACAGACTCATATATTAACCTAAGCCCTTAACTATAAGGGTTAGGAATTAGAAATTTTACACAGGGGTTCCTTTTAAATTATTTTATAACACTAAGAAAATATTTGAAAATACACCCCGTAGGGCATTAATGGCTCCTTATGGCTGGAATGATCATGATGAAGGAGGGTGCAAAGTTATTATTAATCTGCTGTTTTCGAAGTTATTCGAATGAATTTCTATAAGATTTGTCATTGAAAGTGTAACAAATGATACACGTGTAAAATAATTTCGAAAATTATCCCTTAAGAGGTAAAAGGGGGGATGCATAGTTATTATACAAGTTCTACGATTTAATGCGGGTGAAATTTTGCGGGTTATTCTAAAGTTTCCTAAGTATATATACTTACGTAACTTTAGAATAACCATGTAAGGTTGCTTGATTAATTGCGTAAGAAGCTATTCCAGTTTTTTTAATTAAAATAAAAAGTGCCGTTAGGTACCGGAAAAATAGAACCGACCGATGGCGGTATATCCATCCGAAACAGTGCAGCTCAAATGCATAGGGCGGGGATGGGCAGCAGCAACCCCGTCGCTATATCCGCGCTATGCGATTGCCAACACGCTTGCCCAGTGCGGCAATTATGGGCAAAAAACCTCATTTCTTGGAGAGGTTTATGTCCAGCAATGGACATCCAATGGCTGGTATGATGAAATAAAATTACTTCATTGTTTAACTACTAGCTTCAGAACCCGTAAAACTGTTGCATGAAGACTTAGAAGAACGTTAAGAAGACGAAGAAGAAGTTAGTTCATTCTCGTCTTATATCGTTGCCAGATGGATATCACAGGTTCCAGACACCAATTAAGACAGTCGCGACTTTGGCGCGCCCTTGCAAACTCCATTAACAACTGGTAACTGTGATTGATCGATTCTACAACGTCTTATCGACCCGCACTCGGCATTGCCTCAATTGATAGAAGCTACGCCTGATCGGCTGAAGCTTCGTCGACGATTACTTTTCATTTATAACAAATTTAGTAATTTGTAAACTTAATGATCTTAATATAAAGCATCAATAGAGTAAAGCAGAACCTCTGTATCAATTACCTTAAGAACGCTACACCAGAACTGACAGACAGTGGTTTAACTATCCGAAGAATGCATACCTATAAGAAAATGTATGGAATATATAATACAAGCCATTGGAAGTCTACTGCTGGACAAAGGCCTCCCTAAGAGAGGGGGAATGTGCTCATAATTGCCGCTCTGGGCAAGCGTGTTAGCAATCGCAGAGCGCAATTTTGGCGACGGGGATGCTGCTACCTATCCCCGCCCTGTGCATTTAAGCTGCATTGTTTCGGATGGATATACCGCCATCTGTAGGTTCTGGTACCTTAGTTGCCTCTGAGACTCCTGGTACAGGGGGAGGTACTATTCTACTCTGCAGGTACCTCGCGGGTTCATTAGATAGCTGTGCACATTTGTTTCAACAACATTTCCGACATTCTACGTGTCATTTTCTTCCCTTTACAACAAACATCAGTTCTACTCCGTTTAAATAGTAAAGATAGATCACTAATTCAACCTATTTCAGTTATCATGTGATATTTTTCTGTGAATATTAAACTGAACTTTATTCACGCTATTTAATCCCAGAAAATACCTTTACCAAAATGCTAATCTTACTAGAGCTATAAATAAGCTATACATCCAAACCACAACATAAGTCGAACTAGATAACAACAATTTTCTATCGATCGTTTGATTTTAGCATATTTCCTAACTGCCAATTCAGAAGTTAATAGACTCACATTTTAAACTTCCCAGGTATTGCATATTAAGGTCAATGCTCCCAACTATCCGCAATACTAGATAAAACCTAACAACCTAAGCATAAAGTCGTCTCCGAAGATTACCGAAAGCGCCCATAAGGGTCATTAGGCCACCACTGTAGCTGGGTCAATTAGGCGGGCCACTTAAGTGGGGCCCGAGGACCCTCGTCCTTCGAGCTGTCTTCATCGGCATTATACCTTCAAGGATCGACGCTTGGATGCTGTAATTTGCGACTTTAATTAACCGAGTTAATTTAGGCAAGCACATGAGGTACACCTCTTACAAAGATCGCCTGCAACGGTACGTCACTCTGTCTACCTCTACCGCCAAATAGTAGTATTCGAATTGCTGTGTTCCGGTTTAAAAGGGTGAGAGCGGCAGTGAAATTACTGGCTAAATGTGACATAGTATCATCAGTTCACATTGTTGGCGACACGCTAGTGACATCTTTGTGATGACACGAGCGTCTATAGGCTGCGATCGCGTTTGTCATCAAGCGGAGCGTGTTCTGGTTTGTTGAATTCATAATATACAAAAAAAGGCGACATAATGTTGTCGACCAAGATTATATATAGCACGCACGGCCTTAATTGTGAATTCGTCACTGTGCGGCGTTCGCCAGCTTGCAATAGACATGGCAGCTGTGAGCTCTGCCGAGCACACGTAATGGCGTAGGTTTCACGCGAGGAGCAAACTGAGGATCGCGGATCCGTGAACTGTCTAATGGATGCCTGCTTCAGTCATGCAGACACTATATCGCTCTTTCGCAGCAATAAAAGTTTTATTAAGACTAATTACTGGGTGTTAATAGAAAACTCTATCATCACCAGTTTTTCTTTGCAGGTGTCTCTTTAGCCAGGCACGTGTAATGAACTTGCAATAAACTCAGTTTTAAAACCCGTCTGGTGCCGGCAGACTAAATAATGGTAGGCCTAATTAACATATATCGTTGTAGATCACTCTAATGTTCTCGCAGTATCTTTTTATTATGGATATATTATAATAATAATAATGAATTCCCACAACATCTCATACTATTGACCTGACTCCAAGGTAAATCGCTTAAAGCACTTGTATTACGGACGCCAGACACCATAGGAATCATAAATATTCTACTTAAATGCATATTTAACATCCGAACACGGACAAACAGAAATATCATCATAAAAATATTTGCTTTGGGTGGGAATCGATCCCACTACGCTTGGCGCACAAGATAGAATCACTACGATCTGTGTCATCGGACCCGTAGTAAATCGCCGGTATTAAATGTTTGACGTTTCGAAAGAGATTGTAATGGTACCTACTTGTATGAAGTATATTTTGAGTTTGAATAACTAAATCAATCAATGTGTCCATATTTCGTTGAGACATCAAGACCTTAGCAGATACGTCGAATTTTTCTTCCATATCTTATTGCAGGCACGCGGTATAATTACCCTCAAATACTTAAATAGCAAACTTTTATTTTATTTATTTTATTAATTCATAGAAGAATCAGTCTCTCAAAATAAACACACAAGAACACTAGAAAAAAATTAACGTGTATGATAACAACACAACGGTATTGCATTCCCCCCAAAAAAAAAACAAACAAATGAGAAAGATGCAGGTTCGAGTGTCTGAAGATTATTTTTATTCTAGTAAATATTATCTTAAACATAATTCAGCATTTTAAGCATAAAATCTCTGAAATACACAATCTATAACATAGATGGCTTCAGGGTTCAAAATACAAACAAATGCACTAAAACGTGGTATACGTTTTAGTGCATTTGTTATATCATTATCGTTACGCCGAGTATCAAGTTGCAGTTCGCGAGTGCTGTATCGAGGCTAGTCTGGCCCACTCGGCCCGCTCGTCCCAATTAGAGCGCACTCGACCGAGGGCCATCCACTCGTCGCTTATCCACTGCTCACCGATACTTTGGATAAACAAAGCGAGTGTTGTGAGCTCGCTTTTAGATCCCGATTGGCCTATAATTTTATATTTTGTAGACAATCTTTTTTTTTGGTCTTGGTGTGTTTATATGAAGGACTGTCCAGCATCGTCATATCAGCCATGAGAAGTCCACTGCTGGACATAGACCCCTCTAATAAAGGGGAAATTTCCCTATGATTGCCGCAATGGGCAGGCGTGGTCGCAATCGCAGAGCGTAGCGTTGCGACGAGGACGCTGCTACTCACCCCCACCCTGCAGTATTTGGCTGCACTATTTCAGATAGATGTACCGCCATCTGTCGGTACCAGTGCCTTAGTTGCCTCTTATGACACCTGGTATAGATGGAGGTACTCTCTGTACTATGTGGTACTCCACAGGTACTTCAGTCCAGCTTAGGGATGAATAAATTCACTTAAAATCTCATACCTGCCTCCGTCAAGTCGCTTAAAGCACTTGTATTGTGGACGCCACACAACAGAGGTATTACAAATACTGGTTGCCCGGGGCTCGAAATTCGATCAAAATAGTTTATTAATTATTAAGATCGATCATTAGCAAAATTTCGACATCAATAAAGCCTTTAGACAAATGCTTGGTTTACTTAATTTCCTTTGTTATGTATAAACATAATTTTTGGCACATAACCAGCACAACCTGTCTACAATTATAAGCCTAGATATGCCAACAAAGTATTGGTCAATATTAAAAAGGATATGTAGTATACTTTGCTGAAGTATCGATGGTCGATGACTACGTACGGAGGAAATCATAAAAGCGTTGCATGGTCGATCATTACCCGGTAACGCGCCGGCATCAATGAAACTCGAAACAACTAGCGCCTTCAAACGAGCCACGTCGAATGTGGAGTGTTTGCGCCTGCGTTAACTGGTATACTTTTTCATTTAGCTCTATATTCATGTACGCAAGCACTGTAAAAGAATCAAAAGAAACATAATGCAAATCTTTGCTGAAAAAGCGCAGCCTTTTTTATAAAAGTCGTCTACATTAAATATATATATTACACCCGCAATAGAACAAACTAAATAAACTACAGTGGCGGCCCGCTTGAGGTCGAGCACCTCCTTTCTTATTTAAACAACTCTGAATGGACGAGTATTACCATAAACAAGGAGGAAAAAATCAGACATCGTCGAGCGAATTTCGCGTTTAAAAATAGACAAAACAAAAGCCTTTAAGAAAAATATTAAAAACAGTTGCCGGGAAAATTAATTTAGCGAGCGGCATTAACTGGCAGCCAGGTTCACCTCCGCTGGCATAAAGTGCGTTTTATATTCATTCATTGTATGAAACGTAATAGAGAATTCTCTCTTTTCTAAAAGAAAGATCATAGGTTTTATACGTTAAATATCAGAACTGTGTTATTTTGCATTAAACGTTTTCAATAAGTTTTGGAATAGTAATATTACGGTTTTGACGCAACGATAAAATATAATCAATAGTTCCGAAAAAAAACATAAAAAATATCCAGTATATGTAGAATTAATAAAAAAAAATAAAACCCATTTATGACTTTGATAATGTAACAGAGAGTAAGTTAACTGTCTGACTGTAGTAGTACGAGAGCCCACGACCAAAACCGTGTCTCATAGCAATACGGCAAAAACCCTATAAAATCGTTAGATTGTATGATTCTGAACCCGACTAGGTATATAGTAACGGTCGAAAGTGTAGCAACTGCGTGGGAGGCCATTTCTGCTGTGTCAAAAAAAAAGGCAGTCGGTATTATAGCAATACGTCTGATAGTGAAAATGCACATAGATTTTATTATTGTATTATGAAAAAGTTTGTTTTCAGACATGTTGTGCGTAGCACATAGCCTGAGCGCATTTTTGAAAATGTCAACAAATTTAGCCGACCTGTATCATGTCTGATATAAATTTTTTGCACATGTGGACAACTTATTCTATCATGTCTAACAATTTTCAGACATATTGCTATGATACCGATCGATACAATTTGTTAACATTTTCAAAACGGTCTCAAAATTTTATGCGTCCACATTTCCGTCTGAAAATTGTTTTGTTCGCATAAAATAACCAAAATGTACTAATAAAAAAGATTTTCAGACGTATTGTTATGAGACATTTTTTTTGTCTCATTTTTAATCTTTTTAAGTGATTTTACGGGTTTCCGCTACACCACTAACGTCTGAAAAATATGTTTCCGGTATCTCAGAACCATCATTCAACTACAGTCTGCAAATCAGATATATTGCTATGATGCAGTTCGGTAAAATTATTTGACAATTTTGAAAATTCGGTCAGATCAAACGCTACGCGGAAAATGTCTGATATTGGTATTTTCAAGTTCAGGATAATCGTATCTATCGATTTGATGCGGTTTTGGCTGTATTGCTATGAGACAAAAATTTTAGTCGTGGGCTCTCGTACTATAGGCAGTAATCATATATCATGAAATTTCATATAATATATACCTAGTACCTGTATATATAGAATTATATTTTAGATAATATTTACTAGAAAAAAAGGGAGCCAGCACCTTACCCATGACGACGGGCAACACAAAAAAGAAACACTAAGGGAAAACCGACGTGTCTGCGAAAGTCTTGGTAGCAAGCACATCGAGTCCATATGTAGCCTGCGACAATTTCTTTTTAATAAATATTCCTGTACTTCATATTTAATTATAATACATTTTTGCGAGAAAATAGTTCGCAGCTCCACCAGTAAATATTTGGAGCTAAAAATGCATTTTTAGAGTCCGAGTATCTTCTAAATGTATATAAAGTCTGAACTCTACTGGAGTTCTCATTTTGCTATTATTAAACCATCCTCTACATACACGTTTGTGTATACCAAACAAAATTGCAGCAAATATACTAAAACATAATTTTATATTTACAAAATTGTTTATCCACGTAAACAAATAACTTCTCCTCACGTTGCATATTACCTTTTTTTATGAAGTTCAAAGACTCGGAATATCGCAAGTTCATGCGCTCGAAAAACGACGAATGTCTGAGATCCCGTTCCCAACCGGTTGTCGGGCCCGGCTACATTTCGGATGTTCAATTTATCACTATTGAAAAGTTATTAATATTTCATCACACCAGCTATTGGGGAGTCCACTGCTGGACATATGCCTCTCCAAGAAAGGAGGTATTCTGCGCATAATTACCGCGCTAGGCAAGCGTATTGGCAATCGCAGAGCGCAGCTTTCGCGACGAGGATGCTGCTGCCCATCCCTGCCCTGTGCATTTGAGCTGCATTGTTTTGAATGGATATGGTGCAGTGGGAGTACTATTCTACTTTGCCGGTACCTCGCGATATGTTTACTATTTACCTCCCCTTTATCGGCATTATTATTATTTCACAATAGCAAACATTGTTGGCTACGAAATTACGATAGCGATTTATAATCCAGTTGGCAGATGATACACCTCGAAGGGAAATAGTACATTTGCCAATTTAAAGCCGAGCTTAAATATTAAATATTTGACTGCGGTCTGTTCGTGTACAAACAATTCGATCAATGTAAAAGATCATTTCATGAAGTTCAATTCACATGTAATCATATATATACATATATATTATATATATACATATTTGCATGAATAGACATATACGTAATTCTAGCTCTAAAAATATCGATAATTCCATACAAATTTTCATCCCCCCTTTCGACCCCTTACAACCCTTATTTCGAACTAAAAATTGCCAATGTCCTTTTTTAGGGGCTAAAAATCTAAAAGTCTGTATCAAATTTCATCAAAATCGGTTAAGAGGTTTAAGCGGGAAGCTACCAGACAGACAGAGTTACTTTCGCATTTATAATATTAGTGGGGATTGCCTCCGATTTTTCGACCCTAACGTGGTTATATAGAACTAGTGTGCCTCCATCACGTTCTCATTACAGCACAGGCGTACTATGATCAGTTTCACGTTGTTATTGCAATTAAGGCTCCCTCACACGACGCTCTAAATTATAATCGCATTATCTCCAAGCCGGGGCGTCTGACAACTCGTTCCCATGACGTTGGGTGATGGTTTATTACTTTTTTTCCGATAACGCTTCTCTGGCCCTCCTCATTTCTCACTCTGGTTGTAATATATATATATGTGCCGTAAGGTGTAAAGCGTAGCTTTGCGACGAGAATGCATTGTACATTGAGCTGCGTTTGAGCTTTGTTTATTAGACCAGGTCGAAAATCAAGCAAACATGCCGCTTAATAGTAAGTCTTACTGCAGCCAAAGACTCTCGTAATATCACACAGATATCACTAGCGAGTTACCCATCTCGCGACTTAAACTAATGAATTAAAGTGCAAATTAAACACTCACATAAACAATCAAGCTGTCTCTCTCACCCTTCAAATAGCAATGGGATGACTTTTTATGGTCTACCTTAAGCCACGCAGTTTCGAGTAGATCTAATACCAGTAAACGGTTCTATTACTTCTCCTCTTATAGACAGAGGGTATAGGAGAAGATACGGAAGATGCGAAGACATTAAACAAATTACGCCAAGGCTCGAGGGTTCGGTCTCCACCCAGGACAAATATTTATATCATGATATTTGTTTAAAAACTGTTTATTTTAGTAATATATTTGTAATTCCTCAGTCCGTGACACTAGTGCATTAAGCGGCTTATGACGAAGTCAGGTCATTGCAAGAAATATTGTGTGGAAAAATAAGAATACAAGTAAAAATAACTCTATTTTCCTTAATCAAACGTGAAGATCTTTACATTGCGTCTTAGATAACCTTGAGGCAAGCCAAGGTATAAAGAAATGCTACACCCGTCCCAAACATAGCAGCTGAGAGCACCAAATCCAAGGTGTAAAGAGTAGAACGCAAGTTCAGCGATTCAGACGCCGTTAAGGGATTATCCCTTAGACCAGACGGCGGCAAACGGCCTAATCCTATTGAAGTAATCTCTGAAAATGTTAAATTAATTTAAATTCATAATACCAACACACTTTCCCTTGTACACATACAAATGCGAATCTAATAAGTTTGTAATAACATTTATTAAATCGAACCGCCTCAGTAGTTATTTACGTTCTCTCTAAAGATTATACAAGATGAAACCGTGATAACATAATTAGATGAGATGAGAACACATAACAACAGCAGCTAGCAATGAAACGAAATACAAGAGGTACAAGCAAAAACCTTCGGTTACACGGTTTTTGATCAGTAGCACCTACCACAGCACCAGGTGACGTAAGAGGCGACTAAGATACCACTACCGCTACAGAACCGACAGATAGCAGTATACCCATTCGAACCAGTGCAGCTCAAATGCACAGATCGGGGATGGGCAGCAAAATCCCCGTCGTAAAAGCTACGCTCTGCGATTGCCAACACGCTTGCGTAGAGCCGCAATTACGGGAAAAAACCTCCTTTCTCGGAGAGACCATGTTCAGTAGTCGACTTTCAATAGTTAGTATGATCAAAGGACAAAATGTGATTAACAAACGCCAAATAACAAATCTACAAATTACATTATTACTAATATTGCACAAGCGTCAGTCCATTTTTTGACGCTCACACATTGAATAAGATTGATGAAATTTGCCTGTAGATAGTTTTAACCATAAAAATGCATCATGTGCTTGATACTGAAAATAATGTGCGAGACAACAATATAACGTGACGATAAAAAAGTGAACATAAAAAAGGTGTGTCTGGGTGTTTGTGTGTCAATACTGGACATAGGCTTCCCCAAGAAAGGGGGAATCCTTTCCATAATTGCCACGCTAGGCAAGCAGAGCGCAGCGAGCATTCGTGACGGGGATGCTGCTGCCCATCCCCGCTCTATGTATTTAAATACAATAATACAAATATACTAAAATTTAAAAAATATGTAGTCTCTGAAAAGTGACATAGCACTATATGTATAATAATGACAATATTGCGTTGTTCAGGCATAAGAAAACACCCTCGTCTCCTCCCAATATATAAAGACAGTCAAAACGTGACATGTCATATTGAGTTTCCAGTGGTTAGCTAATGAATAATGAATCAAGGCCGCAGGTTCGACCCGGCGACACGTAGGCCCCGCCGACGGCTCCCAGGGCTGCCACCTCGCTAAATTTCAATGTGATATTGTGCTCTAAGGGTCGTGAGTACAATCCCCACACAGGAAAAACATTTATATAATGGATATTTGTGTACGTTTTGTGTCTGGGTGTTAAATATGTAATAAAATAATTAAGTCTGTGTTTTCTCTATTGTCTGAGGTCCGTGACACAATTGCTCTAAGCAAAGCATATCTGACAGGTCCAATGATGCAGATGGTAGTGATACAACCTTGTGCGCCGGTTGTGGGTTCGGTCCTCACCAAGACAAATATTTATATGATGTGTTCGTTCTGTGTCTGGGTGACTAATATGTATTAAAACATTATATTTGTGATATCTCAGTTGTCTTACGTCAACAAGTGCTTTAAGCTACTCATCTCAGAAGCAGGTCAATGTATGAGATATGTGAATTATATATCATATAATATAGATTAAAGCTTTACCAAAACATCCAGGTGATGAAGTTAGCAACCCTGAGTTGCCGATAAGATGAGGCGCCTACACAAATATTTAATTACATAAATCAGTACCCAGAATGATTACGTAAAAAGGTTATGAGAAAGTAATTTTTGGGGCTCGTGGGCAGAATTCTCAGGAGTCAGCGCGCCGGAGCCTTAAAGGTTAAACGTATACAGATAGAGAGTTAACTGAATTACGTCACCTGATACAATATCATTGCAACTTTTAATGAAAATACCTAATTACAGAGCGCATAAAAAGGTCGCCTACAGTGGTAGGTACCTCAATCTCACCTATTTCTACCACCTAACAGCAGTGTTCGCATTACTGTGTTCCGCTTTGAAAGGTGAGAGTGGCAGTGAAATTACTGGGTAAGGTGACATAATATCCCGCGGACTGTATGCTTGGTAGTAGGTAGTTAGACTTGGTCTAAAAATAAAATAATAAAACTGTTATGTCTCAATTAAGGTACTTACTTAAGCATTGAAAGCAGTCTTCTTATAAAAATCTTCTGCTTTAGCAGGAGGTGCTAGGTGCTTTTAAAGGGTGAGAAATACAGTGAATGTGACTGGGTGAATCTTTAGGTCTGAAGGTTTGCGACTCTATATCTGGTTTACTATCACTGAATTCCTCCTAAACGACTTGTCCAATTGGAATGAATTATTCACAAATCAGCCCGGCAGATGCTTTTGCAGTCGGTTTCATGTTATTTATCAGGACAATGTCTATCGGGTCCACTAGTATATTTATATAGAAAAGAGAATTAAGGAGCAATATTATTGTAATTTAATTTTATATACATACATATTTAATTCTTACAAACTTCATATTAATGTGATAGAGTATTTTAAAATTCTGATATTAATTCGATTTACGCTGGGTATACATTTCATATTATTGATATCGCAAACAACAATTCGATCACAAAATATTTGACCAGTTTTACAAATCAATACCAGAGGAACATAATATACGAGGAGATTCAATTTCCAAATGGCAGAGGCACTAATCAGGGCGCACGGCGCGCGCCCGCGACACAGGATCCCGTAATCCCACCCGACTCGATATTGATGAACTGCTCACTTATCACCCGACCACACACCTCGTCCACTAGCCTGCGAACAACCTCGTTACTATTTCCCCCTTTATTTATGACGCCCTGGTAATTGTTTTCTGAGCTCCGGTGAAACCAAACGATTCATTACACTCTATTTATTTCAACACGGAGCACATATGATTTATGAATACAGTGACGAGTTTATTTGTACATTCTCGTGTATTGTCTATAAATATTTTTCTTGCTTAATTAATAGACGCTACTTACTAATACTTACTAATACATGCTACTTTTGGATGGAGTGTACTCCATCCAAAAGTAGCATGTAATACAAGCAAACTAAAGATACTCTGCGCGTTTAGACATCTCTTTTCCTTTACATGCACGCACTGATGGTGACAACCTGAGATTTTTGATTTTTATTTTAAATTGATGCGCTATGCTATGTTTATATATCTATATATTGAACATGAAGCAAGATGCAGACAGCTGTGACACAGTTTAATATTTATGTTGTGTGTTATATTCATATATATCGATTATATCTTGATTATGGAATAAATATTATTATTATTTTTTTATATTTTATAATTAAAATAGGATTAATCCATACTAATATTTTAAATTCCAGAGCGTGTTTATCAACCTTTCTGTTTTGAAGAGTCAGTGAAACGATTTTGATAAAAAATTATCATGCATCTACAAGAAAATAACCTCTTTTGATCCCGAGAAAACTAGGCTTCCCGCGGGACGCAATATAAATTGAAGACTACGCGAGCGCCAGCCCACAGTACGGCGAAGCAACAGGAAAATAGAAAAAAGCAGAAGAAATGTGATAACCAATATTAGAAATACCGGAGAACGTTATAGGACACTATATATTTCAATGCCTAAAGAGAATTTAATAAAACGCTGCTGGGTAAAAAATCAATCCGCGCAGCAAACCAGACACGGATACTTTTTTCCATTCTGTTGCGCGCAACAAAACAAGCGCGCGGACCGAAACAAAAAGTATCTGACGCGACAACCGACGCACGCAACAAGCCGCCGCACGACGTGGCGCGCAACGTGAGCCCGGATTGAAAAACGAAACGGAATATATATTAATAAGTTTTGCGTGGAAAAATTCAAAACTCTAGCCGAGCGATTGTTGTTTACATCTGTATGTTCGAATGGGTAACTAAAACTTGTATCAAATGTTTGACCCGACAGCGCATATTGTAGTGATCTTGTGCTCTAAGGGTCGTGGGTTCGACCCACGACACACAGGACAAATATTTATATGATAATATTTCAGTTCATTAAATATTTGTATTTAAGTTTTTATTTATTTGTGATTCCTCTGTTGCTGGCGTCCGTAACACAAGTGCTTTAAGCGACTTACCACGGAGTCGGGTCACTGCATGAGATATTGTGGGAATTTATCATTATTAATATGTATGTAAAGAAATAATATTTCTTTAATTTTTGAACGACATTGAATGACATTGACAACTGACAAGCGCTAGAGTCTGAGGTCAATGGTCAGTTGAGAGGTTATGGAAAAAATAGCATTCTATTAGATTATTGTGATTTGTTAATTAAGATAGATAAATAAGAAAATTGGTGGAAGAATAGACTTTAATTGTCGTTTCTTCGTTTTCAGGTAAAGTTATAATAATAGGGTAGTTAAATAAGTTATTTGTAAGATTATATAATAATACTAGCTGTGCCCGCGACTTCGTCCGCGTGGAATAGTTTTTTGGGTACCATACCTATTTTACCCTTCAAATTATATAAACTTTGAATGTCACGTTTATTTATATCGAATCAATGGCCTGAAAAATAAGTTTTAAGTTTCTAGCTCTAAAAATAGCGATCCATGCAAACAACTTTTCATCCCCCCTTGCAACCCCTTACAACCCTTATTTCGAGTTCAAAAATAGCCTATGTCCTTTCTTAAGGTCTAAAGATTGTCTATGCCAGATTTCATCAAAATCGGTTGAGAGGTTTAACCGGGAAAGCGTAACAGACAGACAGACAGACAGACAGAGTTACTTTCGCATTTATAATATTAGTAGGGATTGTAAGAAATTAACGAAATAAATCTTCGTTTTCAGAAGCAACGCATCAGTTTATTTTAACCTTAAATTAAAGGATAAACGATATATGTATAAGCAATATGTTTAAGGTTTAAATTTACGCAATCATAAAGCCCTTATTAAGGAGATAAAATAAATGTATTGTTTTTACTTTTAAATACCCACGCTACACAATATCTTTTAGGAGCTGGACGGTGTGGTGCATCATTCATATTGGCTTTTACTATTCGGGTGGCAAGAATGAAAAGGCCAACGTAGTCTTTACTGTACCACACTACATACTTTTGCGTATAAAATGGATGACGTCATCGTATCAGCCATAGAAACTTCACTGTTGGACAAAGGCTTTCCCAGGATAGGGAGGATTTTTGCCCATTATTGCCTCTCTGGGCAGGCGTGATGGCAATCGTAGAGCGCAACTTCGCGTCGAGGATGCTGCTGCTCATTCCCACCTTGTAAGCTAAACTGTTTCGGATATACCGCCATCTATCGGTCGCCTCTTTCGATACCTGGTACAGAGGAACTAATCTACTCCATCGATATGACGGTATAGTATTACTGTATATATGTAAAATAATTTAATAATTGTACTTAAAGTTAACATATGCGTACAAACTTGGGAATACCTGATATATTTTGTTAACACAGATTCGTTTGTAACGTACAGATTACAAAAGAAGTAAACGTACACCGCTGAAACATCGACTCCATCGCGCTTCCGTCTATCCCGAGCATTGCCCTCCACCATAACAACGGGGCGAACGATTGCTGCCTCTGAAGTCATACCCGTTTCTGCGGAACATTTATCATTGTCTCTAAGCAGCGACTATTGCTTAGCCTCCACGCGGCCTACTCGCCCAGATTTAACGTCCCTTCAGCCACAATCGGCCGTGATGTGGGTAACACGCACCTTCCAGAAACTCGGGAACATCTTAATCGATAAGGGAATCGAATTGAATTGCTAGTTCTAAAAGTGGCTTTGTAGTCGAATTGAACACAATGGTTTGACTAGAACACAATGGAATGGAATACGTAATGTAGATATTACAATATTACACGGATTAGATTGCAATGATAACATAGTTTCTGTAGATCTAGGTACTATTTCCATAAAGCATTCATAGATATACTCCAAAGAAATGTGTAGCGATCGTAAATCACGTGGAACAAAGGAATCCACCAAGGATTTAAGAGTAAACAAAGCATAAAGCAATTTAAACTTAATTCAAAACACGACACCTTTTATGCACGATCAGATACCAGAATACCAGAAAACGTGGAAGGTAAACGGAGTAAATAACACACAGCGGAACGCCATCCCTCATCAAGGAACCCTTGTCAGATCGTATAAAAGGTGCCTGATAAATATTGGAGACCACTCGAGGTTACAAATATGAGTAACTAGTTTATACACACCTGCTACCTCGTGTAATCATTCAGGGGATTTCCTTTGTGTTTAATTATATTTACCTTCTACTAAACAGGAGCAAGTAAATATCCGAGGATATTCTCGGAAAGATCGAATCGAATGTGTTGAAAAATCCGCTTAGATATTCTCTGAGCAAAACATTCACACAGGAGGGAAAAGCAAATCGAATCAATTTCAGTTTATGTAGAAACTTTGTTGTTGATTACCTTTACAAACGAGCTAACAAAAAGAGTGACAGGAATGAAAATATTCAAGTAAAGGCATGAGGAGAAAAATATAACCAGAAGCTCGATTTACAAGTTGGAAAGTTTCGCGTGTCACACGCTGGGCCGCGTCGCTCTAACGAGTGTTCGATACGGCGTGGCACTGCATCATTTTGTCTTTATCTGAGACGTTTTACACATTCAAAGAATGCGCAATTGTAGCAATTTAAGAAGCTACTTACTCTTCTCGTGTTCCGTGGGTTTTTTGATGTATGTATGAACCGATTGCTGAACTTCAGGTACACTTTTCCGTGTGATTTTTATCGTTAAACTACCTACACTTGTTATTTTATCATTACTTTATGACACTACTACTCTGGCTGGAGGGTACTTCATCATATCAGTCATTTATAGTCCACCGGTGAACATAGGCCTCTCCAAGAAAGGAAGTTTTTTTGCCTTTAATTGCCACGCTGGGCAAGCGTGTTGGTAATTGCAGAGCGCAGCTTTCGCGATGGAAATGCTACTGCCCATCCCCATCCATTGCAATTAAGCTGCATTGTATCGGTTGGATATACCGCCATCTATTAGATTTAGTTCCTTAGGTGCCTCTTACGACACCTGGTGCAGTAGAAGGTACCATTCGTACAGTAGGCGACTCATGTCTACTGCATAACAGATAACAGAAAAATGTATTTATGTAATAAAGACATTGAAACCATATTAAAACTACTTTTAATTTATTGAACTTTTTAAGTTTTTTTCCTAAGTTTCAATTACCTTTACGGCAACCGTTCTCAAGAATAATAACCAGATTTATCAAGAGTAATTAGCGCAAAAATGTAAGAAAATATTACAGCCTTTTAAACCTTGATATAGGAACTACGCCCGCCCGTTTGCCGGGTACTCGGGAGTCAGCGGGGTGCATAATCCAACAAAACCTTTTGCTGGTGTCAATGCCGTCACTCCAAATGTCTGTTTTATGGCGTTTCAGCGGTTTGTTTGTTTTTGTTTGCATCCGACAGAGGGCGGTAATGAGATTGAATCGGTAATCGGACTCCCAGCAAGTTTCCATTAGTCTTGCTTCTCTGCGTTGTTTTTGTTTTGTTTTGCGTTCAGATTCCTATCATACTATTATAGACGGAGATATATAATTCAGACGTCAATTAGGCGTGGACAGTTGCTATAAAATGAAGTTATAATTTCGGAATATATGTCTATCTAGAAAATTTGACGCGCTCCTAATGTTTGCAAAATGACTAACACGTTACACGTCAAACTTGTTCGAGTTCGACATGTCCCAGCTGCGGTCCTCCCGCACTTAGCGACAAGGAGACAGCTCGTTGGGTTGACACGTCGGAACACGTCCTCAGACGTCCTGACACGTTGATCGATGTCCCGCACTTAATACTGGAGCTAGTGCGTCCTCAGCATTTTACGGTTAGGTTTTTTATAATACATGCGTCACATACATTAATATGTACAAAAGTATAGCATACTTATATATTCCTCTAAATAAAAAGATTCAAAGCACATAACCAGGTGCCACAAGCACCCGGATCCATCACAAGTATCGCCATTTTCATATAAACAGGCGGTTTGGACTACTTCGTCTTGTAGACCACCGAAAACATAATTACGTTTATCCATTAATTTTGCAACAAGTAACTGCGGTTTACGATTTTAACAGTTTTTATGTCTTCTGCCAGTTTTTTTATTCCAGCTTCAGCCTTGGAAGATAGATAATATTATAATTTCATATAGATATCATAATTATACATAAATAATAAAAACGTCACTGACATTGCGTGTACGTTGTATTTATTTTTGTTAAAAAGATTACAAAACTATAAATATAAAGTCTCCGTATTAAAACATTAAAAAAATAACGATTTCTACAAAGAAACTTGATAAAACCTATAACGACTATCAGTCTAAGTGTTGCTAGCTAGAGAAGAAAGCCGTTCTCAATTTAATGGGTGATGAAAGGTGATATTGCTACAATAGTTAATTACTATAAAGTCTGGCTCCAATCCGGCCAGATAGTGGATCCGGTGGTCCAGTAAGCTATAGGATCTGCTTGTCTAGCAATCAATGGTTCTTTAAGGTAATATTCCAAAATGGCATCCAGTCTTTCTTTAACGATACGAGTAGGTATTTGATACGATCTTCTGGTCTTGGGTGAAAATTTTCGGTATCGATTTATACAGGGCATGTTTACTCAAAATGGTCCCCCCGCTCATGATACACATACAGTCTATCATATTTTCAAGCAAGAGAAAGTTTGTACGGATGTAAATATATCGATGTTTGTTATTCTTTCACGCCAGAACGGATTAACAGATCTGCATTAGACTTGGCACAATTGCTGGTTTATAATCTGATATAACACAAATCGGATATATACGCTTGTTTGAGAGAAAGATTTAACTATCGCTCACATTGATCACATACCGTCTCAGCTGTCAGTTATTGTCATCATCATATCAGATATAACAACTACTGTCGAACATAGGCCTCGCCAAGTAATCCATCCCTATTGAGCGTCTTGCGCAATCCTAAGAGTTGTGTACGTTGCACTGTACTTGCACTACCAGTAATTTGTCTCCATTCCAGAACCTAACGGCCCTACAGGCCGTTCTGCGGTGCTGAGAGAGTATCCTTGATCATCCATTCAACTTGCTAGTTCACTTACTCCCTCACACATCCCTGTAAAAAGGAACACGCACTCCGGGCCGCGAGCGACTGCCAGCGCGCCACTAAACAATAAATCGTCGAGCCGTTCTAAAATGACAAACACATGACGCGTTCAGTTGGACAAGTTCGACGGCGCTCGTCGAGTTGACACGTCGGAACATGCCGGGACATGTTGATCGATGTTCCGCGCGCCTAATGCTCGCGCCGTTCGGTCCCCCCCCCCTACCCGACCCCGCGTCATCAGCATTGTTCAATTAGTCTGGTATCGTTTGATGTATTAATCAATCGTATCAATGTTCAGTGCATACGCCCTAATTAACATACGGCGGAGCTTTGACAGCAACCCGCTATGCGTGAGTAGGTCGGGTTGTTTATTTAGTGGCTAACAAATAATAAGGAAATATGAATTAATCGATTCTGACATTATTTCATATTACGCACGTGTTATTGTTTTAAATTAAAGACAAGGAAACTCAATAAAACTTAAAACGTGGACTCATCTTTAACATTAGCTGGAACGTTTCTAAGCTTTAAGTAATTCACATATGTATATAATTTCATGAAAATCGGTTCACTGAATATGCCGTGACTTGTAGCAAATAGACACACATTACCATTTATGGCACTTATTGAAGTATGTCATCTAGTTACTGCCTATTTGTCGACATAGTCATATCATCATCATCATACCAGCCGTTGCAAGTCCAGCGCTGGACATAGGCCTCCCCAAGAAAGAGGGAATATTGCCCATAGTTGCCGCGCTGGGCAAGCGTATTTGACAATCGCAGAGCACAGCAGTGACGGGGATGCTGCTGCCCATCCCCGCATTTTGCATTTGAACTGCAATGCTTTGGATAAATATACAGCCATCTGTCATCATTGGTAGTCCTTCCTGCAGCAGAGGCGCTTTCTTTCTATAGAACAAGATAGTGGATACCAAAATTACTACATTAAAAGAGCTATAGTCCTCCTCGGTAATGAATGCTCCATTAATTAAAAAAATCAATTAACAATTACTATCGTAATTATTCTTTTTTTTATATAAAAATTTCATCGTGTCACGTTGTTCGTCCAGCATAAACATCTCAACTACTAGACCGATTTTATTTTTTTTTGCTTACTGTGTACAGTTTGATCCAACTTATTATTTATATACTAACAGAACACCATCCCAGGGTTAGCTAGTTAAATATAATCCATTGAATTCGTTCGCCGGCGCCTGACCGGCACGTAAACGGGACTCAGCCGGGCCGGCTCAAAACCAGTAAATCTCTCATGGAGCTAACGTTAATTTGGGTCGAAATGCGACGTTAATGAAAGTGGACCGAGTCCGATCACCGATTCAATCCTATTACAACCCCCCAATCGCCCCGCGCTTCAAACCGGCGGACGAGACGGAACAAAAACTGGCACTCACACAAATAAATTGATAATATGTAACTACACAAAGGAAACAGCGCAGTAATTGCATTACAATTAAAACAAATGAAAAAAGAAAACGTGGACTACCATTTCAGGAGCATACTTTAACTAAATGTATTTTTCCTATTCCTCTTTCGAGTGTGTATAAATAAAATTAATGTCTATTTGTCCGTTTGTTATTTTCACGTTAAAAAGTGCTCAATCGCTAAATGTGATGTGATGTGATGACTTATTATCCAAGATATTATAAATAAATGGTTATCACAGGCTACATTTGTATAATACACTCAACTTTTTACAACAAAATTACATTCAAGTAGTAGGTCAGAGAAAGGCAGAAACCAATAAAATATTTATTCGCAGTCCAAGGGGTGAGACAACAATCGTATCGTACAGGAACGAAGTTAAAAATGTCAGTGGCTAGTTAGTCGCCCACAAAAAGAACTGTCTTTAAGGGACTCCACTACAATAGTACAGGAATCACAATTCCGACCGACCGAAAATCACCCTAATAACAACGTTCACACAGAAAACTTAAGATTTAAAATCGAACGCCTAATCGATGCCTTCAACTTGCACTATGTCAAACAGACTTTAATTATTCCATCCAAATTCTTAAAAAAACAAAACCCGCTGGAATGAAGACAAACAGTCGTCACGTGGCATCTTCAATCACCCGCCTTTGGGGAGTTCCAAACTTCGCCGGCTCGCTCCTCGATCATCCATCTCCTTTCTCCAGTACGCTTTCGGCATTCCCCCAGGTTATTAAGCCACATAGTGATTCCCAACGGGCCGGGAATGGAGACGGACTGTCAAGTGGAGCGCCTTCCATTTTTTCCGGGAAATAAAAGCTGTGTCTAACGTAAGCGATAGACAGGATTTGTTACTGGAAACCCTTTGGGATAAAGAGACATTCGTCTTTTGTGAAATAATCTAAATATAACAAGAGCTGTGCTTGAAACACGATGCACAGTTTTTTAAAATAGATTTCATGGCATATTTTTATACGGTTTATGGTAAGAGCCCATTGGGGTTCCATTGTCACCAACCATAGGGTTAAATAGAACTTTTAACATCACCAGTTTTTCTTGTCAGCTCCGGCAGACTAGTTTGTTCATTAAGGTGTAAAGTAGGCTATTCAACCTATTTGTTGAAATTATTTAGATCCTATCTTTTCTTTTCTTTAAAGAATAATCTATTTGTGTTAAAAACATACTATTCAAATGAACATTACATACAGTAGAATCTTTTAACCTTTCGTGGACAAATATTTAGATGACGATATTTGTATTTGTTCTGTGTCTGTAATACCTCTGTGGTCTGATATCCGTAACACAAGTTCAAGCTACCTATTTCGTAGTCAGACTAACGTATGAGATGTTATGTGAGTTTATTAAGAGTTAAACAATCTTATATGAACCAGGTTCCATGTCAATTACTGTAAACGAGCATTTTAACACGCGACACAATTTATACGATCGACACACAACACGCCGCGCGATGCAAACACGTGCAGGAGGTAATTAAGGCATCATAACAAGTGCGGAGGCGTTCAAGCCTCGCCGCCACCGTGAATGTCGATTAAAGCAACTTTCGCAATATGCCGTGAGTCACCACTCGATAATGAAAACTTGCACCGCCTAGCGTTTATTACTTCCTAGTAATAGTCGCCGGGACATTTCACATGTACATGTATACAATTTCAGTCTGTATGTACAATTGTTACGCGTTTGTTTGTTTGTTTGCTACAATCTCTGAATTAACTGGACGGAATTACAGGACATTCACTGACTTCCTTAGAATAATTTTATTTAAAAAAAAAGTCGTTTCACGCGCAAAGAATTAAAACTGAGTAACTACGCGATGTTAAACCATAATACAAATTGATTAGTAAAACAAATATACAAGAATATTGAAACATATTAAATAGAATTTCTGTTGCCAAAATAAATTCAAATATACTGGTGACATATTTTTTTGTTTATCCTACCACCCATAAAGAGGAGAGGATGGGTGGGGGGGCAGGTTCAACCCTAAACTGTACCATCAACTATGAAACTGTTGATCTACAATTATTTGCAACGTACAATTGATTGTGTTAACAAATATTGAGAGGCAGCTATATACGGTACGGCGTGCTGTTAGCCGGTACGCAATCAATCAGACGGCCCGCGGCGGCCCGCAACCAGAGCAGTCGAGTTTTAAAGTCGCGGGTCGCAAATTCGACGGTAGCGGGATAAAGCCGTTTTTTTTCGTTAAACCAGCAGCCATTAGAGTTGCAGAGGAAGCGGGCTGCAAGCCAAGTAGTGCTCGATTCACACTGATAATACCGCTTTTTACTTTCCTTCTGAGTACTGCGTAATTAATGGGTGCATTCTACACTTTATTTTCATAATTGTAATGAGCATGTCTTTACAAAAAAAAAATTAAGCAAATAGTTTTAGTTTTAGATCCAGTAGTGTAATTGCCTGAGTGATATACATGCATACAAACATCTCGCCTGTGTTTCATCGGGGTAGGCAGAGATTATGGACTTATAACTATCTTGGCCTACCTCTCTCGCTTCCCTTACTGGCATTAGTCCTTTTACACATGTTAGTTTATTTTTGGTGCTGAAATAAATGGCCTTTCTATAATATCTCTTCTACCTGGTTAAGACATGTTATATACACAGAACATTGATTAAGATTGTCTCTTTATCATGGTGTCACCATAGAGAGCTGGCTCTCTAAACATACCGCTACACAAATGTATGCTTATTTTGAAACTTCTAGTCAGTAGATATTAAAATTGTTTACGGATGAAGCTATATATCATATTGTATATCTTATTGTGTATCTTATATATTCAAACCGAGTGTGTGTAAATGTGGAAGAGGCCTAACGAATAGCCAGCGCCAAGATTCAATTTGCTGTGCCCTCCTGCGGCCCTGGTGCCGCGGCCGGTTAAAACTTGCCAAATTGGACAATCTCCGTATGAAAACCGACTGGGATCCAGCAGTTTGCGAGAATTCCACTGAATTTGCCTAACTAACTGCTTGGCAGCTGCGGATTTAGGGGATCCCGGTCCGGGATTGTTCCAACTCTTTCGTTGTAGAGTTAATTAAAAGCATTATTGGGGCTTCGGGATATTGGGGGTAAGCGGTACATTTAATGGTAACTTAATTAGAAGATTTTCGCTAAAAATATTTGTATTTTTTCCATGAACTTTTTACGGTACTCAAATTGTATACAGATAATAAAAAAGGATTTGTGCCCATTTCTCGGAATAACGTCTATCGTGAACCCATTTTATGAATATAAGGAATATAGCAAATACTCGATCTAAATGTATCTTGTGATGACTTTACAATCATCTTCGTATAACGCTGCTGGATCTTCACAAAGTAGCTTAATTTATTGTGAATATGCTTAATTCTGGTATTTGTGCCATAAAACTAAGTACACTTTGTATTACGCGATGTTCATACATTTGTTTTTTTGTTGTTGGTTTCACATTTTTAACTATAATCTGCTATGTATATGTCGCTCTGTCTTATTTATTTATACATTGAACTTTACTCCACAAAATGTACCTACAAATGGCGGACTTAATGCCAGTTGGCATTATCTAATCACTATTAGTTAAATTTCCTTTTCATGTAGTCTTTCATTCCGTCTTCATAGATTAACCTACACCTACGAGTCAGATTTATTTGTCCATTTTCGATAAATAATACACACGGACGTCACGACCTACTTAATCCATCGTAGGTGCCGGCTGGAGCGATAGATAGATCGTGTCCGATTACGAGCAACTAGGGGCCTTAGAGGACTGACGGAGTGCGATCGATGATCCGGGGTCGATGTTGGCTGGAATGATAATGGCATCACTGTTTCGCTTATAATATGTGATACGACAACTGACCACGGGGTCAATTAGGCACGAGCCCAAATTGCAATATTAAATATTGGTGCTAAATAGCACCGGTTTAAACGGTACACGCAGTTGATAACGCAGATCCGACCCTAATCAGTCTGTACATGTTTAATCTCATGTTTCACATGATGGCGATAACGTTTTCACTATAATATAATGAAATATTCCGTGCTACGAATGTAGAATTAGATCACCAAGATTAAACTACTGCTCGATAATCAAGCAAGGATTATAAGCCACATGATAGTAAGCATCACTGCAGCCTAAAGAGGCTCGTAATATCACAATGATATCACTAGCGCTTTGCCAACATTATGACTTAAAGATATTACCTTTATCACAATTTCCAGTAATTTCACTGCCTCTCTCACCATTCAAAGCGGAACATAGCAATGCGAACACTGCTATTCTGCAGTAAGTGAGAGTTAGGTATGTACCTACAGACGATCTATATATGAGGGTCTTCCTCATGTGAAGTAGTAATTTTAGGTTAAGCACATGTTTTGTGTGTATTATTATTATTATATTATTTTTTTTATGGACGTGGATACAGAAAACATTGGAGAACTTTATTTAATACTAATCTTAGATTAAATTGACATATTTAAATCGCAAGCAGTCGCATAAAACACAAAATAAAATCATTCGACGGTGTCAGTTGTACATCAGAGAAGTAGAGATTTCATGTTTCGAAAAAAAGTATTAATGAAAAGAATTTGTGACTATTCTACGGAATATTTGATTTCGCTAATTTGTTATATTAACGTTAACAAACATTGACGGATCGGTACAATGAGTGACACAGTAATATTATTAAAAAACTATTTTTTTTGGCGCTATATCCCAATATTCCAAATTTGCAAATTTGGATAAAAATTATTGAAATCTGTATTGTGACCCATCTCTATAACTACCACATAACTTATCAGGTGAACTATAAAATGTTTATCTAGTACAATGCACATTTGTCTCCTACCATTTTAAATTCATCACCCATATTGATTATACAGTTAATCAAAACTACTACGCGAACGTAGCCACGGGCCACAGCTAGTATATGTGGAATATGCCGAAATTAAGTTACTTGAGAATATTACAAAGGATCCCATTCCGATATCAGTAATTGAGGAAAACAAAACTGTTCGTAATGAGAGGTTTAACATGCAGGTAGGGTCGTCAGACAGCTAGACCAATAGTCAACGTGAAAGTACGTGTATCTGTTTGAAAACCTTTTATATCTTACCAATGTACCGAATTTGATTTTGAAACGAACTATAATAAGATATCAGAAATGTTGATCTGAACAAGAGTTCCCAAAGGAAGTTGCCTCTGTAATGATCAGTTTATACGAAAACATGAGGTCGACCTCATACAAAAGGTTGCCTGTTGGCTCCTCACTCTCAAGTATTTCTACCACCAAATAACAGTGTTCGCATTGCTGTGTAACACAGTTTCAGGTTGAAGGGCAAGAGAGGCAGTAAAAATACTGGGCAATGTAACATAATATTTTTAATTCGCTAAGTTGGCGATGCTCTAGTAATATATTTATGACGTTACGAGTATCTACAGGCTGCTGTGACGCTTACTATCATGCGGTCTGTACGCTTGTTTGTCGACCTGGTCCAATGAAAAAAAAGAAAAAGTTCGGAACGGGTATCAAGTCAATAAATTTATATGGAACCTAATACGCTTTTAGCTCGATGTTCAGTTCGTAAAGTGTTTTATTAATTGTTAGATCACAATTTTGCGAAAAAAGCCTATGTTTTATCGAGATTATAATTGATTGCATCTATGACAGTCGCACATACACATCACATACAACCGGTCTTATTGGAAAACTCATGAAGAAGTCTATGTCCAACAGTAGACCGCTGATATGATAACATTTCAACAATTACTAGGAATATTTGTTTTCGTAAATGATAATAAATAATCATTTTTAGGTTAATAACAATAGCACCCATTTTGAATTAAAAATGAGAGGTCCTCGAGTCGCGCCAACCCTATTGGCAGGTACTTTGACGTCTGTCGTTTGATTTAATGAGCCAAAATATAAATCGGCATTATTACGGCACTCCAGTTCACTTGACAAGAGCAGGGGTTCATAATGGCGGCGAAATTAATATTTCCACCGCTCAGGGCCGACTACCCGGCTCATTAATGCCTCCGGTTTTACATTACAATTTAACGTATGCATGGCTGATATCTCGCAAGGCCTGGGCTTCTTCTTATTTACGTATATATTACATAAATATATAGAACTAGCTGTGCCCGCGACTTCGTCCGCGTGGAATAGTTTTTTTTTGGGTACCATACCTCTTTATAAACCTTAACTTACATAAACTTTAAATGTCATGTTTATTTATATCGAATTAATGACCTGAAAAATAAGTTTCAAGTTTCTAGCTCTAAAAAAAACGATACTTTCATACAACTTTTCATCCCCCTTTTTGAACTCTTACAATCCTTATTTCGAATTAAAAATAGGCTATGTCCTTTCTCAGGGTTCAAAGATTGTCTGTGCCAAATTTCATCCAAATCGTAACAGACAGACAGACAGAGTTACTCTCACATTTATAATATTAGTAAGGATTTTAATCATTAATATAAATAGAAGTAAATTTAGTTGCATTGGTCTCATAGTCAGACAGCGTGAACTTTGGATGAAAAAAGGCTACAATAAACGACATTTAATCTTTAAATGTCCTACTCGTTATAGTACTAAATATTTGCGAACCTAGCTCCAAGGTTATACTGAAAACTATGTGCTGGAATAAAATTGATGACCATGACTCAACACAAATTATCAGATATCGTTACGATTTCAAATTTAAAGAGGAAAGTTCAATTTTATAAACCTCAAAACAAGCTTAAGAGACGACATCGATATTGACTTTAACTCTAGTATGGAGTTAAGTTCATATTTCTAGAGATGTATTTTTTTATAATATAACTTTAATTAGCGTTCAAGTTATTAGGTACACAAGATGTAGCAGATAACGATGACAATAAATGGATATATGCCTCAATAACAATCTAGGAATAAATAAATAATCAACAAAATATTAGAAAAGTGATTTTCCTAAGCATGTCCACTATATGGTCTCACACAAAAACAATTGCTGATGAATACGTCTACATTAAATGAGATTACATAAAATAAATGTAATTATTATAAAGAATTTTCTCCCATTCATTAATCGTCAAGATACAAAAACTTACAAACGAGGGAACCGCCCAATTCGAAAAAGAGCCTTAAAATAATATCTTGATGTAAATTACTTTGCGCAAATACAATACGGCTGGCTTTGGAACTAAAAAAAATAATTATATAATTGCTCAAAGGCGTCCTGTCTGAAGGCGACAGGCTTTAAAAGAACCTGATAACAATCTAGACAGAAATAAAATAAGAGGAACCTTTGTGCTTTCTCATTAGGCCCACCACTTATCATAGACCTCGCCTCCAGTCATTTTTTGGTATTATTTTTTCTAGTTACTCATTCTATTGTTTCCGTAAAAGTACCTTCTAAAACTAAATTACCTATCTCCCAGAGGTAGACCTTTTTAAAAGGTTTAATTGGTCTTGGTCTCACCTAAAGCAGTAAAAAACAGTGTTGGATAGTAAAAAATATGGGTAACATGGCTCGACATGATCACATTAAGTCAATCAAAAACATCTTTATACTACATCTATCTCTTTATCGTATATATATTCACAGTATTTTGCAGCAAGATCAAAAAAAGCCGCCTTTATCATTAAAAAAAAGAAGAAAATGTTACGTCAGAATCGTAGTAGAATAAGCTCATAAGGCTAAAATAATCACAATATAATTATGTGCCAAGAACTCTCAGTATATTTCACATGTACATGAATGTATAGTATTTTGGAGTATCACACATATATAGTATTTTGGAGATAAATTCAGACACAGCGTCGCTGTCAACTATGGCGTAGATACATGAAATTTTCATTACCGCTTTAACGCTGGAATTGAAAATCGAATGTTGCGAAATTAATGGCCGCCCACTTTGTCATTGCGGGAATATTCTGCGTTGTTGACGCGACACTGCCTAAATCTAAAACGTTCAAACTGAAAACTTTAATCGTTCAAAACGTACAGCCAGACAAAATCACACGGGTTTATTTGTAATACTATTTTATTCGAGTGGATAAAATTAAATCGAAAATATCCAATCGTGTGAACAGCGATTATTAGAACAGCTGTTATTTTCTAAAATTAAATATATGATTACAACAGGCCGATGGCCCAGCTGATAGTGATCTTACCTTGTACGTCAAGGGTCGTGAGTTTGATCCCCAGCCAGGACAAACATTTATATGATGATTATTTGTGTTTTTTCTATGTCTGGGTGTTAAATATGCATTAATGTATTATATTTGTAAGTCCCCTGTTGTCTAATGTCCGTACCACAAGTGCTTTAAGCGACTTATCTCGGAGTCAGGTCAATATATGAGGTGTTGTGTGAATTTGTTGTTATTATATCTATACTTCACCGTGAGGTATCGGCAGAGTAGAATAGTATCTCTCACTGCACCAAGTGTCGTAGGAGGCGACTGAGGTATCAGAACCGACAGTTAGCAGTGTATCCATCCAAAACAGTGCAGTTCAAATGCACAGTAACACAATAAATTCATTGAAGGGTAATCGAGTAAGGTATTATAAAAAATACTAAGAGCATATTAAGCTAATAAATAATTACATAAAAATTAAGCTAATTTCTAAACCATATTATAGTGTTAAGGATTATCCATGATAAAACTTCTTAAGGTTGAATTCATTTTACCCGTTAGCTTTCAAGCAAAGGTTTGCTACCGCCGATGCCGGTAGGGGATTCCATTAACACTAATTACTTGGTGTTAATGGAACCTTTATCACCGCCAATTTTTCTTGCAGGTTTCTTTTCGGTGGCTCGTGTCTCGTCTGGTGCCGGCAGACTAGTTTAAGATAAAGGCCTGATTTCCATAATATGGAATATTATGCCGGACGAATCCTCTGATCCTGTTGGGTTTTCAGGGTCATCAGTTTTATTAGTATAATAATTTTGGACTTCTAATTTTATACATATTGTTTTTATTTATTTTATTGAAGATTTTAAAGTGCTAGGTTTGTTAAAATATATTTTGACTTTGATAACAGATTTCGAAATCCGATATCCAATCCGCTAGCCACGCGGACTGTTTTACGGGCAGAGAGCGAATGAGTTTATGAATTCGTTTATAAATTCCTTAGGTACGGTACAACATTGTTGTCGTGTTTTTATCAAGAAAAAGACACCTATACAAAAACGCGAGCCAAGCGACAGCTAAATATTAGTTTGTTTTAGCTCCATTTTCTGTCAAACGGCCCTTTTTATCAGTACAATATTAAATTAAAACAAAGATCACAGACCAAATCGACGTTCCCATATAAAGCAGCTACAGTTGGTGTAATTCTAACCGCTAACAAAAGGAATTCTATTGAATTATCAGAGCACTTCGGCTGATCGAGTTAGCAGCAAAACGAAGGGAAAATTCAGCAAAGTGAGTTGTAACTTACAAAAGGTCCCAGTTAACGTTTAAAATTATCCCAAATTAGACAAACATTGGAGTTTAGAGAACTCTTGGAGAAAGTTAGTGTTTATACTTTAAGCTGAACTAACCGAGAAAGATCTAATTTATGCTGGAACTCAACTCGGCAAGTGAGCACCTTTTGGCAATTAATTTATAGTTGCAAATAGTTTAATTGTGATGCTGCAAGAGCCGTGAGGTAACGGCAGAGTAGTATAGTACCTTTTCTTACAAGAGGCGACTAGGGTACCAGAACTGACAGATGGCGGTATATCAATCCGAGACAGTGTAGCTCAAATGCATAGGGTGGGGATGGGTCGCGAAAGCTGCGCTCTACTATTGCTTGCCGAGTGTAGCAATTATGGGCAAAATTGCCCGATTCTTAGGGAGGCCTATGTCTAGTAGTGGACTTTCAAAGGCTGGTAAGATGATGATATTAGCTACACGTTTAACATTATAATTAGTAGTAATAATTCAATATTATACAGCTAGAGATATTTCTTTGTAAAAGCGCGCAATTTTTTTGGACATAAAATATACAGTTGTATTTAATTCATCAGTTGTTAACATTACTGTAACGCGGTAAAAAGTTATGAAAAAATAAAAAAAAATAAACAAACTGTCTACGAGACGCAATTATTTTTGAAATACCAGTCTACCTAAAATAGTATATCAGTTTTAGGGTTCCGTAACTCAAAAGAAAACGGAACCCTTACAGGATCAATTTGTTGTCTGTGAGTCAAACCCCTCAGGAACGCGTGGAGGTATCAAGCAAAAATTTAGGTCTTGGAATAGCGAAAAACTTAACCTTTAAATCCGACGCAATCATATAAGTCAGCCGTTTATGCTCTAATTTTTTACACTCTCTAGAGATCAAAACCTAATCCTAAATAATACGAAGCAACGTCTTATTTAAAGATAATAGATACAGACAGAGAAAAAAGAGGAATAATTGCGAAAACCATACGTTTTTAGTTACACCAAATAAAATTATTTTTAAAAAATTTTAAGCCAACTACCCCTTCCTCATAAATGCGTAGAGGTATTAGATTGAAATGTATATACTAAGGTATCTTTAACATATACATTTAAGCTGTAACTGAATCAAACTTCTATGTTAATCTTTATATACCTACAAGTATGTACAGAACCCTCTTTGCGAAAATCCGACTCTCAATTGACTGGATTTTTGGCAACATAATTTTGATATACTACTCTGGAAAGTACAACAAATACATTCAGAACTAAGTGCTATTTACGTTGTCAAGTAATTATAAAACCTACCAACATATCTTAAAATCCTTTCTCTTCGGTGAATTCAAATACGCTGGTAATAAGTCCCCCAGCAACTTCCTTAAAAGTTTTGCGGAAAAATACTGCCAGCGAGAACAGTTTTCAAACATTTCAGCTGCAGGGACAAACACGAAAATTCGTTAGGCGAGTTAGCAGACGGACTGCCGGACGCCGGGCCGGCCGGCACCGGGCGAGCGCGGTCCGGCCAGTAAACACCCGGACACCGGCGAGTTTTTTGCTTCAAGCCACAAACGGAATTACGCTCATGTAAGCTGCGTGTAGTTTTTCAATCTTATTAAGAATAATTTTATGTTCAAAAATACGACCTTTATTTATTATTGCGAGAAAGTATTTTTTTGGTTTTAGTGACACTATATTACGGAACTTACAAATTTAGTTTTCGTGAGCCAGTTGACTTACCTGAAAACAAACATGCACATTTAGTACAACTTTTATTTTACACGTCACAGATATATTTTTAATAATAATCTTTATATCAAAATAATCTTATAATAATTAGCTTTATTTGTTCACCGGTCACAAAGATTAAGACATTAGTACGGTGGCCTTATCGCATCAGAGATTAACTCACACTCACACTAACTTTGAGTGCAATAAAAACAGAAATAACATAATACTCGTAGTTAGTAGATAACATTGTGTATACTTTACAATTGACGATTTAGGTCAGATGACAGATTTCCTTGAACAATATCACATTAATTTAAAAACAGCAGTTCACTTAATAATAGATTTATATACATAGTGATCAGTTAACAGGATATCATTGTCAGATTAACTTAAAGATTTTCACTGATGGACGTCTTCCGACTTCTGAAACAATATAAAAGTAAATAAAAAAATACATGAATAGTTTGTGTTATATAACAACAATTAACCCTTAACTGGTTTCGTGGGGGTGGCGCGGCCCTCACGTGTGATATTTTTAAGAATAACTTTAAAACTATGCACCATGCGCGGGCGCAATTTTGAGTAATACTATTTACATCGTTTGGCGTTGCAGCTTTTACCAGAGCGAAGGTGCGTGCGATATGGGCGCCGCACGACCCCCACAAAACCAGTTACGTTGGTCAATTTTACGATACCAGTTAAGGGTTAATAGTATTTTAATATATTGGAGATATTTTCACTTGAGAAATTATCTCAAATATCTTAGGGATTTAAGATACAAAACGATTTAACAAAGGTCGTCTGCATTGGTACCTCACTCTCCCTACCTATTTCTAATGCCAAATAGCGGTGGTCACATTGCTGTGGTTTGAAGGGTGAGGGAGGCAGTGAAAATACTGGGTAAATATGATATAGTATCTTCAATTCACAGGGTTGGCGACAGGCTAGTGATACCTTTAGGATGACCCGAGAGTGAGTGACCTAGTCTAATATATGTATATCTATATAATATTTTTGAAACAGCAGTTGGACCTCAAATGGGAATATAATCTTCTACAATATTAATATTATTTATTGTAACATTTGGCCTTAGATTTGAATAAACACGTACTCCTTAACAAATGCAGGTGTTGAGACAATTTTGAAGATATCACGATACAAATGATATTAGTTCTGGGGTTTGTCAAATTCCGAGGCGAATTTAATTTAATTGGACTGGACGCCAACGAGGTTGGCTGTCGTTTATGTATAAACGACAGCCAACCTCGTTGGCGTCGGCCTGCCAGTGCCCAATAACGCAATTGGCAGCCACTCGTCACTCAACATTTTCATTCATAACCAAATCAACATGACAATAGGTAGAAGATTGGATGATAATTTAAAGGAGTCTTTTGTAGAAAAATATTCGAATAAAATATGTAAGATAAACACAATTTGCTTTCATTTTATACTTCAAAAGAAAAACGTAAAATAAATCCGAGTTGCTTTGTGTACCCGTTGAGTTTCATTTAGAGAATGTTCTTGCAAATTACTTTTCGTATTTATTAAGTATTCATTTGCCGAGATGAGATTGTAGCAGCAGACAGACGGATAGTGCTGGCAGATTTTAAATTGTAAATAGTTCGCAACCCCTGGGACGAGCTTGATACTTATCGATTTGTTGGGCCGAGTTCATTCAATGTTAGTAACGAAACAGAGGTCAATGCATATTAAGCATAAATTGAAGTTGTGGAAAACATATTGGTTTCAGTAATTGATTGTATTATAGAAAATAACATTTTAAGATACAAATAAATAAATAATTCCAACAACATCTTACACATTAACCTGACTAACAGAGACAGGAAGCTTAGAGCACTTGTGTTTGGACATGTGACAACAAAAGAATCACAAATATAATCCTTAAATAGATATTTAACGCCCAGATGCAGAACAAACATAAATATCGATCATATAAATGTATATGTCTTGAGTACGACCTTTGGTGTACAAGATAGGCAGAACACCGAAAGCACTTGTTTGTATATACAAAGCCGTGGGGTAGCGGCAGAGTTAAATAAATAGTACCTCTTTCTGTACCAGGTGTGTATATCCATCCGAAGTAGCTTAAATACTACAGGGTGAGGATGGGCAGCAGCATCCTCGTTGCGAGTAGCGCTTAACGATTGCCACCACGCCTTATCTATCTTTGGGCAACAGCGGACTTTTTATGGCTGAAATGAGTATGATAGTAGTAGTAGCTGATACAGTGAGCGCTAGAAGAAAACTTAAAAAAAACGTATTCTAGACGGTTTTGTACTGAACTGCCAAAGTGGATGATACATCCACGTCCAAATCAGAATATACCTATATATAATATATAAAGGCTAAAAAACAAGGTGTCAATTTATAATAAATCTTCGTCAGTGTGTAAAACATAGACACGCTCCATATTTTATTTATTCAGATAGAACGTGTAAGAGCATAGACTAACAGTTAAATACGACATTCTATTTAGAAAAACGTCAACTGTCATGGAAGTCGAATTTGTTACAAGCTAAAGGACAGAAAAAGCCATTTCAGCGATTTAAAAAAAGTAAAACTTAACTTCACAATGTTAAAAACGTTCAAAGCTATATTTCCACACATGTCATGGCAAACTAGTGCTTATCTGTTGAACATTAGGTGCCTAAAAGTGAGCAAAAATCGTCAGAGGCTGGATTTCATTAAAAATACCGGTCGAAAGTAATCGAATTAAACGTAGCATGCGCTTGTCTCCACCGCGGACTAAACTAATTATGAACTTAAATGCTTTAAAATCCCCGTCGACGTGTTATTACGTTGGCTTCTTCGGCTTTTCAGAGAATTTTAATGTTCACGGGCGATTTAAGAAATTCTATTTACCTAAGAGAAAAATAATGAGATGAAGAAATTTAATAATAATAATAATATTCACACTACATCTCATATGTACATGACTCCTTAGCTAAGACGCTTAACGTACGCACGTTACGGACGTCAGACAACAAAGAGATCACAAATATAATTAATACATAATTAAATGTATATTTTTAACACTCAGACACAGAACAGACACAAATCATCACATCAGCCACTGGAAGTCCACCGTTGGACTTCCAGTGCCTATAATGCCTACGATGGCCGCGCTCGGTGCTGGCAATCGCAGCTTTTGCGACGGGAATTCTGCTGCCCATCCCCACCCTATGCATTGAGCTACACTGCCTCGGATGGATATACCACCATCTGTCGGTTCTGGTACCTTCGGTCGCCTCTTACGACACCTGATACAGAGGGAGGTACTAATTTACTCTACCGGTACCTCACGACTTCTCGGTCGGTTGCTCACGGCTTCAATTACGTATTAATACGTATTTTTAACACTCAGACACAGAAAAAATAATAAATAAAAATATCATCGTATAAATATTAGTCCTGGGTGTGCATTTCACCCACGGCCCTTGTGCGCAAAAGATAGTATAATTATAATCTGACAAAACATACGTTTTGGGCCCGATGGCCCATATTCGTTGACACGAACCCCAATTTACTCGAAAGAATACCGGCTGGTATTCTTTCGCAGTCCGTGCGATAGTAAGCGTCACCGCAATCTATAGACGTTCGTAATATCACATGGATATCACTAGCGCTTTGCTAAGGTTGCTTAATGTCACACTTAACTTGAAGATATGATATATTAGATTATGTCACATTACCCAGTATTTTACCTCTCACACCCTTCGAACTGGAACACAGAAATGCTATTTAACGGTAGAAATAGATGAGACTGATGTACCTGACCCAGACGACCTTTGTATGAGATTCATGACTTAAGCTTTAAAGTAATTTTACTTCGGGATGCTTGTTGCTACACGCCTGTATTAATTTGTTCCTAATTACCTCCAAAATAACAATAACCTTGACAATAAAACGCTCCAGAATAAAGATAAAAATCTTTAACATTCATACCATCCACCAGGACAATAGGGATTTGTAGGAGGTTATCCGCTGTACGCGACACGCCCCGAATTTCCCGTGGGATCGAATTAATGCGTCCATTGCGAGGGGATTTACTCAGTACACTGCATGAATGGGCGAGCGCCTTAAGGTGGACGCTGCCGTAGAAAATCTTATTTCCATACCGGTGACAGGGGTTTTTGATCAAGCGGAATTTATCAGGCTCACGATTTGAATTTTATGGGTCATTGGGTAGGTCCGAGCTTGGACGTGTGTCATTTGAAAGATTGTAACGAGGGTGTTTTGTTTGGAAAATAAATTATATTGTATATGTTTAACAATACGAGCACGTTATAATAATAATATTTATACCATAATCCAGACATAATCAATACATATGAATTGGATAACAAATTAAAATATATAGCATAGCGTATAAATTTAAAATAACAAACAAAAATCTCCGATTGTCACAATCAGTGCATGGATGTAAAGGAAAAGAGATGTCTAAACGCGCAGAATGTCTTCAATTTGTTCATAATTTAAAAGTGACAGCCAGTTCTTGAGTTTCTCCTCGCCTTTTTGAAATGGTGAAGGGTAAATATTTTTACCTTTATTGGCAACCTTATAAGAGTAGGAGCTAATGACGAAGTGATGTTCGACAGACGATCTGATTAAAATAAGTAGTATTATAAAAAGCAAGCTGCCGGTTCTTTTGAAAATCACTTGGAAGTTTATGTCTAATGGCTTTACTAAATAAAAATGTGCGCTCACATTTCCATCCTAATGAATAATAACCACCTCCTTATTGCTATCACTACCATAGTCAAAAGATTAAACAAGAAAGCGATAATGTCTACTTCGACGTGTCTTTTGTTAAAGGCGTGAGACAATTTCATTCGGGACACGGGACAAAGAGTATCAGAGCACCAACACAATATATAAGTATATATGTATGTATCGTGGTAGATAATCAAAAGAATAATGTATATTCGATGAGTTGCAGGAATCGCAGATCTCGAAATAAAGCGTAGGATATGAATTTCCGATAAATAAGCGGTTGATTTCCAAAGCAATTTGTGTTTCAGATCAATCGTGACAGGGGTTGAATAGGAATGTTCAATATTTCGATATAGGTACAGGCGCAGGCGGCGTTTAACGCCCCGGATCTTGGCTTCTAATTAAATTAATCAATGTGCTCTAAACTCCAACACAGTGTTTGATTAAAATTATTCGATTTAATAATATTTACGGTTATACAAAAATCAACCTAGTCCGGGGAAATTATAAGAAATATATTCCAAGCGCGCGAGGCCGCTCTTTTTATTACTTTGTCAACTCTGCGTTTATATTCCCGATGCATTGTCGGAGATTTTATTAGATATTTATATAATACTTACTATAAACTTCAACTTCAAGCGTAAACCTCACTTTAACTAGCCTTATGCAAGTACATTTTCAAAATCATTCAAAAAAGTCATAGTCAGTTTCCACGTCTAAGACTCAAGTTTGTGGATACAAATGGAATTACAACAAAATTTACAGGTTAAGCCGTAGAATGGGTTTATTATATTAGTATGGGTTTTTAAAATTATACTCTCGAAATATTACGCCCAGAGATGTTTTACTCGTAAGTAGCAAAATGAAATTTTATATTATAAATTAAAAAGATAAATTTAATTTTTACAATAAATAATTGAAGCTTTGTGAATAATATATAATAATAAACATGTTAATTGTGGGAGACTGGTGCCTATGTAGTAGTTACAGGTCACCAAACTAGTCTATCTGTACTGTATTATTCTAAAATAGGACAACGATAACTTGATTTAAAAATAATTAAATCATTAATGCCCGAAATAAAAATATACATAAAACCTCAGATTCGTACATCACTGTGATGGTTACTCTCTAGACTCCATACATCGATGTAAAATACGCAATCGCAACGATTAAGTGCGACACGCGTTCTGAGCCCCGCTAAGCAGCGATATCACCGAGGTCTTAAGGAGGTCTACATTAATTTCGCGTCACGGTAATGCTATTGAATCGGGCGCCAATTGTTGGAAAACAGCTTGTCTCGCTCACACCCACCAAACAGCAATTGTGCAGGTGCGCGGAGGAAATTAAAAGATAACACCGAATGTTCGAAGCCACTTAATGGGGGTTCTTTGTGCTCGAAATGTCGGTAAATATCGTGGGAATAAATGCAAAATAAGTCGGGGAAAAGGACAATGTTCATCAATATTCACTTCGATTAAGGCTTTTTAACAAAAATACCATTTGGAGTGATAATAAAACATTATTATATAGATTAGGTCGTGCCACTTCTAAGTATTTGTTTTTAAGTTTTCATTTGTGGTTATACTGCATCTGACTGATTTGGCTTCAGATACGTAAAATTTACTATACCGGCATTTTGCGACATTTGACATTTGAAGATATGTATTTTAAGATACTTATTTTAACAATAAACCATAATCTGGCCTTGACTTAGTGTATTTATAGAACGAGTAACAATGTTTAGGTTCTAAAACTGGAGACCAATACCAAAACTTACAGACTACATAATAATAAACTTTATTTTCTTACCACAACTTAATACAAGTAGCACCAAAATATTAAACAGCTGTTGTTAAAGACTGAAGTCCAAAGTGAGCAGAGAACTGCTTGTATTTTAGATCACCGGATCTTCCATTCCATTTGGTATTATTAACAAAAAATATCAGTATCTATATATATATGAAGCTAATAGTCTTAGTTTTGGTTTCTAGTCTCCAACTAAACTATAATGGAGCACTTGTGAGCGGAGCACTTGTATATATATATACTAACTGAGCCGACAGACTCTTTCCTTTCTTAACTATATACCTAGGTTTAGCACAGAAAAAAAGTGCGAGTATAAATTAAGATATAAACTTTCCTATCTCTCAAGTTGGATTATTCTGTACACAGTAAGCTAAAAAATATTAAAAGATCAGATCAGTAGTTTAAAAGTTCATCCCGGACAAACACCGTGACACGTATACTTTATACAGAGTTTCAGTTGCATAAAACAAAGTGCCAATATCACATGTATTCGTACGCGTCTGAAGACGTCAGGTAGATCTATTGGAAACCACTTCAACACAAGTGGAAGGAAGGGATGGGAAATGAAAAGAAAACACCATCAGGTGCGGGAAGACGCAGCTCTCTCGAGTCAACATCCATTGTAACGAACACCCAAACGTCACTACCTACAACGTCCTTCGAAAGACTTCCACGATCATTTAAAAGCGTATTTTATTTCCCACACACATAGCTCGTGTTGGACGTAAATGGACGAGGCTTAGAAATTGGAAATTTGTGTTCTCATTCGTAAGTATGATTAGCTAAGTAAATTAATTAATATTACAACTTCTATAGCCGTTTTGCAACACGCTCAATGTTATCAAATAAGATATTTTATAGTATTTATAAGACAAAAAAGCGTGTTATCTTAATCCAATGCATTACCTTAAGTTTTGCATTAAATTATTTAAAATAATCAATTGAAAACAAATGGTAACGGATATTCAACAACGTGTTATCGAATACATTTATTACTGAAAAATATCTAATAAATTAAATAAATTCCCACAACATCTTATCTTTACATTGACCTGACTCCGTGGTAAGCGCTTAAAGCACTTGTGTTACGGACGCCATACGACAGAGAAATCACAAATATATTACCTAAATAAATAAAAATAAAGAAGTTCGCACAACATCTCATATATTGACTTGATTCCGAGATAAGTCGCTTAAAGCACTTGTGTTTCAGACATCAGAAGAATCACAATTATACTGCCTAAATACATATACTTAACACCCAGACACAGAACAAACACAAATATCATCATATAAATATTTGCTTTAAGTGGGTATCGAACCCACGACCTTTGGCGCACGAGGTATGATCATTACTATCGGCGCCATCAGGCCCGCCATTATCGTCGTTCGCACAATACGAAACCATTTGTTATTTGATATATAAAAATAAATTAAACACGGGATTTGCTACGGAATTCATCAGATACAGATTTTTAAACATTTATCGCGTTTAGCCTACTTAACATTTCGCATCGTCTTTGGATAATACTTAAGTAGTCCCTCGGTGCCCCCCTACCTCCTCTGCCCCCCCCCCCCCCTTTCCCAGGGACTCCCTATCACTCCTCCCTTCCCTGGAGACAATGTTTTATTCATAATCTAAGTAGAAACTCCCAAAACAGTGATTTGGTGTGAGTCCATTAGAATCCCGCCGGAGTGAATTTAAATCGGTTTGCGTCTGTTATCACAGGCTTAGTTGGAGGTTTGTCAATAGTCGTGTTGTATTGTGATCCCGCGTCTCTGCGACCGTTCATCGCGCCACTGTTAACACGCAAAATTTGTTTGTTCGGTGGCCCACGTGTTAATTGGCAACTCGTCACATCCAAGCAATATCTGTCAAAAATTAATTCCAATGTAAGCTTTTGACAGGCCCGATGGCGCATAATACTCGTATATAGTAGTAATCCTATCTTGTGTGCAAGGGGTCGTGGATTTGATTCCCACCCAGGACAAATATTATGTTTTTCCTGTGTCTGTTTTATATATGTATTTAAGTAGTATATATGTGATTTCTCTGTTATCTGGCGTCCGTAACACAAGTGCTTTAAGAGAATTTACACGTAGTCAGGTCAATGTATGAGGTTTTGTGGGAGTTTAATTATTTATTTTTTATTAGTTGTTATCGAGCACAACTCTGGGTTGATATCTGTTATGTGAATTTGTAACAAGGTTTTTTAAGAGTTATCTTCATATCAGCTGTAAACGTCCACTGTCGGGCATAGGCCTCCCTTAACCCTTAACTGTTTTCGTGGGGGTGGCGCGACCCCCACCTGTGATATTTTTATGAATAACTTTAAAACTATGCACCGTGCGCGGATGCCATTTTGAGTAATCTCATTACGTCGCGAGTCGCGGCGGATGCCAGTGGTTCGGCGTTGCAACTCTTGCCAGAGCGAAGGGACGTGCGTTATGGGGGCCGCACGGCCCCCACTATGCCAGTTACGTAAGATATTTGTTTTCATATATTCGTAAGTTTTACAGTTATTTTGTCTAGATGGCGAGCCCTTTAAGTGATCAGGCGATAGCGGAGGTATTGGACGCAGATTCTGATTCCGAATCTATGTTGAGTGGCTGTTCACAAGAAGATATCAGTGACAACGACGGTATAAGATACAGATTCAGATATCAGTGAAGATATTAATCCCGAGATTGAAGCATGTTCTTTATAGAGTGATGGTGAACCTGTCGCAAGGTTGACTGAGAAAAGTTATTATGGGAAAAACAAATACAAATGGTCTAGAAATCCACCAGCACCTTCACGTACTCGTCAACATAATATAATAATATTATGTTGACGAGTACGTGAAGGTGAAGACAAAGACCGGGATAATTGGACCATCACCGTCTTAAATGCGATGACTATAAATAATTATTTGGGTTACTTATAGATGACAAAATTATACAAATTATACCAACAAAAAAATTACAGAAACCTCAGAAAAGAATTCTATTATTAAAAAATTTGTAGCACCTATTACTAGATGAAGATGCCACCAGCTCGGGGGAAAATGTATCAAATAGATGGCGCTGTCACTTATGTGACAGAAAAAAGACGGAAAATTTGCTTCAAAATACGAAACTTGCAAGAATTTTATTTGCGAGTCGCACATAAATATTATATACTAATTGTCAAGACTGAGCTTATTTAATTTATAATATTCCTGAGTTCTTAGGATTATATTTGTGTTGATTTTTTTTATTACGTTGATTAGAGGTTTGTTTCTTTTTATTTTCAAAATTTATTGTGTTAGGAATAAGAAAACACATATATATTTGCCTAATACAGTCAAAGTCTTTGTTTATTTTTAGTTTGCATAATGTAAGAAAAAAAAATACCAAAAAATTGCCATTTACATGTGATTTCGAGTAAAAATCAAGTTAAAAGAATTTCATGAATAATAAATGTTTGACGCAATATAAAAATATTGTTTTTATTATTTTTAAATAAAACTACAATATAATTGCGCACACTTGCATCATAGAAGCTAGTTTGTAAAGGGGGCCGTGCGACCCCACAAAACCAATTACGTTATTCAATTGTACGATATCAGTCAAGGGTTAAAAAAGAGGCAAATTGCAGTATAACCACTCAAAACAATGAGGCTCAAATGCAACTGAGCACATGTGAAGCAGCAACCTTGCCGCAAAAGCTGCGCTTTGCGATTGCCATCATGCTTGGTAAGGCCTAGGTTCAACAGTGGACTTTCAATAGCTGTAATGACGACGCAGGTATTTAGTCATTTATATTTTTATATTCATTATGAGGCACTTTGCACTTGTTAATACTCCAAATGCTCAGTTTTTGCTTAAACTTAATCAAATGAGGTCCTTCGCACGCGCGCCCTTTTTTTAAGTTGCAGATTTGAAAATGCAAATGAAATGCAGATTTGTTTTTAGTGGAATCGAAAGCACTTGACACGCCATTTTATAAACTTAAGACCGCACGCTGGTAAGACAAAGAACAATGGAGTTAAGCACGATTTCATTTTCAAAATGGCCGCCAAGATGGCCGGCCGAAGTCCAATATCTCCGTTTAGCTTAAAAAAATATCGAAGCGAGCCAGAATATATTATAAATATATTCTGGCTCGCTTTGAGAGGAACCGTACGAATTCGGCTTTTACTGGCAAAATGTAACATCTAATATGTTAAGTCACAAGGTTGGCAACGCGCTAGTGATATCCTTGGTCCTACGTGGACTAGACGCTTGTTTGCCGACCTGGTCAAATAAAAAAAATCCTAAGATCTTAAATATTACATTCGAGTAAGAATGTTTTTTAGTTAGACTTATGACTACCTTGTTGATTACAACATAGGAGTACAATAAATATAGGTCAAAGACGACAGTAGGGAAAATAAAACATGCTGTGATGAAGGTATCCCAAAAATATATCGCGGTTAATTTAAGTTGATATATGGCATAGGTTTTTGTGAAAATTATTAACTTAAGAAAAACATTCTCGCTTGCTATGCGAGCTCTCAGTACATACTGACAAAATTACAACTCCTGATCTGATCTGATGAAAAGCTGATTGATGATTTGCCCTTCAATTATTTCAAAAAAGATAATAGAAAATCCCTCAAGAATTGAATATTGGGAATCATTGACCCAATTCTTTAAATATAACATACTATAAAGCTGCTCTGTCTATATATTTCAGCAAAATTCAATAAGACTATCGAAATAGATTAACGGATACCTTTGGTATCGCTTACCATACATCAGTCGTTTATATAATGTAACACAATATTGCCATACAAAATTTTTCAAATACAAGATTGTTAAACTTAAGATTTAACATTATCAATATACATGATCACAATATATTCTACTTTAAAATATCACAATTATCATATCAGTCATATCGAACATATCGGTCGTAGAAAGTCCCCTGTTAAACATGGGCTGCCGCAAGAAATGGGCTATTTAGCCCAAAATAGCCGCGTTGGACAGGCGTGCTGGAATTCGTACAGCATAACTCGGTGACTGGAATGCTGCTGCACATTCTCGCCCTGTTGCATTTGAGCTATACTGCTTCCGATGGATAGAGCGCCATCTGTTAGTTCCGCTACCTTACTCGCCTTAACACACCCGGTACAGGAGGAGGTATTATTCCACTCTGCGGGTATTATTCGGCCATGTTTGCTTTAATACCAAACAAAAACCGGCTTTGTACGAAAAATAAACCGCAGAAGGTATTTTTAAATACTTGATACGACGCGTTCTAAATCTAACATCACATTAACTATACCGCCATTCAACATTCAAAAAGAAGATTTTCAGTATCTAATCACTCGCGTACGAGATTATATGCGAACCCAAGAATCTCTGGTTGCTAAAACATGTATTTAAATATGTACCAGGGCATCATGGCAGCGTAGCGGCCATAAAATATTCAGACGGAGGCCGGCGCCCATTCGTTCTGGGAGCAGAAACGACTAATCCACGAGTATATTTCTTTCACGTGTCAAATTCAGTTCGTAAATTCAGTCAGGTGCTATTAGCTTATCTATATTTCTGCTTTTGACGTGAATTTTAGTTCAATAAAAAGTTAAAACAAACAATAAGAACAGTCAATATATTTATGTAAATATTATATATGTTCACAAAAAGAAATTTTGAGAAAAAAAGTGACATACTTAATATTAATACTAAAAATAAGTATAAGCTAGCGGTGCCCGTTGCTAGGCTCCAAATAATTTGTTCAGGGGCATTAGTGTAAGATTTTATAATAAAATCCCAAGTAGAATTACAAATATATTATTTTTATAACTAAATTCAAGAATTGCGTGAAAGATAAACTTACTGCTGAAGCTTATTACTGCTTAAAAGATTATATTCCTGATGGAACTGTTTGGGATTGAATTGAATTACTCTAACATCTACTATTAAGACCACGGGTTGTTAGCACCGACGCCGGTATGGGTTCCAATAATACCAACCATTAGGTGTTATTGGAACCCATATAACCATTAGTTCTGTTCTGGTGAACCTGATATAAACATAGTTATAAGATTCGGTAGACTAGTATTAAAGTAGGACACTCAATGGCCTATTGTTTTAATGACTCTTATAACACTATAAGGCTGTCAGGGTCCATCGATCATTTGTGTATAATTGTCATTAGCAAATGTATATTCAAAGATTTCTAGTATTTTTTTTGACAATTTAAAAGTGGCTATATATGATAAGCTTATTTAAATAAGACTTTATCCTCAAAAAGAAACTAAGCAAGGTCTACGTTATAAAATTCAACTAAGTGAGTACCAGGATAGCAGCACTCGTGTAGAGGTTAACTTAATCATGGCAGTTTGGGCAGCGGAGAGACGCCGCTTTTACACGCCCTCTTGCCTGCGAGCAGCTCAGCACGTTTATGTCCCCACATTCCAGACAATTTTCCGTATAAAATTCCTTGCGGCTTTTAAATTATTCACGGCCTTTGAAAAATTTCCCTTTAGCTGAAATTTGTGCCGTCACTCATCCACTAATGTATATCCGAACAAAAGCACAATGCGAAAGTTCTATTAAGAATAACTCAATAGAATCGAATCTCGCTCCACCAATACAGATCTATCATTGACGGAGATAATTAAATACAATATTATTTAGTGCGCGGAGTGAATTTCTCCGTTCATTAATATCTGACAACCTCTTCGGCCGTGCTAAGCCTCTGGTACTAACGAAGCCACTCCCGGGGGTCTATACGAAACTCGACTTCATTACGTAGTACTTACAGTTGTTAGTGCCAGTTGGGTTCGGCCTTTGAACAGGGTTGTCAAATCTAATTCATGCCACATGAGTTGTCAGAAATATATTGAACTTTGGTAGTTGAAAACTAATACTCGGATGGCACATACATAAAACATGGAGAGTATTATTGAAGCTAAAATATAGTATTAAAGAACAAACGGATCTGTATTTCCACAAGGAGCCCACTGCGGCGACAGCCGTCGAGCGTGACATATTGAACCTCGCATGCGATGTGACACAAAGCTGACGCACGAGGCTTAGACATCAATACCAAGCCGACGCAACCATTGGAGTGCTTTTTAAGGATATTATTTTTATTTATAAATATACACTACAACGACAAACCAAGTAAAACATAAAAGTACCGAATATTCGAAACGGAGGTTGTGGGTAAGAAATAAAAATATATGAAAATTTACATACAAACATATACATACATACATCACGCCCGTGTCCTATCGGGGTAGACGGAGACTATGGATGTCTACTTGTTACGATCTTGGCTTAAGTCGCTCGCTACCATTACTCGCATTTGTCCTTTCATTCGCGCTCGTTTATTCTTGGTACTTCTGACCTGGCCCTTCTTTAATACCTCTTCTTCCTGGCCATGGCCTGGCCTATTTGTAAAGTCATTCTACTTTCATTAATTTTCTACATGTCCGAACCATCCCTTCCATCCTCTCCATTATTTTCCCAACATCATCACCAGAAATACTGGCATTGTTCCACGGGGCGTTATAAATGTCTAATCACTAAGATTTTCATTTAGACATCGCTTAATATAATTAAAACTGGAATATATAATGAGATATACGTAACGATTGACCTACTTTTTACATTATCTGAGCCCACTTGAGAAAATGTTATTTTCATTCCAGTACTCTTCGTAAACTACTTTTTATGAGTAAGTACTTTCGAAGGGAAAACTTTGGGTAAAACGCCCAAGTTTGAAATCTTTAAGACCAGTGGAACTTTTCTGTTATAATGTTTAAGATATGAATCAAAATCTGAATAGCATAGGACTATACGAATTACCTTAAATTGAACAATAATACTAAATTAATTAATCAAAAAAATTGCATGTTTCTAGGCGTAGTACAAGACCAAAATATGCATGAATTTAAAATATATAAACAAAACTTGACATTTTCAGCACAACTTTTCACAAACATTCATTTTAGTACTTGGTATAGAAATACAAATTATTTCAAAACGTTTATAATTGTTTTTCAATATTATATATATCTATAGATAAATAGTCATCTTGCAGCTTCTTTACAAGTCTAACGACATTTATCTTTTTATTTAAAAGAAGAGTTATTAAACAAACATGTTTGATATATTCCTCTTTTCTGTTACTCTATTCTATGCTAAACTTACCGAAAAAGCCTTGAGAAACACGAGGCACTGAATAATGCCTTCCATAGTGTCACCAGTTAAGCAGAAAGTGCCAGTCAAATGCCTGCCCTTCTTGTCTCCGAGGGCGGGCGCAGCGGCCAGACTTGCGTGCACAAGGGCTCCGCGCGGGCGCGCGTCCCTCGTCGCGCCCAGCACGCCAGGCAGCGGCGCTCCTTCCATCAGCCTAGCCAACGGGTCCATGCCCGCTGCGTCACCAACACATCATCACTCCTCCACCGACACCATCACTTTTACCAATATACGTCACCAAATGTACAGTTTAACTCTTCAAAGTTCCAAGAGACCAGAAGCGCTGGAACTTACGGACGCTCGACGTCGATGCGCGAGGACACAGACAGAACCGACGGCGTGATAGCACGGTACATGAGGCTCTTGCACTCCTCGCACTGACACTTCTGGTGATCCGCATTCCAACAATCGCTGTTCAGAATAAATGTTATGAACGAGTATATCAGCACAGCCATTCCCACAATTATGTAAATTTCCATGCTTATTTGGCACTTATTTTGACACTACATAACCTGCGACAGATAAATAACCACCTTTAAACGAAACATCAGTGGCATTGGATATTATGGCTTTGATATAATAATAATGAAATGGAAAAGGTCGGTGCGTTTATCATTTTAACAGCGATTGTTTTGACCAGGGGCGCGGCGCAGCGGGCGGCGGGAGATTTACATGCCACACGTGAGCGCGGCGATTTAATAGAATCAATGCGAGCGTCGGATACATGTTTGCATTTAATACTGTTCCAAACCAAAATCATCACATTAATGAAAGTGAAAAATACAACGTTTGTTTAAATAGTTCAGAGTCAACTTTAATCACCGTGTCAACAATTTTCTGAAACACAAAAGCTATTTCAAAAGAGGTATCAGTGAAAGTTGTGATTTTGCGACATTACCACCGTTTCCGCCGACTCTCGCAACTCGCAAAATAACATAACTGTGTTCTTTGTAAAGTCCCTCGGGGCGGAATTGCTTCGCTAATAGAATTTCCGTTTTTGGCGGAAAAAGCAATTCTAATATTTGCCTTCATCTCAGGCGATACGTCGCCGAAATACAGGTGAGATTGGACACGCTGCACAGTGCAGACAACAACCGGGACATTTTAGCCAATCTTGCCTTTTCATTTTTATGGAGTGCATTTTATAAGCATTTTAGACATGTTTATAAAAGCAAGTGTTTCCAACGATTATGACTCTTTTACACTTTAGACCTATTTATGAATTAACTTGAACATATAGATTTTGGTTGATTTAGTTGTGATTTATATTATTATAATGTCCTATAGACGTGCATATTACGGATATCTGCCATTAAGAGCTTAATGGAGTTTAAAGAACAAATATATAACTCAGGAATAAAATGCATAAACTATATACTAAAATTACGTATTGCCATATTTAACTCCTAAATGTAATATTTGACCAGCTAAATGAAGAAAGAAAATATCTCGTTTCTATTTAGATGCAGGCAAAGGTATTGGTGACTATGTTCAAAATAATATAAAGCCGAATATTAATAGACTATCACGGTGGATTCAGAATCTCCAATTTATGTAACGCGATGTTAACCATGCAACCTAAGAGTTAGTTTCCTGGTGTACCTAAGAATTTATGCCTTCACTTGATCTATAATTTTTGTCGCTCGTCAAATGAAATTTCCCAATCACCTTCCCAATCAACAACCCGTCTACATGTAACCTTTGTAGCTTCCTTTATTGGTTTGACTAGTTGTTTATATTATCTGTTGCTCGTACCCTTGGAAGATGATTTATTTAACAATTATAAGAATAAGAACCAGTCACTCACTAAAAAGTAATCCTAAAAAATGTCCATAACCTTAAAAACAAAAGTTAAACGGATACTACAAGTGAAATGGATATTGACGGGCCCGATGGCGCAGATGGTAGTGATCCCGTCTTGTGCGTCAATAGTCGTAGATTCGATCCCCATCATACCAGCCATTGGAAGTCCACTGTTTGACATGCCGCAATTAGCAAGCAAATTAGAGTTTGCAATAGCAGACTGCAGGTTCGTGACGGGGATGCTGCTGCCAATCCCCGCCCTGTGCATTTGAGCTGCACTGTTACGGATGGATATAGCACCATCTGTCGGTTCTGGTAACTCAGGCACGTAAGTCAGTGAGTCAGTCTTACGAAAACTGGTACAGGGGCAGGTTCTATTCTACTACAGGGCCAACGGATTCGATCCCCATACAGGACAAATATTTAAATGATGATTATTTGTATTTGTTGCGCATCTGGGTGTTAAATATCTATACTTGAGGATCTTCTGTAATTTGATGTCCGTAACACAAGTGCTATAAGCGAATTACCACGGAGTCGGTTCAATGTATGTCATGTTGTGTGAATTTGTTGATTTATTATTATTATGCTAAAACCCAAGAGTTAATTACACGACACGATTAGCATTTGGTCTACTAATATTAGTTCGTCTGTTGATTTCTCAAATTAATTAAAGCGCTATCGGCTCATCGCACATTACAGCTAATCTGCGAGTAACTCACTGCTGATGGTGTCCTCGCTAGGACTCGTCGTGCCTATTGAATCACGACTTAGGCGAGCTCAATTCAGAGTTGAATTTCGATTGTGAACACGATAATGACTTGATTTCCGCCAAGGAGAATCCTTCGGGTTCTCCTAATTGTTATGTGAGTTAAGACAACTAACATTTCATCTCTATTACGACTGATGTGCAATTATAAATGTACTTGCTTTGCTTAATATACCATCTCTGAGGATCTCCTGTTATCATCGACGTACGAAATCTATATTGATCCCTGACAGCCCGACTGTGCAAACATTCAGGCCGATTTCATAGAGGAAATAATAAGCCAGATGTATCCCACGGGAACATAATAATAATAATCTGTGTATTTATTTTCATTCAGATCTAATTAGCGGTTTAGAAGTAACAAATACATACGCAGACCCCTACACTGTAGCGTTAGAAATATGAGTGAGGATCCTACTATTTTATATCATGCTAGCGGCCCGTCCCAGCTTCTCACGGGCACTAAACATGACATTTACACACACATTCACAATCTTTCCCATCGAATTAAAAAAAACAGGAAATTTAATTCTTAGATTTTTTTTATTGTTTTGAAGATTTTTTTGTAGTTTTTCATTGTTTCGTATTTTTTTGTATTTTATTTGTACCTCGGAGTTTTGATAAGGACCGCTATTTAAAAATAATCTAAATATAGCCCATTTCATTCAGGGATAGTGTAGCTTTTAACGGTGAAAGAATTTTTTGTGAAAAGGTGAAATCGGTGCAGTAGTAGTACACATTCAAACCTTTTCTCTTTATAATATTAGTATAGATGTGACGTTTGTACATAACAATTTAATTAAAAGCACACATACATACATATACCACGCCTGTGTCCCATCGGGGTAGGCAGAGACTATGGATCTCCACTTGTTACGATCTTGGCATACCTCTCAGCGGCTTCCTTTACCCGCATTAGTCCTTTCATACACGCTTAAGATATGTTTGTCTAGGTCATTCTATACCAACTCTTCCATTCACTTCCGCTCTATATATTTGTGTAGTTAATTTACTTTCATCCATCCTTTCTACATGTCCAAACCATCTCAACATGCCAACAACATGTAAATTTTGTGTGGTTTCATATATATGTACAATTTACATACTTGCATGATATTTCCCGTCTTAAATATACGAGGTTTCGATCTACAAACTAACTGTAACTGTCGCATAAGAACGTACCGATGAACTACCCTCAGTATACCTCCATTGTACCACTACAGCAACATCATCGAAGTCATCGATCGAAAACAAAATCGAGTCGCTGTTCGTATACCTCAAGAAAAACAAACCAGATGGAGCCAGCGAGACGCCGATATCTCGATGCAGGACGCGTGTGCCCGGGCAAACTGTTAATTCGGGCGGAGGTGAACGGGGCCTGATTGGCCCATTGTGCGCGCACGGCATTATGGCGCCGGCTCAATCACGCCGCATTCACTCTTATTTCGAGTCCAACTTATTTCTCAAATCAGTTTAATGTCAATAGGGTTCCATCAATACAGAACCCTACTCAGAACATCGCCTTCTGCCGAGTGCCTGCTATACATTGATTAAATACCTCACCCGATCCGAAGAAAGAAAGATTAATATACTTCGGAGTATCTCTTAGAGACTAAATATAAAAAAGCACATTTGTCACTCAATTTCAAAACACGACAGTTCATTACTAACTCCTAGATTCTTGGAAACCGAAGATTTCCCGGGACCGACCTGTAACCACATGCTCAATTTAATAGGTTCAGGTTCCTTTCTGGTGGCTCGTGTAATCAATAATAACATGCATTAAACTTAGCTTTAAGACCCTCTGTCTGGTGTCTTCAGAGTAGTATGAGGTAGGCCTAATTTATATGTCAGAAGACTCTCAATGTCCTGTGCGGTCATGAGGGTCATCAATATTATAAATATATTAAAAGTTAGTTACTTTATGTGTCTGAAATAAAATTGTTCTTTTTATTGTTTTTGACGATTCAATAGTGCTGGTAATGGATCTAAATGAAAAAATAAAGGAATTTTGATTTGATTTAATTAAAAATATGTGTAATCTATAAAAAGATAATAATATGAATATGATCATGTTTACATTTATAAAGTCGATTTTAGTAAAATTCCATTTGTCATTTATAATGTTTAAAGAAATAAAGTATACATTTTTATGTTTTAATAAAGAAAATAATATGAATGTGATCATGTTTACATTTATAAAGTCTATTTTAGTAAAATTCCATTTGTCATTTATAATGTTTAAAGAAATATACATTTTTATAAATTTATAAAGTATACATTTTTATGTTTTAATAAAGAATTATTTATTATTAAAGTTCCATTAGACCAAACTGAATTAAGAGGACCTCACGGAGAAAGAAAATCCGAAAACACACACAAACACAGACATTGTTTTTTTACAGCATTCTCTCCGTTAACATTCAAATGCAGCAATTTTACAACTTATAATCTCTCTCTATGTGTGAGTTAGATAGAGTTGTCTCCCTTTGGTCACAAGCCCTGAAGTAATTCGCCTTGAATCGTCTCGCACTACACACAGCTAAATCACCCGACAAACATTTAATCTGCGGGCACACAAATCAACAGAGCGTCGTCCCGAAACGGTTACTATAATCTTTATCACAAACTGTATGCAAAATTTTACCCGGACACAAACAGACGGGCCAGAATTTGCATTTTAAACGGACAAGCATCTTCACCCGGCTTTGTTCGCCCGCAAATCGCAAACGGAATTGCAAATTAATCATTTAAATATAAGTATTGACGATGTCGGAGAATCCGCTGCCGAGTTTTGATTGCTTCTTGGGACGAATTACAATAAATTAGTATGAAAGGTATTCTGAAATTGATTCTGATTTTCAAACCTCGGCTGAATTTATTAAAATCCTTTTATTATAAATGTATTTAAGGCTCTTCCAAGAGGCTAGATATTTTGAAACAGATTTTTCTTATATGTAAAATCCTTGTATCTAATGTTTGGGAGGTCCCAGAGTATATTGTACCAAATCTGTGCTGGCCTATCTGGTTGACGGATATACACATGTATTAATCTTTAAGCACTAAACTAGAATAGATGAGTACATCTAATGTAAACGCTGAGTGAAAAGTATTGCGTTTTATTTGAGGAAATATAGTTTTACTGTGTTACCTAAATAATTTTAAGTTTATTGAAAACTGACACACAGCGGTACTATTCTAAAATCAGGATAAAAACGTGTTTCGACTACCAAATAAACAATACCTATGTGTAGACAAAATAAAGGGTTTACACAAACAAGATCAATGCTTCCTTTATTTCGAAGAAAACAGATAACGGAGTATGTGTACTTTGGTCTTTTTCTGATATCAGATTTTTGTTCTATTCATGCTGCCACTCTTAAAAAATGTTGCCTGAAAGGAAGTAGAACTTCGAGTTTAATAAGTTACTTGAAAGTTTATCAGGACAATATAAAATTAAATAATATTTACATTATTTTATAGGGTCGCAAAAAACTAGAACCGCAGGATCGTACAACCGCCGTATTGGAATTCATTTGGTGAGTCCTACCAATATTTTCGGGCTATGTGCATAGTGCTATTTGACGGCAGAAATAGGTGAAAGTGAGGCACCAACGAGGTACCGACGAACTTTGTAGGAGGTCTAATTGATGTAAAACTACGCACTCCAAACTTAACAAATAAAGCAATCACTCCCAAATTGACTGTCCCGATGGCGCGGGTGATAGTGATCCCATCTTGTTGGCCAAAAGCAAAAAACTTCTATCTTGGCGAGTCCTATATAGTCAAAGAGTGGACTTTCTTAGGCTGATATAATGATACAAACCAACATTTATTTATATAATATAAGCAATATTACATCTGTGAGAGAAACGCCGTTGAATGCAGTTGCACAAACATGGTTCGGATTAACTCAGTACAAAGCTAAAGTTATGGAAGCGGCGTATTTGCATTTAAGTGTCGACTAGAGTGTGTTTGTTGGCGGCTGGCTGATGTTTGTCCTCATATGACGCTTGTTCGCGACCCTCATGATTAGGGAGTTGCGGAAAGCATATCATAAGGGAAAGTTAACCTTCACGCTCAGGAATTATTATGTATTTAATAATTTTCATCATTTAAATTTCAATGAAAATCATTTGAATTTGCTTAAGGCAAATTCAAATGATTTTCACGCAATGTCATTTACGGTTGCTATCTACAGCAATCACAAATGACATATCACATAATACCGAAGTCATTGTGTCAGGCATGACAGTTGCCTGTATGTTACACAAATGTGGTTTACATGAGTCTTACTCTCACTTCTTTCTACCGCCAAACAGCAGTGTTCGCATTGCTGTGCTCCGGTTTTCAGGGTGAGTGAGGCAGTGAAATAACATAATATCTTCAAGTCACAAGGTTGGCAATGTGCTAGTGATATCCTTGTGGTAATACGATCGTTTAAAGGCTCCTATATATATATATATATATATATAGTCTAACTATCACGCGGACAAATATTATTTGTAGACCAAGTCTAATAATAAAAACGGTGTTTTTTTATTCAAAACATACTTTCATTGCTTCGATCCACATTGCGTAAATCTGTAGAGTTTGCATTTAATAATCTAGTTTCAAATACATTTACAGTTAATGAACCTAGTTTCTAACAGTTTCAAAAGTCGGTTTTGAAATTGTAAACATTTTATGTTGTCCTTTAATACCTCTACCTCTCTGGGAAACCGCAAGTTAGACGAAACTTCAAAAAACAAAGAAAACAAGAATTAAAAACCTATATTTAAATCTGTTATTAAAAAACAGATTTATTTTGAGTATTAAATGCGTAAATTTTACAAAAATTGCTTGCCTCTAATTATAAAATCCCATACTAATAATATACTCTTAATTGTACACCAATAAAAACAACATAAGAACATCATAAAAACATGGTATAGTAGGTACAAGAGGTAGCCTTATTGCTAAATGTAATTTCTTATAAGCAACTTTGGATATAAATAATGTTAAAGCTGGTGAAAGTTTGAGGTGTATTTAGTATATCAAACAAACATACATATATAAATATACACATACATTCAAATACATATAAAGGATATAGTTATAGAAGAAAGTAAATCAAGGCAACAGATAATACTCCTTCACCATTCTTTTAAAAATAGAAACTCATACGCATAATGATAACTAAAAAGCAATAGTTAGATATAGTTAGATAGATGAACCTAGTGCAGGTTTTCGCCTAACCATTAGCGCCTACTTTGCGTTTCTATGGACTTTTGGTCCTACTCTTCATTGAGCACAGTTTCTATAGGAGGCGCAGCAAATCCTCGGCAAATCAGCAAATCCAGCTGCTGGTCGCTTCCCGGCGCTAAAAAGTAATAGATAAGCTCCCCAACAGACTTTCATACAGTTTTCAATAATAGATAGACGATTGAGATGCAGAATTTGTGAAAACCCTTGACCAAGTCGGACAAACACATGCCGCCTACTTCATTGCATTCACCAAGTCACATAACACAACCATTTGAGCCACACTGTCTCGGATAGATAATAATATTCTTTTTATTGTACACAGATAATGACATAATGTAAAAGAAATCTTATAAATTATAATACCATTGGCGGCCTTATCGCTCAGAACGATGTCTTCCAGGCAACCTTTGGATGGACATAAACGAAGGAAATGTGTTAGGGCAGATCGTTGTGTACTACTATTTTATAAAAATAAAGTAAATTAAACAATATCACTATATAGGTTCATGTAATAATAAAAATAATAGATATACCGCCACCTGTCGCTTCGAGTACCTTAGTCGCCTCTCACGAGTCCTGGTAGAGCTGTCGGTACCACCTGGCAAATGGGCATATCGCCATTAAATTATAACTATGCTCTTGTGACATATATACATAGCGAAATACATGTTAGGATGTTGGAACACCATAAACAATGTGTTTGTTCATTATCATGTGTCGACACGTACGGTTGCGAGCTCGAGAAAACAGCTGATTTTAAGGTTGTTAAACCTGAACATATTTCCATACTTATGGATGGAGATCGCGCGCGTCTTTATTATAACGGTGACCTAATTCGGAACTGTAGATATTGAACCATAACGTAACATAATAAGACATGTTTTTTATGATAATTTCTCTTAAGTTATGCAGCCTTTACGATTTTTCAGTAAGTGTTATATATTTAACCGGTGTTACATCACTTTACGCGCGCGTTTATCGTTCATTATCATCACATCAACCATCGGTAGTCCACTCCTGGGTGTGGGCCTTCCAAGGAAAGTGCAACTTTAGCTCATAATTGCCGCGCTGGGTTAGCGCATTAGCAATCGCAGAGCGTAGGGCTGCTACCCATGCTGCTACCCATCCCCACCCTGTGCACCTGAGCTATGCTGTTACGGATGGATACACCGCCATTTATCGGTTCTGGTACCTCAACCGCCTTTTAAGACATCTCGTTCAGCGGAGTTACTATGCTACTCTGCCGGTACCTCACGGTACACGCGCCCTTTAAACGCAGTGAAATAAAGAAATATATGTACGAATATAGGTATAGATAAAAAGAACCAGATAAAACAGCGATCTAATACACAATGAAGTCACAGCAAAATCACATCGAGCACATCGCACCCAGCAATTTAATACACGAGCTGCATACTAAATCTATTTAAGGTTCAAATTCTAGCACATTTCCCTTCACAAACAGTTCATAATCCCATCGCACACGTTGAGAGACGCAGAATTGAAGAAACGGGGGCGGGGGGACGCAGGAAGTACGTATAGAGTAAAGCCTCCAGTATCGGCGCCTATTTTGAGAGTATTATGTCGACGCACGCACGTGGCTGCAAACAAAAACGCGGCCATTTTTAAAAAGAACAACATCAACACGTCACGATTACGTCAGCGCCCGCATGCAAACAGCGGGCCTCTAGTCCGCCGTGCTTTTGACGTTCCCTGATATAGATTTGGGAAAAGGCCCATTCAAATATGGACCTACTAAAATAAACGAACGGTCTACGAATATAGAGTACTGTCAAAAGTAGACCAAAATATACATACCTCGTCGCAACAGCAATGAACCTTTTTTAGGTGGTAAATATATGTTGATGACATTACATCACATTTTTCGAGGGTACCCTTGAGAATTAAATAGTATTTCCCACAGTAACCGATGTCATAAAGGTGATACCGGTATCGACAGATGGCGGTATATCAATTAAGCAATGAGAAAATTATGAGGATGTAAGATCTATATCTGACAGTGAACGCCAGCATCAACGCAAATCCAAAATTATCGATTGGTATTAGAAGTTAAAACTGCAATGTCTCATTTTATTGGTTACGAAATTAATAAACAACATATGAAGTATTCGATTTGAATTATTACGGATCATCAAGTTTATATGTAAGTATAAAATTGTATACATACATCACGCCTGTGTCCCATCGGGGTAGGCAGAGACTATGGATCTGTTCTAGTTACGATCTTGGCATACCTCTCTCGCTTCCCTTATTCGCATTAATTCTTTCATACACACCCGTTTAGTCTTGGTACTTCTGACCGGGCCCTTCTTTAATACCTCTTCTACCTGGTTAAGATATGTTCGCTTCGGTTGTCCTATACTAACTCTTCACTTCAGTCATTCTACTTTCATCTATCCCTTCTACATGTCCAAACCATCTTAACATTCCTTTCTCTATTGTTATCACCACATCGATTTATTTTCACACTATTCTTTAATTTATCTCTCAAACTCAACTCAACCAAACATACTTCGAAGTGCCCTCATTACAACATCATTTATTCTACTCGCGTGCTCTCTGTCATACATAACCTTCACTACCATATGCCAGTGTTGGAACAATAATTTACCATATGTATTTTGGAAGTAAACCCATTATGTTTATGAGTGACGAGATCGCAACTTCTTGGAGGTCTTTTAAAACATTAAAAAGTAGTATTTGTGTTGTGAGGTATATACTCAGTATATGATGTCCTACGGTTGATATGATCTCATTCCTTGTCAAATACGTTGTCTTATACTACGATCTATAGACATTGAGTTATCTTGGGAAAGAAGAATAACCTCTGAGCTTTACGAAGGGTATCGGTCTAACCGACCGTTTTCTTCTTTGCTTGTTTTGCCGGTAAAGAGGTTTTTAGTAAAACGTAGCATGCGCGTAACTTGAAGTCTTGGCTACTTTTTGTCCTAGGAAATCGATAACTATCGAGTGAATGAAGCCCACTAGAAACTCAAGTTATGTGCACATATCTAGCACATCTCAACCTGCATAACACAAACCAGCAGGCCCAGGCAGCAACCGTCGCAAACATCCGAGGTGATCGGATGCGTGCGTCGTTGGCGGCGACCTACATCGCTGGCGCTATAATTAAAGGCGCGCCGCACAAAGAAACTGGAGAGGTTGCATTTTACACCGATTGCAGTGTTTAGCGGAGGCTGTGATGGCAACCCATGCAAAATTATACAGCATACACCTACGCCGTTACATCAATGGAGAACCATGATTTTTTGTGAAAATATGGTTTTTGTTAGCAACGGCTACCTATAATGATGAACCCGATGGCGCAGATGATAGTGATCCTATCTTATGCACCGAAGGGTCGAGGGTTCGACACCCATTTAGGATAAACATTTATATTTATCTCTGGGTGTTAATATAAGTATTTAAGAATTATATTTGTTATTCACCTGTCGCCTGTTGTCCGTAACACAAGTGCTTTAAGCGACTTAGCTTCGAGTCAGGTCAATATAAAAGAATTCGTGTGAATATTTTTATTATAATTACGTTTTCAAGAGATAAACTCAACTATGGTTTATTTATTGCCATCGAGTACCAGCACAGAATGTCGTAGGGTACCGGCATAGTATAATAGTACCTTCCCTGTACCAGGTGTCGTAAAAGGCAACTAAGGTACGAGAACCGACAGATGACGGATGCAATAGGACGGGAATGGGCAGCAGCATTCCCGTCGCAAAGCTACTCTCGGCGATTACCACGATTGCTTAGCGCGGTAATTATGGGCAAAATTCCATTTTTTTGGGGAGGCCTACGTCCTAAAAGTGGACGTCCAATGACTGTTACGATGATAATGATCAAAAATAACACAACTTTTTGATATATATCATATTTATACTTTTAATCCTATACAAGGATGTCGGCGCCAATAAAAATAACAATGTCCCGGCAGATGCAGGGAGCATAATTGAATTCTCCTAGAAAGCTGTTGTATAAATAAACACAGAGCATAAGTTATTCAGGCGGGCACTTATACGCGATCTCTATATTATCTCATAAACAAGTACACAGTTTATTTCATAACATTAAAGCGGGAATAATGTACATACAATATTGTCTTTGAGTTGGTCCGTACGTTATTTGCTTTTGTACGAGCAGTCACTACGTTGTTTTTCTGCATATTATTAGGGTTGGTATTTTAAAGACGGTACACGCATTTTTTTACAATTGTATCTCCGCTGTGTTCCGAAATCTTTATTGAACCTGATTGGAATTACTTTAACGTGGACCTATCGAAGAACTGTAACTACCCGCTGTACTCGTATAGTTGGCGCAAAACGGACAGAGGACAAAGGGTCCCAACTTCAACTCCGGGATTTTTCAGAGCATTATTGATTGCGGTGCTAATGTGGCTAGAAGTAGAAATTTACGTAACTTGTATAATTAAATTTTTATAATATACTGTCTGTTTTAAGACTCATTTATGCATTATTTTATCAAAATATGTATATACACCAAACATAAAATATAATAAAAACAATACTTGTATTTTGTCGATATTACAACAGACAAATTATATACACATAGTGTATAGTCGTACTACATATGTATGTATAGTCGTCCACACATCGCAACTAACGCGCTAGTTCCGACGAGTCAATATCATCTGCCTTTTGTCCAACTTAGACAAACGACCAGCGTTCCAGATACTAAGTTTACGATAGTGATGGGACGATCCACACACGGGTACGAATATACGGATACAATAAAGACGTATTTATGTAAGTTTAAAATCACTTTAAATTAATTTGAAATAATGTTAGATTAAATTAACTAACGTGAAATTATCATAATCGGTAAGGCAGCAATATTTTAATGCTGTTTTTCTTCCACTTAAGGCTTGTCAATAAATATGTATTATCGTAAAACTCACAAAGGATCGATTGGTCTGCGCTTCCCCAAGTTTCTTTTGACGGTACCTGACAGCAGTGTAGTCAAGAATTTAAGTGTTCTTATTAATAATGATTTATCCTGGACTGCTCAACTAAAAGAAGTAAGTCGAGAATTGTTTACTTCAGCTGCGTCATTGAATAAATTGCGTAACATCCTTTCATTTGACACCAGAACTGCTCTTGCCACAGTCATACCGAAGCCGTACCGATAAAGCCATACCTTGACCATAACGAAGATTAACTTGAGAAGCTCGAGCGACTTCAAAAAAATTGCATAAGATTATTTTTTTGTTTACGTAAATTTGATCACGTGTCCGAATTTATTATTAAGAACAAATAACTTACCATTCGATTTTACAGGCTTGCTCATAACCTGTCTTTATTTCACAAAATTCTGCTCCACCCTTTCTACATTTCATATCTTAGAAATCGTTTCGAGTTCCTTAACGACAGCCACGAGAAACCTATCAAGAGAACCTTTTACTTAATATGCCTATGCATTCCACAACGTTTTTTATTCGATATATTTAATATAATAATAATAATACTACTCTTTATTGTACACCAAAAATTACATAATTAGATTAAATTAATATATTTTTCTTTGTATGTATCTTATTTACACCTCTTACTATCTCTTAGTTTCATTTACATTTTCCATCCAAAGGTTGCCTGGAATTCCATCCAAATGCAGCCATTTGCTATAAAGCCGTCTATTTTCGTATATCCTTTGTGATTATTGTTTTTTCTTATGTTTTATGTTTGGTGTACAATAAAGTATTTATTGTTATTACTTCAGATAACATATTTCAAAGAATATAACAGAGGGTACTTTCGTCTAGTTGCTAAATTCAGTTCATATACTTAGTATTTTGTGTAAGTCTATTACCACATTTGTACTGCTGAAGCGTATTTATACCTTAAAGACAATTGGCAGTACCAAAACCAACGTAGACGGATAGATACGGGTAAGACGCGCTGAAGCCCAGCACTATCCGCCCACACGTCGATCCACTCCAACCATTTCCGAACCTCGAAACTTTCGGATCTCCTTTATCAAAACTCCTCGCTGATTCCGACCATTTTTCCGTTCTCTCCAACACTCATGATTTCATAGAATTCCCCAGAATCGATTTGCGAGGATTCCCATCGCTCCAACCTCGTCGCGGTGTGCGCCGTGTTTTCTTTGGCTTTCACAATTTATCGCCGTTTCCTGTTTACATCGAAAACATACGATGGATGTGTGTGTATGTGTTGGCTTGTAAATCAATACATGAGAATTCGGATACCAATCATATTTGTAGTGAGTTTTTAATATAAATATACATGTATATAAAGTTGTTACAATGTTTATAACTCATATTTAATAATTAAGATTTTTAATAAAATAGTTTTTTTATTATTGAATGCTCGCATTGTATTTTTGATGTGCAAAATGTAAATCAATAAGTTTAAGATTAATATGGTTCTATATTATTTTTATGTTAAAATTAAAGATAAATGTATCTTCATGGCCCTTTATTATTAACAGTGGTTAATAATAAAAGGCCATTATGTAAACAACAACCATCTAACAATTGGTTGTTGAACAACAATTGTCACCATATTTTATACGTCAGTTAACAACTGCAACCCCTTCATTATACTTGCTAGTTATAATAAATAACGTATTTTCCATATTCTTTTTTGGCGTATACGCATGTTCAAGACTGGTCCAATTGCGACAATCAGTACATATCAATCTCGAGACCACGCCAATCTATCAAACCGCCCGAGGGACTCTGGAGTACATACTGAATATATAAAAAAACAGAATACACTACACTTTAGTTATACAAAGTGATTTCAACCTCTTATTAGTAAGTCTCTTCTGAAACAACATAACAATGTTAATTATTGTTTGGCTCTTACTTGGCAAATTTACAACTGTTTTGTAGAACAAATATTTTACTAGGACAGTGTTAGGTACTAATACTAACTTCAAGTTACCTCACGTCATATTCTATGCGTAATATTATAGACGCGAAACTGCTTGTCCGTCTGTTTATTGTTTACGCAAAAAGTGAATCAATTATAATAAAATTTGGCACGCGTAACTCAAACGATTTTTTTCCTTCCTTTGATCTGCTCGTGATCTCGGTAAAAATCCTGCGGGACGCGATATTACGTGAAGCCTAAGCGGTCACAGCGAAGGGTCTAATGGCGGTGTTATAAATGCAATGGGCGCGAACATGTGTTTGTTAAACTTTCACAGTTTCACAAATTAAAGTCTACACTATAGATAGCAATAAGGAAATCTTATCTTTGAGTTAGAATCTGATTAATTAAAGAAGGGGACTTTCCTGCCCTCGAATCTGATAACAAATATGCCCTTTTTAATATCTAAGCAATATGAAGCAGTACAGACTGAAAGCCACGACTTGATCCCACGATCTCTCACGAAATCACGAACAGATACCCAGTTAATGCTCTTGTTTGTCGAGCTTGTGCAAACACACTAGTCAACATATTTTAGTGTACACTACCAAAACGTTACTCCGCTTTGATGAGGTACCTAGGCGTAGATGTAAAGTGAATCGCCAGCACCAATACATGGGGCCACGAATACATCAAGAAGGTGTACTTGTAAGGACTTTTATACATGTGTATTTAATTTAAAATAAAACAATTTTTCACATTAACTGGAGATTATGTTATAATAACAAATAATCTTTTTTTACTGAAAAGTTTTCATAATTTTTCTGTAATTTTACTATTAGTTTTAAAGCGTACAGGATTTTTCTCAGCCACTAGCAAAATTGACTTATTTAAAACGATAAATCGTGACAAAATCATCGTGTACTACCTTCATCATCATAAAAGTCATAGAACGTGTACTGCTGGAAGGGCATGGATACTGCAAAGGCCTTCTTAATAATAGGGTAAAAACTATCCTAAAAATTGGCACGCGTGGTGACAATCACAGAACGTAGGTTTGCAACGGGAATGATGCTGCCCATCCCCGCACAGTTACATTTGAGCTATGCTGTTTCGGGAGGACTGCCATCTGTCGGTTCCGTGCTTAAGTCGCCTTTTACTTCAGTTGCATGTACCTAACGGCTCCTTTGAATAAATTATTATAAACATTATAGCAAAAACTACAACCACTTCACTAAAGGCTAGTAGGGTCTTGGGGCCAAATCATCATAATGCCAATGTGCCTTGTGATGATTTGGCTTTCCGCGTGAACCTTCTAAACCTGCTTAGGTACAAGTCATAAAATTAAATGACGGAAGTACAAAATACTATTAAGGAAAAGCTACATTACAACAAACCCGCACAAACACACAGATGTACCATAAACGTCTTGTTAGTATACTTTAGCTTCGAAATCGAGCATTAGCTACATGTTAATAAATTCCCATAACGGCATCTCGCTCTCCCGGCACCGGTTAGAGTGGGAAAGGTACATGTTAGTTTTCTTCGTTTACCGTCGTTGTGTTTATATTCCACTAGAGGCCGTTTGCGGTTAGGAAAATGGCGCGTCTCAATATTCCTCGTGCTCTCTAAAGAAACGGGCGGGGAGTTCCTGTAGGAGTACCCCGTTTTAATAAAACCATGGACATGATCAAATTTCAGACGCATACTTTTCAATTACCTGCTTTGGAATACAAGAGAGATATTAAAAGATTTGAAGAGAAGTAGGCTGTCTCGGCGTATGACTATGTCTAACAGAGGGCCGCTACATTTTTAATGTTTAATAATTATGTTATGGATATCAGACAACATAGAAATCGCAAATGTAATACTTAATTACATCTATATTACACAAAACAAATGCAATTGCTTGGCGTATAAGTGTTTGTCTTGGGTAGGAATCGAACCCTTCACCTTTGGCGATGGAAACAATACCTATAGTGTCGTTTATCTCATTAATTGTTTTTTGCTTAATTGAAACTTCATCTATAATATCTGCAACATATTTTCTTGTTAGCGCAAAATGTATAAAATTTTATTATTATTTTCCGAGCTCGGTCACCGAGGCCTACAATTACAAGTCGATCCAAACGTTTGTTAGATGACTCTATTTGCTAATTTGTAACTAACAAAATGTATTTACCATATTATTTTAGATGTTCCTCAACTTCCGACCTTTCTCAGTAATAACCAAAAGATATTCTATCATTAAAATTATAATTATGTAGGAACGCAGACCGACAATCTACTTTACTGTGAAATAATTTCATGAAAATCTCTGTTTTATGAGTCTGAGAGCATCTTCATCAATTTGCCTTAACTTACTCGCATCCTTATATGTACATGTAAACATATATGTGCGACTACATCCTCCCTATCGGATTATCCCACTGCACTTCAAAGGTCCGTATGAGCTTGTTTCCGAGCTCGGAACCTTATGTGTATTCTAACGCTTATAGTAATTCTATTGAAGAAGCAGGCAGCGGTTGCTATACTACTACAAGGAAACTTTAGTTAAATGCAAATGAATTGTAACGTAGGTAACGTTTCATTTTACATGGTTAGGTCCCATTAATATGACAGAACTTATAACTTTAATAATAATCAAATTTTCTTGGATTACAGCCATCTAGAAATTAGCTCCACCCCGTTTCATAAAGAAACGCAATAACAAAAAATTAAGTTTGTTATAAGTATTATTTACATGTTTATTTGAATATGAATATAGTAAAAAGATAGTATTTTAACAATACAACTTTACATTACAAAATTATTTATATTGACGTAAAATAAAACATTGAACTACGGGTAACCCACATTAAACTATGGCGTAGCAAGCGACCGTTACGAATGCTACGACAGCCCACTTTGATACCGTTCGCAGTTAGTGACGGGTGGGATTCGGCGCGCGTTACGGTCGTCGTAATTGCTGCACTTTGTTACTACGGACTACGAGCTACGGAACGCTACGAAACAGAGAAGCCCGAGTGGGAATTGCGGGTTGTTAATTAATACAATTGTACATGTACGATGTTGAACATAATATGTTGATTGAGGTACAGACTACGTAGATGCAGTAACCACTATTTCGATTAACTGTGGCTTCAATCTAAAACTGTTTTTGTTTGGTACCGCTTACACCGCGTTCTTGTATTTGTCAAGAAAACATTTCAAATGTTTAAGTAACACCTACATGAGCAAATTTTAAAACTTTTTAACTGGACTTCAAAGGAATGGTTATTGATGTTGAAGGGGTGATAAACGTAACATACTGGCTAATGTTACACGATGCAGCCTAGTTACAAGATATGATATCAATATCTTAACGATGTTTAGTTCGTCTCAGCTTCATTTCATTCATACAGGGTCTGGACAAGTGCGAACTAAAATCAAGGATAAAAACTCTTTACCAACTCTTAATAATATATCATGGCACAAAAGTTGTTTCAATATTAAAAATAATACAAATAGTCAATTATGGCTTTGTCTCCATGTTGTTTTAACACCCTGGGATGCAATTATGACTGTGTTTTTCTGAAAAAGTCTGTGTATAACACTATAAAAATATAAATAACAGGTGTAATAAAATGAGCCAGTAGACTGAAATATCGTGATACGAACAAAAATATGGTGATCTCATTGCACTCGCCCTATAGTACGAGAGCCGTAAATAACCCACGAGCAACATCAACGTAACACTTTCAGGATTTATTGGTTTACTTCACCGCCAGCTTTTATTACGATGTAAAAAATAAGCTATGGTGGCCATTTCATCGTGTGATTAGTAGCGATAATGAATATATTTTTTTTATTATTATATTCATTATCGCTTTATTTATAATTATATTTATAATTTTTATTTGGAATCTGAAAGTGATATTTTAGTTAATATTTGACGAATCACATACTAACAGTTAGTTTTTTACTCTTTATGACAGGTAAGCCTTGAGGTGACGGCAGAGTAGAATAGTACCTCCGTTTGCACCAGGTGTCGTAAATAGCGACTTAGGAACCAGAACGGACAGATACCGGTATATCCATCCGAAATAATGCAGCTCAAATGCACGGGGCTGTGATGGGCAGCAGCATCTCCGTCGCGAAAGTTTTGCTCTGCGATTGCCAACACGGTTGCCCAGCGCTACAATTTTGGCCAAAAAACCGACTTTCTTGGAGAGGCCTATGTTCAGCAGTGGACTTTCAAAGGCTAGTATGATGATGATGACAGAAAAGGTTATGTTACAGATGCGTGTTCTATTTATTGTATAAAAGCAGTGTAGCTACTAAGATATATTGTACAAGTTTCTTATTTTGGATAATAAATAGTTAGTGTTGATTTAAGTAAAAATAAAAATTCTTATCGAACGTCTTTCTTAACAAGTTTATCGACCTAACTTCGACTTTAATGTAAATTATAGATTTATTTAATTTGTTTTGTTTTACAAACGTAAATAGTAAATAAAAACAATCTAAATAACATCTCAAACATTGACCTGACACCGGAAAAGTTACTTGAAGCAGGATCAAGGCAGGCATAAATCTTGTATATCAAATATTTATCCCACTATTTAAATATGTACCTATCATATATTTATATCTATTATATAAAATGTATACAAGCAATATGTGAATTGAGGGCAGTAAAAACCGTCTTTGCCAAATTTATTTTGGTACTAATAAGTCTAAGGTACTAATTGCCAATAATATAAATTATGATACGCTGCTGTGAAACCTTGGTATTTAACTATAAATAACCATTACTTTCTGAGAGCAAAACTAAGAATAACAATATAAATTGAATTGAATTTATTCTAGAAGAATTCTCGATAACTAGTTTGTTAAGATGACACAAAACCTACGCAATATCTTTAAATAACAGTGAAATTAAATCTTAGATACAGAATTCCGAGTTTCAGACCGGTGAAGCGAGGAAAGTAGGGATAGAGACTTCGAACCTTCGGGATCTAGGGATTATGGGAGCAATAATGTCAGGGATATGTTCCGAAACTTCTTCTAGTTACATCGGTCAAGACATTCACACTACTTTTAAATATGTATGATATAAATCTTTAATAGGGCTGTAAATAGCTCCATAACCGCAACTATCTGATCTCCCAAATTTAATCAAATCCCAACTATCACTATAAATGTGAAAATAAGTTTGTGTATTTGTTTGTTTGGATTGTTATATCTTCAAGCTTTATTTATTCAGCCAATCATCTTAAAATTGTATAGTGTAGCATACACATAGTTGGGAGTACGATAAAGAACATTACCATCCATCTAGAAATGAGGTGCTATTCCCGATTTGAAACGCGTAACCGGTAAAAGGTAATCTAATTAAATTATCCCAATCCGACTTACAGTTTTCGATTCAGCCAACTAAATTTGACAAGGAAGGATAAATAGTACTTACCTATAATTCCCAATAGAGTATTTTCGCATAGGCATTAAAGGGGGTGAAGGCAAAAGCTAGGACTGTATCATCATATCATCCATTGGAAGTCCACTGCTGAATATAAGCCTTCCTAAGAAAGAGAATTTTGACTATAATTGCTGGACACGAAGCTTTCGCGTCAGAGATGCCGCTGCACATCCCCGCCCTGAGCTTGTGAGCTGCATTGTTTCGGATGGATATACCACCATCTGTCGGTTCTGGTACCTCAGTCGCTCCTTACGACACCTGGTACAGGGGGAAGTAATATTCAATTCTGCCGGTACCTCGAATTCTTTCAATTTCTGGCGGAAAATAATTTCTAAAAGGAACGTCGTTTAAATGATGCGAAATTCACGTTATGACACCGCTTATATATGAATTTGTAATAATTACACCAATTATTAGTTGTGCACCACGTAATAACATTAATATCAAATAAAATAATTACTAAACCGGCAGTATTTACTTTAAATACACCGATAGCTGAAATTGTCCGGAACTATTACTCCATATTTGTTTTACACAAATAATATTTTCATCGTGTGCATTGTATTTTTGTTAATATGCTGTTTGTTTAAGCAAACGTCAGCACAAATTGTAATATATTATTGGTTTGTGACGCTAATCTGTACCATAACTTTTATCTCGGAAAGAGTTCTCGTGGGATAGATCTGGTATTTTATTTTTGACTATGGAATGGGCACGATTAAGGTAACTTCATTATATTATAAATTATAATAAATATTATACATTTATATACAATTTTTCCTCGGATTAAAAGTAGCACTTCAAAAATGCAATGTCCTCACGAACAATCTAATAAGTACTAATGCAATCAAAACATTAATTATACATCTAAACCTTCCCAATAAATCAGTATGTGTTATCAGAAAAAAATATATGATTTAATTTCATTTATTGATTAATTTGTGTAGTCAACGTTGATGAAACATATAATTGTCTGTTGGGCAACATTTCGAGAGATAGGTGAAAGTGAGATAGGTCGATAGATTTTTGTCTTAATTTTAATTACAAATGATGATGCCAACTGCTAAATGCCAATATAAATAGTTCGTGCGACGTTGCCACATTGATATCAGTCTTTTCAATCAAGCTATATGAAGGCGTTAAGGGATGACGCGCGTCACGAGTCAGCGGACGAGTCCCGCCGGTGGCGCAGGGTGGAGTCGCTCGCGTCTGCACCGAGCGTGCGACTCGTAACAATCTCAGTTCAATTATGAGAGTAATCAGAAGCCGTTCAAGTTGCCAGACAGACGAGCTCGACGAGTCAATGTCACTTTGGGAACTGCGAGTCTCTAATTTTGTCAGCTAATTGCTAACTGTAGATTGTTGTAGTTTGCTTCAAGAAAAAAATGACCAAATATGTTACATTTAGGGATTCTACATGTGTTTGTACTTTTAGTCCTTCGCATGTGTCCTCAACCGCGGTCAAATCGGGTGCTGCAGCGGAAACGGCTGCCAGACTCAAATCAGAAAAATACAGTGTATTGGCAGCTAATTATTCTTTCGTGCCAGTTGCTGTTGAAACAGCTGGTGTATGGAATAAAGAAGGAAACTGCTTCATTTAAGATTTAGGAAGGCGTTTGGTGGACCGGGATTTGGACTACCGCTCCGGGGCTTTTCTGGTGCAGAGGATCTCGCTTGCTGTGCAGCGTGGAAATGCTGCAAGCATTCTAGGGACCTTTGGGTCGGATATGTCTTTTATTGAATGCATAATTTCTTTTTGTTAAAAATAAGAAATAATATGTATTAATATATACATGTATAGACGATAGTATGTAAACTTAAAGCATGTTTGTAATCTATGTTACTGTTTTTTTTAGTTGGGTATATGACATGTTTAAAGATTATAAATTAATACAGCATATCTTTGTTTCATTGAGTTTTTTCCAAGAATAACACCAGATATTCTAAAGAGATATTTCCACAATAGCCCACTAAGCAACAGCCTTAAATATAATAAGAAGGATGAGATTGTCTCTGTCCCTCTTTTCCAGGAGTAGACATTAACCATATCAGCCATATAAAGTGCAAAATTTCGCCTTTCTTAGGGAGGCCTATGTCCGGCAGTGGACTTCCAACGGCTGTAATGATGAATGTGGTATTAGAGATATTCGCGCGTGTGGCAACCCTGATGGTGGTGCATAATTTCACCACACAGTGTACGCGACCGCGGCGCTGCACAATTCAGCACTGCGGTCTCCTTTATGGACTCGTGAGCGTTTCCATGTTATTAAAAATAATAGGGTAGTTTCGTTTTGGCGGATGGCTGAATTTTGGATAAAGTACATTTATAAAATATATGTAATAATTCTACGAGGCGATAGTCCAACGGAACAACTGTCCGATATTTAGACGTCCCGTCTGTCCGAATGTCACTACTTTAACATGTGGATAATATTTATGGATTCTTTGAATATTGTTTTCGCATTCAGATCGGATAATTTCTTTTTCAATGTCATTATCGACATCAATTGTGCTTTTTAATGTATTTCCTATTTCTGCACAGTTTTTGCCTGATTAGGGAGCAGAGATGTCTGTTAGAAAGAGGTGAAATTACCAAGTAATGTGACATCAAATCAAACCACGAAGTCGATGCGAAGCGAAGAGCGACTATGATATACACTATCAAACATAAAATTGATCATTTTAAGTTATAAATTATAATGTCGTGCGTGTAATGAATATATCATTTCTTATAATATTTTAAAAAAATATCATAATTATATATTATATGATCGACGGACCCGATGGTGCAGATGGTAGTGATTCTATCTTATGCACCAAGGGTTAGATCCCCACCCAGAGAAAATATTTCATGACAAATTTTTTAATTGTTTTGCGTCTGTTATTTATATGTATCAAAGTAAGTTTAATATTTGTAATATAACACAAGTGCTTTAAACTACTTATTTCGGAGTCTTGAGCTGACTCCTCTATGTGAGATGAAACATGAATTTATTTTTTATTATTATATAATAGTTAATAAAGTTGAATACAGCCAGTGCTACAACAGACGTCACTTAGTAATAACGCGCGCTCGCTAAATTAGGTCTTCAAAACTTCCAACGACCCGATCACAGTACAAACTGAACTTCTCAAGAGTAGTCCAACTGAAAGTTCTTCAAGAAATTTAATTACGTAGATTGCACATTTGATTATAAACATGTTCTGATATTATTAAATTGTGTTATAAAACACGTCGTCATCTACCAGTACTCTCAAGTCTACCCCAAGGGAAGTTCTCGTGGCTTTATTCTAAGGACAAAATGATTAACAAAGTTCAGATTCATAATCGACTAGCTTTCTTCCCGCGACTTTGTCCGCAAGGTCTTTAATTTATATCTTATAACTAAGAATCTTATTATGGGAAGAAGTCTATGTCACTCTTGATTGAAGAGAAAATAAAAGGAAGATATATCCTATGGGAACATGTATTTGGGTTAAAGAGTAGCCTATGTGTTACTCCAAACTATCAGTAATCCCTGTGTTAAATTTCATGTAGATTTTTTCAGCTATTTCAGCGTGAAAGCGTTACAAACACACATCAAAATTCACAAACTTTTTCGTTTCAAATATTAATCATCATAGCAGCCGTAAAAAGTCCACTGCGGGAGGACATAGGCCTCCCCAAGAAATGCGTGGTAGCAATCGCAGAGCGGAGCTACACTGCTGATGGTAGATATACCCCCATCAGTCCGTTCCAGTACCTCAATCGTCTTTTACGGCACCTTACACGTCTGGTATAAGGGGAGGTACTATTCTGTTCTGCCGGTACCACACAGTTTGTAATATTAGTGAGGAAGCAAGAATTTACGGTTTGTGTAATTTAGAAAAAAATATTGTTGCTTGTGACGAGGAGTTTTGATGTTTTAAATATGAACATATCGTTGATTCTGTAGTTAGATCTTTGAACAAGTGCAGCTGTCAAGTCTAAACCAGGCAAATGTATCAGACCAACGGCAATAAAATAATGCTAAATATAGCAATGAATGTTAATAATAGTTTGATCAGATCTAACTCACATTAATTTCACATAATATGGTGCGGGAGGTGTAATTATTAGGACACAAGTACGATGAATGCTACAGGCGAGGCTGGCGGCGCCTCGATTACTGTTTGGTTTTATATATTCCATTAAGTACAACAACGTACTTTCCATTTATAAAGCCCCGTCGGCTCAGAGTTGGGAGATTAAACTGTTTCAGAGACGTTTAATTAAAAAAATCTTGACCGTTAAATGATTTATTCAAACAATGAAATGAAGATTACGCTTAATTATAGTCTGATATCAAACGCTATATTTTCTTAGTTTTTTTCTTATCTGCTACTCTTATTAAGTTTTTTTCTTATCTGCTACTCTAAATCACGATAAAACTGTTTTTATTTTATAAGAAACATTTATTACATATGTATTCTAGCTAAACCGACAAATTTTGTCATGTCTAAACATTACTAACCTTAACTAAATTATGAAAAAAATATTGCTACTTTAAATTGAGGTAAAAACTATGTTATCTCTCAAGTTAGATCAAGTAGGCAAAAAACTAATTAAAATCGTTTCACTAGTTTTGAAGTTCATCCCGGAATAACATTAAATTTATACATATAAAGATACATTATTTATTTGTAGTGAATTGAGATGCAAAGCCCAGCTTCGTCAGTATGTTAGGTAGCTTTCTAATTGCACAAGAGTGGCTTTGCTACTAGACATATCAACCTTCACAAATTCCTTATAGTATTACATAAAATAAATTTCACGTAATCGCATATTTAATTACTTCATATGTAATACGCCGTCGCCCTTCACGGGGTAATCACACGACCAGGTGAAATCGTTTAAATTAACATAATCTTAAACTACAACTTTAATAATTCAATAAAAAAAAATATTATGTGTACTTCACAAGGGTTTTTCAGCCCCCTCTAATAACAACAAAAACATCATATTGCAGTAATAAAAATTTATTATTCAGAATGTTATTCTTGCCCATTTCTAAGAGGCAACAAAGATATTTTCATACCTTCACCCACCAAAGAGCCCTCGTTTAATACAAGCGTAAGCAAAGCACACGTAAGATAAAAAAGCAAAATATACAGTTTTTCCAGAGTCACTTTGATCGCGGGCCCGGGCGCGCGAGCATCGAGCCACCCGACCAGATCAAAACGTCCATATGTTTTGCTACTTGTCTCTGTCACAGTAGTCAATATATGAAACGTAAAGAGGATAGGTATACACCGGCCTTGAAGGCAATACCGATCCATGTATACGCGGGGGATTTTCAAGAATTTGGCCTGAAACCAAATATTAAAAGGTGTATGTTATTTAGATTTATGTTATGAAGTCAGCAAACAAACATACGGTCCGCTTGATGTTGAACATGACTGTAACCTATAGGCTCATCCCTCATAGAATCATTTGTATCGTGACATCTTCAAAGTTGTCTCAACACCTGCATTTGTTAAGGAGTACGCGTCTGTTCAAATCTAAGGCCAAATGTTTTAAAAAATACGGTTTACAAAAATATTATATAGATATATTAGACTGGGTCACCCACATTTGAATCTTCAATCATAAAGGAATCATTAGTGTATCGCCAATTTCGTGAACTGAAGATACATTGTCATATTTCTCCAGTAAATTCACTGCCACTCTCACCCTTCAAACAGCATCGCATTGCTATTTAACGGTAGAAATAGGTGAGAGCAAAGTACTAATGCAGGTGACCTTTATAAGAGGTCTAACTAGCGTTCCTGCGACCCTGTTGAAGATCATTCTCGATCATAGGAATCTTTGTTAACCAAAATGCATCTAAGTCGATTTAATGGCACAGTTATTATAACGTATCAACAGATTATACACATTCACAGCTATGAGGTACCGGCAGAGTAGAACCCCCCTGTACCAGGTGTCGTAGGAGGCGACGAAGGTATTAGAATGGACAGATGGCGGAATATCCATCCAAAACTGTGCAGCTCAAATGCACAATGCAAATGCAATTGCCAACACGCTTGCCCAGCGCGGCAATTATGGGCAACATACCCCCTTTCTTGGAGAAGCCTATGTCCTGCAGTGGACTTTCGATCAATCGCATTTACAAAATCAGAATGGCGAATGTTACTGCAGTTGGTCTGGAAACAGCTGTCAAGTTACATAATTCTCTGTGACTAAAAATCTGTCCAACAGGATGAGAATAACATGAAAAAATCCCCATATTTTATTTAGGATTCGTAAATATTTAATCAAACATAAAATAATCACAAACCGGAAATAAAATATCGCCCTTCCGCTTTCCGTTGCCTAAATTTAATATTGAGACAAAATTAGCTCAATCAATCCAAAAAGTTCTAATTTCCCAAGATCCCGGTAAACAGACAGAGACCGTTAACTACACTCGGCCTATCCGGCCTTAGATTTGGCAAATGGCCTCCATCAGGGCCGGAATCAATTCCAGCAGCCGGGACACGCACAAGATAAAGGAACCCGATTGTCGGCGGCGGACAAATGCACTGCATAACTCTCCCGCGACCTAGGAACGATCCCGGGAATAGAAAACTTTATTTTCTTTTTCTAATAAAAGTATCTTTAATAGAGGAGGTTATCTGTTAGTCTATTTGCATACAAACTTTTTGGTCGCCAATAGTGACACATTTTATTTTTATTTTTTATACTACTAAGTAAGCGTCACTGTTATAGATATGTTTGACGCGCCCAATGGCGCGAATGGTGATGATCTTATCTTATGCGTCAAAAGTCATGGGTTCGATCCCCACCCAAGGCAAATATTTATATGACCTATGTTTGTTATTGTCTAGGTGTTATATATGAGTATTTAAGTGGTATATTTCCGTAACACAAGTGCTATAAGCGACTTATCACAATCAAGTCAATATGAGATATGGCAATTTATATATATATATGCAAATTTTTTGTATATATATGCAAATAGGCTTATTTACGTCATATCAGTAGCGCGTCGCCAACCTTGTGACTTAAAGACATTACCCGAAAAACTTAGTAATTTATTTGTCTCTTTTATCCTCCAAGTCCAACATAATTTAAATGATAGCTATATGGCACAGGTGGATACAGATGAGAGTAAGGTACCAATGAAGACAACTTGTCTGAAGGTCTACTTCAAATTCTTTAAATTTCTTTAATATATTTCGATTAAAAATGAAATACTCAAAGGTTCCTCATAGCTCAATAAACCCCTATAGAAAACCCAATATCATATTAGTAAGTAATAAAACAGAAAGAAAGACGTGTCGGAGCACTTGTTTAATAAGTATTGATTTCGCCTTTGTAGCTGTATCAAAGGTTACTTTTTATATTTTGAGGTACCGAAAAATAAATGGAAGGACCAAGGTTCGCGCTGGACACAGGCCATATAGATACAACCGGTTCTATTGGAGGTTAACTGGGGAAGGCCTATGTCTATCAGTGGACGTTACGGCTGATATGATAATGATGAAAAATAGATTCACTCCAAACAATGATTAAAACCTATTAGTACTAATAAGTACTTTTGGAAAAATTAAGTAAATTTTATAAATAACATATAACAAAAAGAAGTCGGGGACTACAATGTAAGTAACAAATGAATCCAGGTTTCAAAATAGATTTCCTAATCATTCTTGCGATTTAGACAAGATGTAGGGTACTGGGAGAGTAAAATAATACTTCCATTTCGACCCCATCTCGAAGCTGTATTCTTTGATTCAATTAAGCATAAATCGGCCTATGTCTAGTTTACGTTCGACCACTGCTGTAACAAGACAAGCTCCGGGCAATTCAAGGAAAATTCTATTATTCGATTAACAAACTGGGACCCACCAAAAAGTGTAGTTAAAATTATTGACATTATCGAAATAAAACATTCACTGCAGGACATAGGCCTCCCTAAGAAAGGGGGTTTTTGGCTATAATGCCGCGCCGGACAAGCGTGGTGTTAATTGCTATGGGAGTGCTGCTGCCCATCCTTGTCCTGTCGCATTTGAGCTACACTACTTCGGGTAGATACACCGCCATCTGCCGGTTCCGGTACCTCAGTCGCCTCTTACGACACCTGGTACTGGGGGAGGTACTATTCTACTGTGCCGGTATCACACGGCCAATTTATAACTGCTGTATATTTATTGTGTAATAACTGAAATGAACGCCAGTTTGCGTTTAAATATTTAAAGTGCAGCTTATAACTAGGATCCCGGTGTAATGCGTATTCACAAAGTTCAACTCCAGTAATATTTAACTAAGTCTGTTTACCTCGTCGCTAATTCCTCTTGGCGCGGAATCCATTATCTGATAGTACTCATATTTCCCGGTGTTCAATTCCAACTTGTAACAAATATTTGACTCGTACATTTCAAAGCGAATAAAAACATCAAGAGAAACTAATTTGCCAAGGCTACATTGTTTGTAGGTACAAAAACGAATAAATGGGAAAATCCTAATTACTCGGAAACAACACCAAGAATCATCTTTACTAAAAAAGATCACCAATTAAAATGGTAACTGTATAATCTCTGCATATAATCGCAATAATATAAACGTGACGTATTATCAATTAGATAAAAGTTGAAAACTCAATAAACATCATTATTACGACATGCAAAACTTGCTTTAGTTATTCATGTAATAAATTCAAAATAAAATATTGTATTAAATTGCAGCGGGAGCAAGCGTTTTCTTGCTTCTTAATTAGCTTTGAGAATACCGGCAGAGTAGAATAGTACCTCCTTCTGTACCAGGTGTCGTAAAAGGCAACTAAGGTACCAGAACCGACAGATGGCGAAATATCCATCCGAGACAATTAAGCTCAAATACACAGGGTGCAGATGGGCAGCAGCATCTCCGACGCGAGAGTTGCGCTCTGCGATTGCCAACACGCTTGCCCAGCGCGGTAATTATTGGAAAAATCCTCCTTTATTGGGGATACCTATGGATTTCCAGTAGCTGTAATAGAAATATAGAGCACTTGCAAAGCTGTCAAATTCTGTAAGTAATCGTGTCAACTATATATTTAGGATCGACTATACGCGTACGTTTACTTCGTAGTGCATTAGCATATTACAATTTATCAAGTCCAGAGAATAATCTTATAGCAAAGGCTACATTGTTGGCAAATGTACGAGATTGCAGACTCGATTGCGATTTAGATTGACTTTTACCGGGTGTTACTTAAAGAAAAATACGTTAGAAAACGGTGAAATTTGAAGCAATATTATGTCTTATATAAGTTAATCCACTAGAATTATAACATATGTAAAAAAACAGTTTGATTATCGTTTTATAACATTTTACATGAGGTGGACCTCATATAAAGGTGGTCTGCATCGGTCGCTCAATATCACTTATTTCTACCATCAAGTAGCAGTATTCGCATTGCAGTGTCCGGTTTAAAGAATGAAAGAGGCAGTGAAATTACTGGGTAATGTGACATAATATCTTCAAGTCACAAGGTTGGCAACGCGTTAGTCATATCCTTGCGATATGACGAGCTTCTATCAGGCTGAGATGACACTTATCACGCGGACTGTATGCTTGTTTCTCAACCTGGTCTAATCATATTAAATGAAAAAAGTATACAACGAAAAATGTCTGTGAATTCGTTCAAAATGTGACATCGAGGTCCGCGTCTTACTGACATCAAGGACTTGTTTCTGGTTACAGTTACGAGTGGGTAATGCGCCGTAAGTGATGAACAAGCGAGAGAAAAATCGGCTTTGAAATTTACATATACCTATTACATTCGTACTCCGCATCGAATGACGGGAGTGAAAAACAAAGTAGACGTTCTTTAAGTATATACCTAAAAATAATGTTAAAACCTATCATCATCATAAGAGCCATTGTGCGTTCACTGCTGGACATAGGCTTCCCCAAGAAAGGGACAATTTTGCCCATGATTGCCACGTTGGGCAAGCGTGTTAGCAATCACAGAGCGCAGCTTTCGCGACGGGGATGATGCAACCCATCACCACCCTGTGCAATTGGGCTGAATCTACCGCTATCAGTCAGTTCCGGTACCTCAGTCGCCTCTGACGACACCTGGTACACTTTTCTACTCTACCGGTACCTCACGGCTTTTTTTTAAATCATTGTCATTAATTATAATAAATTATAATGAATCGTATTTAAGTCTTACTAAATTAAGGCTAAAAACAAATCTAATAAAGCGATGTCACGCGAACATTCTTCTCAGTTACGTCCAATCCAATCTTTACAACTGCGTTAAAAGTTTAATATAATTAAGAAGTTTCGCAATATCAATCCGGAGAGAAGTTAATGTACCAAGGAATCAGAGGGGCCCGGGTAATACTGGGGATGAAAGTATACCGATCTTATTCATTTGAGCGACAGTACGGATTAAAGTACAAAGTGAGAGATTTTCTTGTGACAAACTGACAGAATTATAATTCTGCCGAAATATAACAAACCATTCCGCAAGGTCCGACGGTTGTGATTTACCGGAGGTCATCAGGATCCGAGAACCGGGAGAAATCCACGTTAAACGTCCATAAACCACAGACACGGTACAGGGATATCATAACCAATCGGACGTAATAGGATGGACCGTCGATATAGTGCGGTAACCACCCGCCGCGTTATAGCGCCCTGGTACTTTTGGATATAACACTAAATTGCCACTGATGTTTCGTACGTGTTTGATGTAACTGACACTGTTTTATTTTATCCTGGTGTCCGTCCGTGTTTACGCGAATTTCCCGCGGGCGGCGTGCGAGCCTGCGGGCGGGCGGGCGAACACTGAGCCCGGGACGTCGCATCCCCCGCACCGCCCAGCTCACCCCCGCAACAGAAACTCTCAATTATTTTATTGGGAAAGCTAATGAGACGAGAGCTATCCGACGGATCGTTGTCTATTCCTATGACTGACTAAAAATAAATTTATTGATAGGCTTACCTAGGCCCACCGTGTCAAGGCGGAAGCGGCAGTTGTCTCTACAACTGGTTAAGGAAAATTTGATTTAGCCTAGTAACAACATACAGTCGTTTCTATAGCACATCATTGAATGGTGTGCTTGTATGACACATATAACAGAGTAACCCTATCAATATTTACAATTGGTTGGTTGGTAGGTTAATGTTTATTGCATAAGAATATTTTTATCTTCAGAAGAATTTATTAACAAACTATTACACTTACATTTCGAGGCATTCTTAAGACCAATCTACAAATAAAATAACCTGTTTATTATGATAGGTAACGAAAAAAGCCTGAGATGGACCTATTTAAAAGATCGCTGGTACAAATTTACCTATTCCTCCGCCTGAGCAATATGCGCGCATTGCCGCATTGGATGCGGTCTCTAAAATATGGTGCAAAACGGCCTTAAAAACATTAGAGAAAAGGTTTCGTTCATTTTGCACATGGTATTAATATTATTTTGCACATTGACAGAGAAAACTTAAATAGACATTCCACTCGAGCCAGGCGATGAAAAGTCAATGAACTGTTTAATCCGATCAAGAAAATAAACTCCGACAGCTCAGCGGGAAAGGCCACGTCAACCGTTGGATCTGTTATCTATTTACAATATTATTTTCAGCGAAAACACAAACTGATTAAAATTAATAGAAACATAGATGTCGATTTAAAGAATGATACGATAAAGAAAACTTGCACCGCGTTATTTGAATTCGAACACACCGTAAAAAAGTTGCTTGTAACAGGTGTCGCAAGAGGCAACTAAGGTATCAGAACCGACAGATGGCGATATATCCACCCAAAACAGTGTAGGTCAAATGCACAGGGCGGGGTTGGGCAAGAGCTACACCGACGCGAAAGCAACAAGGCCTATGTCCAGCAGTGAATTTCCAATGGCTGGTATAATGATGATGATGATGACACCATATAACTCCGGGTGATGGTAGATGTCACCGTAGTCGACTCTCGTGATATTGCAAATTAGAGCGTCACCAACCTGTTCATATCATATTTCCCAGCAAATGCATTGTTCATTCCAACCACGCCGGGCGGCAGAATCAGTGGTGTTTACGCAAAAAAAAATTAATTGCATCCCATAAAATAAAAAAAACAGTAACAGTTATCATTATGGATATGTACAAAAAATGAGAGGAAATGCGCGTCTTAGTTGAGTGCTTTCGAATGTTTAATACTAACTGTTCTGTACCAGCAATTCAAATTAAAAAATACTGAAAAATTATTACCTGTCGGGCCCGACATTCGGTGGTAATTATTTAATACATAGCAAGTATTTATATGGTGAATATTTGTGTTTTTTCTGAGTCTGGGTACTGTTTATATATATCTAAGTATGATATTTGTAATGCCTCTGTTTGTTTATATTAGTAACACAGGCGCTCTAAGCTACTTATCAAGGAGTCAAGTCAATGTATGAGATGTTGTGCAGTTGATACAGTTCGGGTGGTGTGTCAGTGGAGCCTATAGACGCTTGCAATATCACAAAGATATCACTAGCGCGTTGTCAACCTTGTGACTTGAAGATATTATGTCACATAGCCAAGTAATTTCACTGCCTCTCGCACCCTGCAAACTGAAACCAACAATGCGAACACTGCTATTTGGCGGTAGAAACAGATGAGAGTGGGGTACCAATGCAGACGACAAAATATACATATATTTATGGCTATTAAAAAATCATATTTTTCTAATCTAAGATAACGTTTGGCAAATTGATGTCTTTAAGAAATCAGTATAGATTGGCCGGCCGTGTATTATTCTGTTGCTAAATTCGTTTATCAATCTGATAATTTAAAAACTAAATGTGGCTGATTTATTACAAAATGCAACTCAAAACACATCTATTATTCTGTCTCTCGCTTGCTTATAATTAACGAAAACATTGTTCCGCCATAACAATCCCCTTCAGACTGCGAGCTCAAAAAAAAGAATATCCTTCTCCGGGCACCAAACTTGAGCTTTTTGTAATTACTTCATAGGTCGAGCCCAGATTGAGGAATGTAAAGGAAAAGCAAAGTGGATATTATAACTCTGAGATGGAGTAAATTTTATATCCCAGAAAAATACCGATCTATCGTACTTTCAAAATAAAATAAGAAAGCATTCTATACAACAAACCGAGCGAACTTTTTTCGAATGGAATGAATTTAATATGTATGCGTCGATTTTAACGAAAAGCTTTACAAATAGGTTTTCTAGAATAATTTTACATTCGATATAAATCCATTGATGCCGGATTAAAGCACGGTAATCTGACATGAATATAGTGTTACCAACTACTTCACGAACATTTACGATTGACATCATTTAATATCAAAGTGAACACACGGGACCGGATTTGCATAAGCTGACAAATTCTATCAATATATAGTTCACTAGCTGTGCCCGCGACTTCGTCCGCGTGGAATAGTTTTTTTGGGTACCATATCTCTTTATATACTATATCTCTTGATATAAACTTTGAATGTCATATTAATTTATATCGAATCAATGGCCTGAAAAATAAGTTTCAAGTTTCTAGCTCTAATAATAGCAATACTTCCATACTTTTCATCCCCTCCTTCGACCCCTTACAATCCTTATTTCGAATTAAAAAAATAGCCTATGCCCTTTCTCAAGGTCTAAAGATTGTATGTGTCAAATTTTATCAAAATCGGTTGAGAGGTATAAGCGGGAAAGCGTAACAGACAGACAGACAGAGTTACTTTCACATTTATAATATTATAGTAATATACATATATATTGAGGCTGAAAGTTTATCAGATCTGTACTAATATTTTAAAGCTGAAGAGTTAGTTCGCCCGCTGGTCCGATTTGAAAAATTCTTTCTAGGCCATTTATCGAGGAAGGCTACACTACAAACTATTTCACGGGGACGAAGTCGCGGGCACTGCCAGTATTAGATAAATCTCAGAATCATCTTATAGGCCGAGTTGAGAATAATTTGTTGAATAGAATGAGAATTAATTGCTGGCCCAATTAAAAAAATCTTTTACAAATACTTATTTTTCTATTCGTTTCTATACACCATTAGTCTACAAAAGCTCGTGTTGTACCAAAGATATCCTTGTACCGGTTGACTTGTCAACCAGCCTCGTGTCCATACATTTGTCCCATTGGCCTTATGCTTGGCATATTTGTCATACTACATACATACAGTAAACAGTCACATTTGCGCGTAACAACTTTAACTCATAAAACCGTAGACAAAATCGGATTCGTACAGGGAAGTGTTACAAAAAGAATTTACACACATCTGTTCTGCGATTGTACAAAACTTAGGTCAAATGTACGTATTTTATATAGTGATTTGCTGCAATAAACATTTGACCCACGGTATATTCGTGCAGGTAGCAGACGTTTGGCACGCGGGCTGCACACAAATAGACCCCGATGAGGACCCGCGGGAGATCAGCGGAGCAATGAGATCTCGGCCTAACAAATACACGGTTAATTCTTACAAAAATATATTTCACAATACATTATGACCGGGAATATTTAAAGGACCTAGTGACGCAGATGGCAGTGATTCCCGCTCAGGGCAAACGTTTATATAATAATGTTTGTGTTTGTTCTGTGTCTGGATGTTGAATATGTGTCTTAAGTAGTATATTTGCGATACCTCTGTTGTCTGGCGTCCGTAACACTATATTTATGCTACTTTTTGCAGTTTACAGGGTAGCTTAAAATTGGTGTACAGCCTTTTTGTTAACAAAGAAAAATACAGACTTTTCTTTTGTTTGGAGTTTTCCCCCCAGGCCCTAAAACAGGGAATGGAAATTTGTCAACCGTATTTTTTCGAATTTAACGCGAGCAAAGCCGCGGGTACAAACTAGTATATAAAATAAGGTACAATAAAGGTTTACAACAACATATTTAAATGAAATCTTTTTGATAAGTTCACTAGAAATATTATTTCTTCTAGATATATTTTTTTTAATTTAATATATTTGTTGATATTGCGAAAATTTGCGTTTACTTTTTATATCTTTTGATGTAATTCCTGTTCGTTGAGTAATAAAATAATGAAAAAGTATCATACCTTAGACATAAGTAACTACATTTGCAGGAATTCATTATTGTCCAGTTTCGGACACAGGCGTCTCAAGTAATCACCAAATAGTCCGGGATAGTAAGGCGGGTATTTATATGTTAGCCATTTTCTATTTAAACAAACAAAATATATGCAATTGTGCGTACATTTAAACTTTTTGAATGTAATATAAAACTAGTGAGAATTGTAGAGTGGAGAGAAACAATGTTTTTATCTAGCTTCCGGCATTGTCGGAGCTCGGCGAATACTAGGTACTCGTACAGAGTTGGCGCAGATGGATGCTTTATGTTTTTATAAAACTGGATGAATACAAAAAGGCTTTATGTGACGGTACTTTGGCTTTGCAAAAACGCTACTAAGCTTAATACTAACAAAATATAATCATAAAAACCACTTTGGTTAAGATCCTTTGTTGGCATATCAATTTGAACGAGTCTTAAAATATATTTAATATAAAATGTGACATTTAAAATGTTGGATTCACGAATGTACAATACAGGTTGTCTTTTATGCATTCACGCAAAAAATGCAAATAGCACTATAATGACACTTCACTATAATATTGCTCATCAAAGTGTATTGAATTACAGCTGCGTCGTTATCCTTTTCAATATCATTAATAATTTTAAAAGTATTTGTATCGATGGGTCACGTGATTTGTTCTTGCGATTGATGGGTGCCATTTTGGTCGTGCCGGTTCTCGTTTTGATGAACGACTAAGGCAGGTACACAATAAATAGGCAGTCAGTTCATGTGCTTGTATCTAGTGAAATAACATTGTAATATTAAATTTATATTTAAAAGTATCTCGATCGAGATGAGGTTGCCAAGAACAATTAACAGTGGAATAAGTGCTAGCTTGGCTATTTTTATACCAGGTCAAAATTTTAGCCCATTGTACAGCTGTGTACTTGTGTTACGGACATCAGATAACAGAGGAATTTCATATATAATACTGAAATACATATTTCACTCAGATACAGAACAAACATAAATATTCATCATATAAAGAGGGTGAGAATTGAACCCACGACCAGAACTTCGGTTCACTGCCTGCGCCAACGGGCCCGTCATATTCCATTCCGTCAAATCATAATTAGAGATAAAGGTAACACGGAAGTTTTTAAATTAACAACTGGAAATTACTGAAACATTATCTGCCTATCCGATGAATAAACAATTCTTAAAGGTCATTAAAACCGACAACCTAGAAACAATATTTTTCGAAATAGAAAAATGATAAAAAATGAGTGAATTATTTATTGAACAGACAATTCCGACGAGATATTAATATTGACAAGAATGGTGCGTAGGTGGTGCTTTTAATTGTGTCCAGAAAATAATACTTCATTAAATAACAATACTTGAAATCTGATAAAAAATGTAGTTTGCATTCTCGTCTATTTTATTACAATTACAATATCTCAGTTTTAAGGGTGAGAGGAGTAGTGAACTTCTTAGGTAATGTTACACAAAATCTTCAGGATGCAAGGTTGTAGACGCGCTTGTGACATTTATATGATGACATATATTGTATTGTTTACCATCCTTGTACTAAAAAAAATGTTTTAATTGTTGCTTACGATATCTGACTTGTTCATATCCAAAAATAGATAGTTCAAACTCAGACTTGACTCAAAATATACTTTATTCATGTAGGTCTATTGCAAGCACTTTTAAATCGTCAAAAATAAATATATAAAAACAATGACATGTCAAATATAGGACATCTAGATTCTATTATACTATTAATAGTGATGACTCTGATGACCCTACGGTATCATAATAGTCGTCTTACATATATATATTAGGCGGCACCAGACGGTAATTACACAAAACACCAAAGATACCGAGGCTCAGCAATGGTATGTAAAATTATTTCTATATCTATACTAGCAGTACAGGTAAACGTTGTTCTGCTATAATTAAATTTCATGAATTTACTAAAATAACTATAAAAAAAATAGGGGCTAGTGGGAAGGGTGAATATTTAGGGTTGCATGAATTTTATAAAAAAATATATTTATTATATATTTGAAAAAAAAATGTTAGGGTTGGATAACCATTATACCTTAGGGTTGTGAACAATAGATAGATTCTCAGACCTACAGTATATGTATATAAAATTTCATAAGTATCGGTCCAGCCGTTTCGGAGGATTATGGAATTTTATATATATAAATATACAAAGTCTTTTACGCATCTTTATAAGATTTTTCTTGAATTTATCTAAGAAATTAATATTAATAACCTTAAATACATGAAGTTATTCAGTACTATTTACATTATTGCTTGAAACTTTCGATATAATGTATAAAGACAAAAATTACAATACAAAATATATTTCATAGGAAAAAAACCTTTTTGGGTCGCGTTATTGTTGATCTCCGAGTTAAAAGGCAGTTAGGGCGATACAAAGTTTAGAAATATATAGGCAAAGCTTAATATGAGGCAATACTGACTAAAGAGTATAACTAGATAGATATACTAACTAGACTATACCGATAAACTCTTTATTCTTTGAAACATTTTACAATCTGAAAATGTTAAAAGATTCCATTGTTGCACGGGCTACTTTTAAAAATATATAAAACTAGCGGCATCTCTATAACTCTAGTTCATAATATCCTCAAGTCAAAAGGTTGGCGTCGAGTTAGTGATACCCTTGTGATATTACAGTGACGCTTACTATCACGCAGACTGTATGCTTGTTAGTCGACCTGGTTCAATAAAAAAAAATTAAAGTAGCCAAGTTAATCCTTGTGACATAAGATATCCGTCAGTGAAAGATACGCTAAGAATAGCCATGCCGTTTCCAAGTTTCTCTTTAAACAAACAGACAGACTAAAACATGTTTAGTCTGTCTTAGTTTTAGTTAATTTTCTTTAAAATGCAAAAGCAAGGTTTCTGGGGATTATTCATGAAGAAGAGCCACACAGTCACTTTGAGTGTCCCTTGTGCTAAATTGTGTAATTTATGTATTATAATAAGTATGTATTATATTTACTGTAAAAAATATATCATGTAAATATTATCTTACATATAATTCAACATTACTCCGGTTTAAAGGGTTAGAGAGCCAGTAAGAGGTAATGTGACTAACATGGCGCAGATGGTAGTGATCCTGTCTTGTGCGCCAAAGTTTGTGGATTCTATTCCCATCCAAAAATTTAATGTGTCTGGGTGTTAAATATAAGTATTTAGGTAGTAGGTATATTTGTGATTCCTCTGTTGTCTGGCGACCGTAACACGCGTGCTTAAAGCGACTTACTTTGGAGTCAGGTCAATGTATGAGATGTTGTGGGAATTTATTACTTATTATTTAAATTACGAACGTTATTAGCTACGGTAACGCTTACTATTACGCGAAGTATGCGCTTGTGCGTCGACTTGGTTTATAAAAATAATTAAATAAAGGTAATAAAAATTCAACGTGTTTGCTAAGATCTCGGTAGCATAACCATGGTGCAATCCCCCGGCATGGAAAAGACGCAGATTCGAGTCCTGCCCAAAGCCTAATTCAATTTTATATATTTCTTTCTATATTTCCACCACAAGATAACGATAGGTGTGTGTAAGCTGCATAAGCTAATTCAAACGGACTAAAAATCTGTCTTGAGTCAACAAAGCATTGTCGACCATATAATCCTTCTACTACCTTTCTCGATTATGACAATCCTCCTTTAATATAGCCAACAAAATAATTTTCCTCCCGTCTAAAGCCGTAATAGAATCCATCCATCCACCGGGTGCACTGGGGCTCGGGGCGCGGGGGCGCGGGTCGCGGGGGTGCTATAGCATAGAGGCATCACTGAGGGCAGATTACGACAGCGTGATTAGGGTTGCCTTCAGCGAATGATGAATTAATTGAATTATTGTGCTGCCAGAATTCACCTAGCCGGAAGCACTGAAGACATGTGTTCAGAGAATTAACACAAACACAACGTCACGATACAACGATATACAAGCTCTCAAAACAATTTACTAAGTTTGAAAAGGGGATCGCACACTTCTTAGACTTTCACGGAAAACCTATTATGGAACTAGAATGGATTTTGATTATAAATAAATTAACCCAATATCTCAAACGTTGACCTAGGCTGAAATAAGTAGTATATAAAGCACTTGTGTTACGGACGACAGGTAAATAAATACTTCAATAGATATACCAATTTAACGCATTTATGTTTGTTCCGTGATGTAAGTTACTGTTAACTTTCATCAGATCTTTACAAACCTTGCTGCAAGTCCACACTTAAGTCAGTTTTTAGTCGCCATGATGTTGTCTTCAATTCCCCGTCAGTGTGTAAATCTAGATTCTGGTATTCCTAAGAATTGTAATATGTGTTAAATTCTTAATTACATTAAAGGTTTGATGCATAAAAATAGCTGAATCCTATTTCAGATAATATTTACTAGCAAAAAAGCCATCTCCAGAAACTGTATAGAAATAAAATAAACGTATATAACGTTCATACTTTTATATTTTTCATGCAAAATATATGAATATGAACGACAACTTCGTTAAACGTGCATTGGCTTGCAGCCGGCACACGGCTCGGGCCCCGCAAGGTCGCCGCCGAGTGAATGCGTCAGACAGACATCATGACCCACTAAACTACAGTCATCCTTAAAATTCTCGCCTGCACACTCACATACCGGTACCTTAACCTATATTATCTTAACTATCATATAATAAATGCTCATCTAATCAGAATATGCCGTGAGGTCTGACAGAGTAGAATAGTACCTCCCCTTGTACCAGGTATCGTAAGAGGCGACTAAGGTACCTGAACCGATAAATGGTGGTATAACAAAAAACTGGTTCAAACATTTATTTGATGAACATTTGTGTTTGTTCTGTGCTTGGATGTTAAATACGCATTTTATTAATATTATGTAACTCGTCTATTGTCTAACATCCACAAGACATGACGCTTGAAGTTACTAATCTGATAGGAGTTCTAGCTGTTGTGTGAATCCATTTATTTAATATATTTATTTATTATGACCTTTAAATACATTTTCTTTGTGTGTTATAATTACATTATTTGATTAACTTCAAAATAGGCGCAGTGTACAATAATAAGAGGAGCTAAAGTAGGTATCTCAAAGAATTGGGTACGTGTAAGCTCAAGTTACATTTGTTAGAAATCGCGCCAGTTTCAGGCAAAAGAAAGCCTTAATGTTCCACGTGTACAACATTACAGAACATTATAATAATACTAACGTGTGCCTGCGACATCGCACGCGAGTTAGTCGATTATGTTGATGCCCGTATATAAGAATCGACTTATTTAATATAATTTCAATGTTATATATTGACCGAGGCAAAAGACATTCTTAGTAAATTATTATATATATATAAAAGTATGAACATTTTTATATTATGCATACATCACATCGGCGTCCCACCAAGGTAGGTAGAGACTATGAATCTACACTTGTTAAGATCTTGCCATACCTCTCTCGTTTCCCTAACTCGCATTAGTCCTTGCATATACGCTCGTTTATTTAGTTTAAGGTGATATGTTGGCCAAGCTCGTTCTATACGAACTCTTCCATTCACTTCCACTCTATATATTTGTGCAGACGTTCAACTTTCGTTCATCTTATCTACATGTCCCAGACCATCTCAACATTATTTTCTCTATTGTTGTTACAACGTCGTCTTTTACAATATAACAGTTTTTAATGACATAATTGAACTTTGGCTCAAAATAAATGACATTATTTTAGCAAAATCTGTCTACAACTGATATAATCTTAATGTCATCGATTTCAAACAGTTCCCTCAGCATACGCATATTTAAAATATTTAGAAATATAAAAACCAGATGCAATGATTGTATCCGCGGCTCTAAGGCAAACAACATCAGAAGCAGCGGTCAACAAAATCGGCGGCCGGCGCCGAACGCCGAGATCGCCGCTAAATGCTGGACGGGGATGAGAACAAGCCGGCGCAACCGGCGCGACCGGCGCAATAGTCCGGCGCGGAGCGCGGCTGTTCGAGCGAGCACGGCGCGACATGTATTTGCGGCCGGCGGGACGGAAACAAAGCGATTCGGGTAAACGCATACAAATGAATGTAGCACGGCACGGACTACTGCCCTAAGAATTACGAGACTATAAATGAATGTTTATATAAGTTATCGTTCAGGTCTAATTCACAAAGGGCAATTTGTTTACCAAACTCGATGGTAGCGTGATATTATAGCATGTTTTGTTTCCACCGAATCCATTTAACATGTTTCATGTTAAATGGATATACGCACAAAAAATGAGTTCTAAAATATTGAATATAACAAAACTATTATTGTAATTTTCAATATTATTATTATGTATAATTAATGTTAGTTTTCCACTTACAGAAAAAAAAATTACAAATAAAGCGATTTGAAATATTTGTTTCAATTCCTCAAAGGCACATATAAGAATTGATACGCTTGAAAATACACAAATTAGCAACCATTGCAGATTAAAGTAAAATTGTATGTCCTTTTGAGTAAAATAAAGAGAAATAAAACTAAACCTAGAATCTAGAAACAAGTCTTTTTATTCCAAATATTACTTAAATCTTAAGCAAAATTAAACGGTTATGAATCAATCATATATTTCTAATTAAAAAATAATAATTACTCTAATATAGTCATTGGTTTTCGCTTTATTACCTGTATGCGTTGTTTTTCACAAACGCATACAGGTAACAAAACACACACGCACATACACATACAAATAACTAGATACTACTTGAAAAAAAAGTGCTACAGAATTAATTAATTACTATTTTTTTCCCATTTGTGCTAGACTTACGCTAAAGGGGGTATCGCGCTGTAACACAGGCTCATGATCTAAAAGATAATATAAGTTCTAAATAAGTAAGAAAGACAAATAGAGTATCATTATCATATAGTTATATATTATAAATAAGATAATGACACGATGTTTGCGGGAAACCAAATTACTGGAACGATGCTACTTGATAAATGATATTGTCACTGAGATTGAAAGAGGGATGAGTTTGAGCGTATAGAACGGACTGAAGAAAGTCTGATTATGTCGGTTACGAAAGTGATTAATAACTTATTATTGAAGATAAGGCTTAGTTTAATGAAGCGATTCTGAAGATTAGAAAAGGAGGTACGCTGACCAAATTGTCTTAATTAGGAACTTTCACTCGAAGTTCGTGTATGTTAGGATATTATTATGAAGCTAAAATATTATGTTAGGTTCAAAGCGAAAGGAAATAGTCATTGCTAGAAGTGGTACGCGAGTTTAAATATGAATAACAAATGATAAAATAGGTTTATTAAATATTTCGTATCACATAACAGTAAATGGAACCTAGCCTAGTAAAGAGGAATCAAAAATAAATTATGCGTGTGTACGAGCGAACAATGACAGTCCTCATTACAGCCATTGGAAGTCCACTGCTGGACTTAAGCCTGTCCAAGAATGAAGGAATTCCGCCCATAATTGCCGCGCTGAACAAACGTGTTGGCAAGCGCAGGGCGCAACTTTCGCGATGGGAAATCTGCTGCCCATTCCCACCCAGTGCATATGAGCTACAAAGTTTCGGATGGATATATCGCCACCTGTCGGTTCTGGTATCTTAGTCGCCTCTTACGATACAGAAGGAGGTACCTACTATTCTACTCTGCCGGTACTTCATGACACAGCAATGTCAAGTAAGCGTCTATAAATATTAAAATATCTAATTAAATTTATAATACCCGTAAGAATACAAAGCTGCACAACATTACATAGCTGTCCGTTAATAGATAGCGACAAATATGGCCGTGTGGTACCGGCAGACTAGAATAGTGCCTCTCTCTGTACTAGATAGCGGTGTATCCACTCGAAGCAATGTAATTCTAATGCAACAGGGCGGGTAGCAGCATTTCCATCGCAAAGCTACACTCTGTAAGTGTCTGGTGGCAATATGCGGCGCGTCAATTATTGGGCAAATTCCCTCTTTCTTGTGGAGGCCTATGTCCAGCAGTGGACGTTTTACGACTCTTCTGATGATAATGATCAATTTACATGTATAACCTCACAATAATCTGACTGATTTTTTTTTATTAGACTAGGTCGTCAAGCACGCCATACAGTACGTGTGATATAAAAGCTGCAATGCCTGTAGACGCTAGTAATATCACAAGGATATTACCAGCGCGTTGCCAACCTCGTGACTAAGATATTATGGCACATTACACAGTAATAAATATTATACTAATACAAGTATTAATTATTTTACATAAAAGAAAATACTATCTATAATCTAAAATCTCCATTACGCAAAAAATGACAGAGAAAGCTCGATGTTTTACAAGAAGATATCTGAAAAGAAATCCAATACTAGACGATTAATTTCGATAGATAATGGACACCCTAGTTTTATTTCATTATAAATTGAATATAAAATTTACCTTAAAAGCGTCAATTGATGGTAAAGTTTAATGTAATGGTTGATTGAATGCAACATTCACCATCGTGTTTTTCTTTTATAAAACTTTTAATATGAAAATACATTAATGCGAATTTTACAATTTATTACTAAGTTATTAATACAAATAATAATTAAAATAATAATAATAAATTCTTTATTGTGCATACACCAAATAGAAGAATAGAAGACAAAAACAATTATCACAAAGTACAAAGGGCGGCTTATCGCAAATAGTGATTTCTTCCTGGCAACCTTTGAAAGAACCTTTAATGGAAAGAGTGAAGAAAACAACGAGGTAAGTAATGAGTGAGTTTAAAATAATTCGAATTGACCAACAGTAGCAATGTCCATTAAGAATGTGTCTCTCTCTGTGTGTGATTTCAAGAATAGTCTACTGTACTACTCGTAGTGTATGGCCTTAATCAAGTGTATAAAAGGCCTCTGTAATCAAGGGCCATTCCACAGTTGTCTGGAGCCTCTTAGAGTAGCCGACACGCTTCGTTACGCTTGACTGCTTCTTATTATTTGGTGTTAGTGCCTACATATCATTACTATAAAATATACAATTTTCAATACATTTATAACCCAAAGGAGCCGATGGCGTATGGAATCACCCAGGACAAAATAAGGACTATAATATATAGGAATAGGAAGGACTAAAATAAATATTTGTGTTTGTTCTGTGTCTGGGTGTTGGTTATAATATATATCTAAGTATTATATAAGCAATACTTCTCTCGGATTCAGTTGCGTGATGTAGTGATTAAAGAAGAAAGAAGAAGAAGAAAACAACAATAATTTAAAAAAACAAATTTTAGCAGCGACAATATAGACACATAACAAACAAGTAGGTACTTTGCTAATAATAAACAATATTTTTTTCCAGTCTTAACTTTTCTTCAGGCGACTTCTTATACAAGAAAAGTCAATACATTTGGTTATAACTTGACATTCAACAACGTCGTTCACAAGATTTTTCAATCATAGAACTAATATAAACTAAGATTTATTGAAATTCTTTACGTCTTCATAAATGAAATGAAATTTGTTTCAGTTGCATACCCTTGTAATTTAATATCAGAGGCAGATTGTTGCGTAACTAGCAGATAGATCTATTGAATTGAAAACACTTCGGCGGAGGTCGATCGAGGTCATTTGTAACAAAAATTGTATCTCCCTTTTATATTTATGCTTTGAAACACTCACTTGAGTCTAATGCTTTTCAGAATACCGCTTTTCGCTTTGTACTCTTCGGCTGTACGCATCTTTAGAGGTAACTCGGCGCTTTGCTCCCGAGGGAACCTCGCAATATATGTCAAATCACGTAATACACTTTAAAAATAGATACATTACAGCAGTTGCTTTACAATAAATTAGTTTCGTATTTCGTATCATCCTCCTCCTCCAACCGTAGGACGTCCAATGCTGGACATGGGCCTCCCGCCAAGTAATTTCCAATAGGACCGGTTGTATGAGGCCTGTGTCCAGCATCGCTGCTGTTTTTGCTAGATTGTCCGGCCGTCTGTCCTCCTTGTGGGTGGGCATCTAACGCTGCTCTTATCGATAAGTGGTCTCCATACCAGAATCTTACGGCTCCACCGGCCATCTTTTCTAAGTTCTATATCAGTAACTATCGTTCTGCTACGAATCTCATCGTATACAAACTGTAAATTACGTCTGATAGGACTTCCAATTATGAGGTATCAGAAGAGTAGGATAGAACCTCTTGTGCCACGGGTCGCGAGAGCTGGTTGAGATATCATCACCGACCGATGGCGTTTTATCCATCTGGAAGATCGTTGCTCAAACGCAATTATGATGGGATGTTGGATAGCAGCATTCCTGTCGCAAAACTGGGTAGCATTGAGTCTGGGTAGCACCACTTTAGACTAGTGTAGTGATTATAGGAACATACCTCCTTCGTCATAAACTATTTATGAAAGGCTAGTCTAACAGTAATAAGATTAAACATCAACAGTAATAAAGAATATGATCACATAATATGATATAATTGTATATGCAATTTAGTAGAATAAAATATAAAAATAAATAATAAATTTACACCACATTTCATATATTGTCCTGACCCTGATAGATGTCGCTTAAAGCGCGCATGCGACGAACATCCGACAACAGAAAAATCACAAATATAATATTTAAATACATTTTTAACACGCTCAGTTTATCCTGCATAAGATAGAGAGACTACCGATCGAGCCATAGGGCCTGTTCAAGCTTCTGAACGTTGATACTGTAATATTAAAACAAACTGCAGGATATTTAACTGGCCCAATGGCGTTATTATTTATTATTATAGTCTTTAAAGACGATTTGCGAGTTAGACCTATTGCTTCTTAGACGTTTAGGGTAGTTGGACATTTTGCTACTTAGACGTATTGATAGTAAAGCATTTTACACGTATGTATAAGCTAATTATCTCTGAGTCAGGTCATTGTATAAGATGTTGTGAGAATTTATTTATTTAAGACCAAATTTTAATCATCCCTACTGAATGAATATATTTCATAGCTTTAATAAAGACATGTTTTAAGGATTCATGTCATTAACCCAACAGATTAAGGGTAAAAAAGAGAGAAAAAAAACATTAAATGCTGGTGTAAGTCCCGCGCGCCCTTTGCGGGACCGCGTTTTTCAGTTTAATCAAGCGACATTTTATTTTTCAGTTACATTGTTTCCAAACATCCCCGCTGAAGAGAATTCAAATTAATTCGTGCCTGAAAGCCTTCTCTTACCCCGCTAACAATGGGGAAATGCGCGGCCTCGCTCGCTGTTAGCGGAACTTTGTTCTGTTTTATATTACGTACCTGAAACAAAATACACACATACAGTGAATACGCAACAATTTTGTTTATATATTGGCAGATCCGTTGGAAATCCAACCATTATTGCAAATGCATGATTATTCACTATGTTTTCCAGCACGCTGCTTTCATCATCATTATCATACCAGACATCGGATGTTCGCTGCTGGACATAGGCCTTCTAGAGAAAAGGGAAGTTTTCCTATAATTGAAGCGCTGGGCAAGTGTGTCGCAATCGCGGAGCGCAGTTTTTGCGACGCGGAGCTGCATTGATTTAAATGGATTTACCGCCATTTGTCGGTTCTGGTAACTTAGTCGCCTCTTACAGCACCTGGTACAGGGGGATGTACCATTCTATTCTGCCGGTACCTCACGGCCTTAATTTTAGATTGATTTTATGTAATATTCTTTATATGTGAAACCTTGTTATGTAAACAATATCAAGAATAAATTACCAAGCCAAATATCATAATATAAATATGAAATATCTCTTACGTCGCTACTACACCGACATCTGTCACGCTAATCAAGTTATACACACCTCACACGTCACGCAAACGTCGTTATTACTCACTTAAAAGAAATAAAAGGCTTTTCAAAACCCGATCCGGGCTCGGAAAGGTCCCGCCATCGAGAGCACTCCGGCAAGGGCCCTTAATCCACTTAGCTTCGCCCGCGGCGCGCCTCATTGTCCGCCTAACGTACATACTTAGCGGACCTCACAATTCGCTAAATACATTAACCGTCTCTTTGTCCGTGCGTTACTCGATTAACATTAATTCTTCACGAGGGAATTTATGGAAATTCAATTAATTAATTATGACCTCAATTTTGAATGGAGGGGATGAAATGTCTCTCGGAGGCCGCATTCACTTAATATTAAAATAATACGAATCGGCTGATTATTTTATCAATGTTTATTGAATAATATTATGAGGTAGACCTTATATTGAGTTCGTCTGCATTGGTACCTTACTCTCACCTATTTCTACCGACAAATGGCTGTATTCGCATTGCTCTTCCAATTCGAAGGGTGAGTGGCAGTGAAATTACTGGGTAATGTAAAATAATACCTTCAAATCACAAGGTTGGCAACGCGCTTGATATCTTTGTGATATTACTGTGTTGTCTGTAAGCTTAGTATATAGTAAACTTTTAATAGGTGAATGTATTAGAGTGAAACAACAGATGTAACACAGTTTATACTGGTACTGCCGTCGTTTTAACTTTTAAGTGTAATCTATTGTGGGTTTTCTTTTGTTTTTATTTGTACAATTAGGTTAAGAGTTTTGTATTTTTCAGTAGTAAATTGGGCCGTGTGATACCGACAGAGTAGAATAGTACCTCCCCCTTTAATAGGTGTCGTAAGAGGCGACTGAGGTACCGGACCGACAGATGGCGTTTATCCACCAGAAACCCTGAACATTTGAGCTGACTTTTTTGCATGGATATACTGCCATCTATCGGTTTTGGTACCTTCAAATAATCTATTTAATTCGAATAACTTAAAAAAGCAAGTTCAAGCAGTTTCATGCGAGCTCTGCACTAGCCTCAATTTTTAAAAAATCCTCTTTTAATGCTCTCGTTATAAACAAAACCCTTGTGCAAAATTTTAAGTTTTTAGTTTCCCTTACGAGTTTAGGCCCTTCGTTGATATGACAGTTATTTTAGTCAATCAGCTTTTCCTTTTTTATTTATATATATATACACATATATATAAATATATATATCTATATATATATATTGCTGCGGATAGGTTAGGATTAATTATTCTAGTAATAGTGTAGGGAGAGTATTAATGATGAGACTATAATAGAGCTCCGCCGCTAGCTCGGTCCACAGGCCAGCCTTTAGCACTATTGTCAAACAGGCCGAGCCAACGGACCGAAGCTTGTATTTATTCCGCACTAAAATGCTGGTGCAACTAACAATGATTGGCCTAAATGCGGGGAATACGTCACAATAGCTTTTAAATGCCATGGAACCTTCATGCAATCTGGCCTCGTTCGCGTTCAGTGTCGCCAGTAATTTAATTATCCTCAGTTGCCGAGATAAAATATAATTTGAAAATGTCCCCGTTTTTTTAGCAGTGAAACACGTAAGGCAACCTATACAAATCTGTGAAATTTTTCGAAGTAATTTCGAATTTAATAACTCGCATTTGGCTAATCACACGCGACTGAGGGTCGCTATCGGTAGCTGGCAACTACGCACTGGTCCGGACGCCTTGTAGCCACGTTTTTCGCAAAGCCTCAATAAATCAGCGTGCTGTGATATATCGGAGAATAGTTCCTCTCACTACACCAGGTATCGTAAAAGGCGACAGCGGTACCGGAACTGAAATATGGTACTGGTTACTGATGTAATATAAATGCTACGAGGTAAGGACGTTAAGCAGCATAGGCTACGCTGTACGCCACCACGCCTCCCGACCGCCGCAATTATTGGACAAAATCATAGAAAACACATTATTAGAATGTCATGTTCAGCACGAACCCTTGTCTCTAATGGGAGAGAAGATGTTTAGTTTATGGCATGGACCGTCGTCCCCACGGTGTTTTGCCAGCAAGCACCAAGCAACAAGCTCCGCGTGGACCGAAGTCTACTCCCTCTTGTCCAGAGAGGTACCGGAGCTGTAAAGTCACTCGCCACCAGTAGTCGCAATTAACTCTCTTTCCGTGGAGGTGCCGGAGCTACAAGACGCACTACATCCCCCCAAATTCTCCAAAAGCTGCTAGGGAAACAGGCAGTCATGTTAGCGGTTCATTACACCTCTAGCTATCGACTGTTGGCACCAGAGGTGCTTCATGGCAGAGTTAACCAACCCCACCAAACCGCCAAAGGCTCGGTTTATTGTTCGCATTCGCCCATCGGCGCTACTAGAATAGTACTCGCTGAGCTCGTGGTGAAGCGCCCGCTCACAGCTTTAATAGCGGCCAGACGCACATTGCCTCACTTCTACAGCTTACCACATATAAGCCACTACGAATCCATCTTCAATTTCAGAGAAACCGCATGACAGATCTCTAGCAAGAACTGCCAAGCGGTCTGGCTAGTCTCTAAGCCCGCAGTACCTAATAGACTCTATCGAGAATCCGTAGTTTTTCTGTAAACATGTCCAGCAGTGGACGTCTCACGGCTGATGACGATGATTAGAAATAAATGAATGAATGTAGGAATGACTGCAAGACTCGACCAACCCACTCAGCCGTGTTCCACGCTAACAGCCCGCAAACAATTTTATTAATAATTGAAACATCTGCGACAAGAAAAAAGCAATCTGTCGACCGCAAGCGCCCCCCGACGGACCGATATTAAACTATTCGCCCACAAGCGAATCCGCTTAAGTTATTCCGTCTATTGAAGAATCCATTCATAGGAAACGTCTTATATCGGACATTTAATAAAATCCGCTCACAAATGGGAACCCTTAATGCGAGGGTCGGTCACGTTAATTTTTGACCTTGCCGGAGAATTAAGAATCACTCAATATTGCGGGAGCGAATTTTTTTGTGGCAAGACCTTGGCTTTCTAATCTTAAGACTTTTTTAATTAGCAAACTAAATTAAGTAGACATAAATACAGATATAAACTTCGTTAAATTTGGTTTTTTGAGTACACCGAAATCAGAATGAGCTAGTCTCAATTCAGTCACTACGAGAAATTCTAGCATTATCACATCAATTATTATTTTCACAAAGATGAAAACGAGTTGGTTTGATATGTAAATGTTTCAAAGCATCAAATAGACAACTGAGTAATAGAAAATGATTTGAGTTTAGTTTTTAATCTGCGAATTCAATCTTATTTTGTATAAAATATATTTGCAAAAATATTATTCCTAGAAGACGGAGCGAGCGCTTTTCATAGAATGCCTAGCACAAACGACACTGGCATAAGAGTGACATTAACTTTACTTTAATATACAGTTGAAATGATTAAAAAGATATTTTAATTTAGCAATCTCCGCTGTCTCCACCACTGTAAAGTAATTAAAACGTTAAGAGCTGCAATATACCTTGAATTTAGTTCTATTGTCACATATATATAAATATGCGCCGCGAGGTACCGACAGAGTACCTCCCTCTATACGACGTATCGTAAGAGGGGAGTAAAGTACCAGAACCGACATAATAATTTTAAATACTTTATTGTAGCAAACATAAAAATACATGAAAATAACAGTTATTATAAAGTACAATGGGCGGCCTCACCAACCGTTCGAACACAGGCAGGGACTGCGTGCTTCTAATATTAGGCGGGAGAGCATTCCACAAACGAACAGCCTGGGCCGTAAAGGTCTTACTAAAAAAAGTTGTGAATTGCACAGGCGTATCTGAAACAGTGTAGCTCAAATGGAAAGGGAGGGGATGGGAAACAGCATCGGCGTCGCTAAAACAGCGCTCTGCGCCAATTATGCCGGCAATTTATGGGCAAATTCCCCCTTTCTTGGGCAGGCTATGTCCAGCAATAGACTTCCAATGGCTATAGCAATGATGATATATTAAAGTATATAAACCCACATATGAGGTTAACGAACTATTAACAGTAATATACTATTACTGTGTACTTGGAAATTTATTAGAAACTTTGGAAGCCATGTAATATAAGCAGATGAGAAGATAAATATACAGATATAATCAGAATAAAATTAACTTAAATTCAAAGCGTTTGAAAAATAGAAAACACTATAAAAAAAGAGTTTAAAACGCGGTTTATTCTACTTTTTACATTTATTGTTTAACGATTCAGATACCTCACAACTACCGTTCTAAAAATTTACCAAAGATGTTGTGTCTGGAGTGTGAGGATTTAAAAGTTACAATCAACAGCCGAAAAATTTTTTTTATTATGAGTAGTAAACGCGTAAATTTTAGAAAATATTAAATTTTAAAACACTTTAGGTTGACAGCAGTCATTCTTATTAAGTTGTATTTAAATTACGTTAGCCAGACTGGTATTGGTTGATCTGTGTCCGTGTACTCAACATGCAACTTCATCTAAAAAAACAACTTTCAGAATAAAGTTCCCTATTAGATTAATTCGTGCTCACCTGAGAGGCTAAAAATACAAAAGTGCAGGTAAGAGGGGATAAATCGCAGAGGCATCACTTAATTTGGTGTTAAGATACAAGACACTGCGACAAAGGTATTTTAAAAACTATAAATAAGGATATTCTGGTATATATTTTTAATTTGAATAAAACGGTAAATATTTCTATGGAAAATTACATCATTGACCAAATTGCCAAAAATAATCTATGATAAAACCAATTCGATATGTCACTTTAGTCAGATAAAGCACGGTATTTAAGATTCTCTATTAAATGCTAAAACTATTTCAATTTTAAACCAAAAAGTACTTAATAGCATCGATTGTTATCGTAAATACTGATATTTCAAGTATTGCCAGCTATAACTTGCACCTTGAGCGTTCCCCGGCCGCTAAGGCAGGTCGCCAAAAGTCGAGCAAACTTAAATTGGATCTCGGAGCCGACGCCGGCGCGCGGCCGGCGAGGAGTCTGTACAATCAACGCAGGGCTCACCCGCTCTTCATTTAAGGGACTTACCTAGAGGAACCAGCTACTGTTAAAATAAGTCTACTTCATATTTGATCTCCCAACTTTTTAAACTGATTAAACGTATTTTTTTTAGATATGATATAAATGAAAATGAGTACAAAAATTAAATATTTACATCATTAAGAACCTGAGGCAGCACAAAAAACACAATAATAATCATTATCAGCTGTTTCGAAATACATAAATAATTACAATTTCAAAACGCGATATAAGTATTATTTATATTTATTTAGCTTGAACATAGTGCAAAGGAATTCCACCCATAAGGTTGACACAAGAACCGATTAGAACCATAGGACCACGCTGGACGCGTGGCGCATACTACTTACTGGTCCTATTGGAAAACAATTGGGGAGATCTATGTCCAGCAGTTGACGTCCTACAGCTGATATGATGATGACTAAATATTTTTAAGTCTCCGATTACGACACCTGGTAAGGGGGGAGGGGGGTGGGGTTAAGTATCTAGTATTTTTTATAAGACCAGGTCAACAAACAAGCCTATCCTATCCGCGTGATAATAAGCATCACGAAAGCCTACACGCTCGTAATATCACAAGGATATCGAGCGCGTTGCCAACCTAGACTCGTAATTTAAGTAATTTCAACTCGGCAATGCTTACAATGCTATTTGGCGGTAGAAATAGGTGAGTGAGGTACAATGTGGGCGACCTTTGTATTAGGTAGGTATACCTCATCTGCATAGAAAATCTACGTCCAGATTATGATATCAGTAAGGATTTTTTAAATAAATAAGTGTCACGGTTCTTTGTGACAGACAGCTATGAGCAACTGGCGAAATGGAATAGTACTCCTGTACCAAGTATCGTTAGAGGCGACTGAAGTACAGATAGCAACAGATAGCGGTACATTAATCTGAAACAGCATATCTCAATTGTAACAAGGCGGGGAAGGGCAGCAGCGTCGCGCCGTTGTGATATAACGCTCTGCGAAAGCCACTGCACCTAATCATCGAGCGAGGCAATCAGTGCAAGACAACCCCTTTAAGATGGCTTATATTTAGCAGCGAACGGGCAAAGTCTGATGCGAAGATATAAATATATGAATAAATTTAATAGTTTCAGAAATTATAAAAATTCGTGAGGTACCTACACAAAGAATAGACTCCTCCCTCTGTACCAGGTATCGTAAGACGCAACTGTATTATCAAAACTGACAGATGGCGGTAAATCCATCCGAAATAGCATAACTCAAATACAACAAGGTGAAGATAGGCAGCAGCATTCCCGTCGTGAAGCTTCGCTCTGCGATTGCCACCACAATTACAGAGCACGGCAATTATGTGCCAATCCCCTCTTTCTTGGGGAGGCCTATATTTAGTAGTGGACGGTTTATGGCTGCTATTATGATATGATGAAATGGCACACTTTTTAAAAGGTGTCAAAAGTAGATATACATTTGAGTAGTAGCAATAATATTACAGATGTCAAAGGTTGCAGATTGGAGTGTCGCCGCTTACGTCACCTGGTACAGGGGGAGAAAATTTTCTGCTCTGCCGGTAACTCAGGGCCTTTTAAGAACAAGCTATTAAGCTTAGTCTTAAACTTTACGTTTCTGCAAACAATATCTCGACAATGATTCTCGACAAATCCTTATTATGTTTAAAACATATTATTTCAACGATAAAAGGAAAATGTCCCCGGCATTCCTGAAATAAACTCATTCAAAATAATTGGTATAACGTACAACGAGATCTTAGTTAGAGCTCACACCGTCTCGTGCATTGCTTCAAGCGCCATGCGATACATTTACGAGTATATGAAATACATTATATACCGAATGGAGTATGCATGGTTTGCGAATCTACTGTAACCGAGTTGCCGAAGATTGTGGGCACGGCTGGCTGAGACTTGTCATCACAGAGAGTACGCACATACACGTTTAGTGCTAAAAAGGGAATGTATTAATGTACATGAATCACAATAAATTTGTTTATGTACGAAATACAGTTGATGAAATCAAATATACAATTGCTAGCCTTCCCGCTAAAATATATCTTCAAGGCAACATTTAGACGTATATGAAAAATCAAAAACATGAAAAAAAAAATTGGAATTTAGGTAATATAAGGATCGCACTGGACTGGACACAAGCCGCATACAACCGGTGCTATGTATAATATTCCCAAAACATCATAAACATTGACACCATGACGACATGAGCATGATGTAGCGATAGCTGCGCTCTGCGATTGCCAACACGCTTGGCCAGCGCGGCAATAATGGGCTAAATTCCCTTTTACTTGGGGAGACCTTTGCCCAGCAGTGGACTTCTAAAGGCTGACTTGATGAAGCTGACCCCCGTTAGCGCAAAAATGCCAGTTACGTATAGTATTTACAAATTGTAATAAATAAGTCAACGATAATAATATTCTATGAACAACAACAGTATATACATATGACGCCTCTTCAGGTGTCAATTGAAAAGTCAAAATGCCACGAGAAAATCAAACACACCAATTAACTAAAAATAGAAATACAATAAGGAATCATATATCCACTTATATTTCGTTTCTTTCCTTTCATCTATATACAGAGACATGTTGTATATCTCGTTAATACCTTATGTATACTTTTGCATATAGTAATAATGAGATAAATTATATATACTCTAGTCACATAGTATATCATCAAGCATAATGAACGAATAAATTACCTGGAAGCGCACAAGAGAACTAATGTGATAGTCAAGAGTGATCAGTGTTTATATGTTTTTGAAATAAACCTCAGGATATTCCCAATTAAGCAATTAGCCACTAAGTTATTAATATACATTTTAATTTCAGATTAGTCCTTTTTGTTAGTGATTCGTGTGTTCGACGGACCGCTTGGTGCATCATGTGACAAATGGAACAGTAAAGTGTAAGTTTAAAACATATAAGTAAATACTACTACGGTTGCTGCTCATCGCTGTCTGTAACAATTCTGTAAGTTTGTTTTTCACATCAATTTGCACAACAACATTTATACTAGAGCAGTCTGTATAAAACTCATGGTTGCTAGTTGTATATAACTACATGTCTACAAATCATCATCGCAGCTGTAAAACGTTCACTGCTGGACATAGGCCACCCCAAAAAAGGGGGAATTTGCGTTGATTTGAACAGATCAATATTTATAGTTAAAATATAACAACGTCTGTCGGATCAGATACTACGTAATAAAAGGCCGAAGGAGAGACCACTATAACATCCATATACATCGTGCCACGTGCCCTAACTCAATACACCACATAGATACGTGTATGTAGTGTTGCATACATAATTAGGCAGAGTCCGGCCTCGCGTCCGAACCTCGTGTCGAGGGACGGCCGACCTGCTATAATACGATTAAGAGTATACACCCGATTACCTAATAATATCAACTGGCTATCGAGCTCGAGCGCGGCAGCGACGGGACACCGACACTACCGTCTGTATACATATGTTTCATCAATTTTCAACATTTTACTACATCATATAATACGACGATGGAATGCGCTTCCGTTGAATATTAAACGAACCCCCAAATAAATTTATTCTGAAACATTCTCCGTACTTTATTTACTCATGCTAACTTTATAACCCTATTTCTTATGTACGCTATTTTTCTTATCAATGTATATCTTGTAATATATATATTTATATATCATATGTTTTTCATATTGCGTTTATTTATACAAATATGTGTGTAACGTTTATCTTTTTGTATACATACAGTCTACACCAATAGGTATATATTTTCTGTTTCTCTGTAATGGTTGACTGGGAGATAATGCCAAATGGCATTAAGGTGCGCCATTTGAACATTTTGTAATATTTTGTACAATAAAGTTCAATAAATAAATTAACAAATATAAACCAAAGTCGACGGACCCAATGACACATTCAGTAAACATTGGTATGATGAATCCCTACTAATATTATAAATGCGAAAGTAACTCTGTCTGTCTGTCTGTTACGCTTTCCCACAAAAACCTCTAAACTGATTTTGATGAAATTTGACTCTAAGTAAGGACATAGTCTTTTTATTAATTTGAAAAAAGGGTTGTAAGGGGTCGAAAGGGGGGATGAAAAGTTGTATGAAAGTTTCGATATTTTCGTAGCTAGACTTACTTGAAACTTATTTTTCAGGCCATTGATTCGATTTAAATAAATAAGACATTCAAAGTTTATATAAGTTAAGGTAAAGAGGTATGGTACCCAAAAAAACTATTCCACGCGGATGAAGGCGCGGGCACAGCTAGTATTTTATATTTTTTAAGAAAGTGTGTGTGTTAATGGCAGAGTAGAGTAGTACCTCCCAAGTACTCTAGGTATCGCAGGAGGTGACTACCTCAGTTGCCATAACAGTCACCAAAACCGACAGGTGTCGGAATATCCACCCGAAATAGAGTAGCTCAAATGCAACAAGGCAGGGATGGGCAGCAGGCCCATCGCGAAGCTACGCCTTGTATTTGCCACCACGCTTGCCCAGCGCGGCACTCACGGACAAATCCCCTTTCATTGGGAGGCTTATGTTCAGCGATGGACGTTTTTAAGGCTGCCATGATGATGTTATATTTGTAATGCCTCTGTTGTCTATTTTCCTATACACAAGTACTTCAACTACTTATCAAGCACTCATGTCAAATGCCAAAGTATGAGGTATTGTGTAAAATTTATAAATCAAAAATATTTTATTTAATATATTGACGGGCCAATTACGACGGGATAATTATCCTGTCCCTTTTGCGCTTAAGGTCTTGGGTTCAATCCCAGGACAAATATTTATATCATGATATATGTTATTGTTCTGTGTGTGTGTTGTATGTTGTAAGTTTATTTGTGATTCCTCTATTGTCTGATGTCCGTAACACAGGTGCTTTAAGCGACTTATTACGGAATTAGGTCAATGTATGAGTAGTTGTGGGAATTTATTTATTTATTTGAAATATGAAAACTAAGCTGTTGTTCACGTTTCATGAACTACCTACTTTGATCAGATACTGTAAACTACCTGTTACACTTATTAAGAGGAGTTTTACTATACATCAGAATTCAGCATTGTTTGAAAGCAAGTGTATGATATATAACTATATGTAAGTGTAATCATGAGACATATCTTCATTTATTCACAATCTCATCCCTCGAAGATTTACTATTGAGACGGCGGCATTTTTCATTTTGACAGTGGCGCCCTCTATTCACCGTGCGCGAACTATTGACGCGCGACGCAATATGTAATGCGAAGAATCAAATATATCAGTTATTGGTGTCGCAGTGTGCCGAGATGCCCAATACAAACTAAAACAGTAGATCAAGTCAGAGGTTTGCTCTTATTTTTTTACATTTGGCACTTTCTATTGCAAACTCTCCTACTCTATATGAGATATTCTGGTGATAGGTAAACGGGTGTAAATAAAAAATAAGTTTATAAATTCATCACCAAGAAAGGTAGTTTTTTATGTTACAGACTTCAGACAATAGAGAAATTAGAATATAATGTTTAAAAGTCGCGCGTCGCGCGGTACCGGCAGAATAGAGTAGTACCTCCCTATGTACCAGGAGATTGCCAACAGCTGTCGCTCGATATAGAGATCTTCCGGGATTTACGAGAGGGACAAAATATAAAGTGAAGTATTAGCGGACAAAATCGCAGGCGGAAAGCTAGCGGGCGGGCAGGAGTTGCGTAGCCATTAATTTAGAATAATAATAAGAATACTCTTTATTGTACACAGATAATTCCATAAAGAAAAATAAAACTTACAAATTATAATATAATTGGTGGCCTTATCGTTCAGAGCGATCTATATATTTATGTATATATTTACAGGTTCCAGTTAAAAGATTAAAGTAATCAGCTCGCGCTTAAACGGCCTGCGTCCGAGTTTGGGATATCTTTAATCCGGCGGTGCCACGTGGATTTCACAGTGAAAGTTTTGAATGAAGAGCGTGAAACGGGAATGGGAGCTGGCTGAAGTTTGTTTACAGAACGTCTCCAAACTAGTGGGTCCGTATTAGGGAATCACGAGATACTGTACACTCGCGTGTGCAGACGTCCGCTCACGTCAGAACTAGTCTTCTAAACATAGCTTCAATTAGGTAATTAGAAATATTTATGCTCGTTTTTGATTGAAAACTAATTTGCAACGTTGTACTGACGGTATAAATTGCAAGCATCCGCCCACGACTACGTATGCATGCAATTGATACCAACATCATCAACCGCTCAAAGTCCACAGCTGGGCATAGGCCTCCTTAAGAAAGGGGAACTTTTGCCCATAATTGCTGCAAGGAGCAGGCGTGGTGGCAGTCGCAGAGCGAAGCTTCGCGATCGGAATACTGTTGTCCATCACAGCCCTGTTACATTTGAGTCACGCTGTTTCAGGCGGATATACCGCCATTTGTCGGTTCCGGTATCTCAGTCGCCTCTTCTTACTTAACATACTTCTCTGGCATCTAAACTGGATATCACTGAGGTATTGAAAGATCTTTAATCCATATTTTTTTGACAATAATAGTGATTCAAATTACATCTTGTGCGCCAAACGTATCTAGTTATTGTTAATATATATATTTCACTTTTATATTTGTGGTTCATTTGCTGTCTGATGTCCGCAACACATGTGATTTAAGCGACTTATCTCGGAATTCGGTCAGTATACGAAATATGGTGTGAATTATATTTTATAATAATTGATGCCCAATTAAGGGTGTAAGCACCCCATCTAGCCTATCATCATCATCTAACAAAACCTGAATGGTATAATGTAGAAGAGGATAAGGATTTGTTCAATCTACCGGCGTGGCATGTATATTGTGATATTGCACCACGTCTCAATCGCGCCACGCAATATGGGCCACCCTGTATAGCGCTTATATCGAACACCTTGTATCCGCCGCTTCTGAACAGAACTGCTTTCAATCAAATTAAAATCGAGACGACGAAGACTGCCGACTACACAGGCTACTGTGACGGAATTGTTTTCCTTTGTCGTATATTCTTTGCAGAACTTCAAGCCTATTAAATGTGGAATTCAATTACATTAAAAGTATTGGAGTTTGTGCTAGCCCGTCCATGTGATGGAATAAAATATTTATCAGACTTTAAAGCAATCGAAGAGTCAGTCCTGGGAACACTTTTCTTTGTTTTAAACTAATAAAGCCTGATCTTTTTTATTATTAGACCAGGTGGACAAACAAGCATACAGTCCGTGTGACAGTAAGCGTCACTGCAGCCTATAGACGCTCGTAATTTCAGAAGAATACCACTAACGCGTTACCAACCTTGTTCCTTAAAGATATTACGTCTGATTACCCAGTAATTCTATTACCTCTCTCATCCTTCAAACTGGAACATAGCATTGCGAACACTGCCCTTAAGCGGTAGAAATAGGTGAGAGTGAGGTACCAATGCAGACGACCTTTATATATGGTCTACCTCAAGTATATTTTGATATATGTATATTTCTACTTTCTACCTCATGTATATTTCATGTAACAATATTAGTAAAGTAGTACATGAAGTTAATTAAGTATCAATATAAGTAAAGTACAGACAAGGATCTTCTTTCTAATCGACGTTTTAATGACTTTAATTACAAGTTAAAATGTACACCCATTCTGTAGATGTGCCATATTGCGAAGTGAACTAATCATTTTTGCGATTTGGCAGTCCTTCCTGCCACCAGCACGGAAACCTTACGTTGAACAATAGCTACGTAATTCATGTTAAAATACTTTTCCTTTAAACTAATATTCATAAATACGTTCACACGACATCTCTTACATTCACCTGACTCCAAGATAAATACCTTAAAGCACTTGCATTAACGACCTCAGGCAACAGAGGAATCACAAATATAAAACTTAGATATATATAAATAACTCACACGCACAAAACAAATACAAATGAACTCTTTTGCGCACAAGACAGAAAAAATTTACACGTATGGCACATTCGTACCTAGTACATACAATTCGTACAGTATCATTTTAAACACGTAAATGTGTCAAAATCTGTCTTCTTTGTTTATCGTTCTCAACTGACGGACAGAGTCGCGCGATAACATGGTTAAACGTGGAAGTACTTAATATGAGGTGAAAATTGCGTCGGCAGCGGAGCACAATTAAAATCTGTTATTTTAATAATCAGCAGATATAATTAGTGTTTAATTAGCGGATGAGTGAAATTTGTGTGTTCGCGGAATTTGGTAATTGTTTTGGAATTAATTTGAACACTCGAGCCCGCCGCCAGCAGCCCGCAGCCCGCCGCCCGCCACCCGCCGCCGCCCGCCGCCCGCCGCCCGCGCGAGTGCGCCGATGTACTTACGAAAGTGTTATTACAAATTAATTTATGTGAGATATGAATAACGCTACAATATTTACACGTCATTTGTATTCCTTTGCATAAATTGTTCGCGGCGGTTTCGAACTCTGATATAAAATTGTTCACATACAGACCTTCGGAAGAATTACCTTTTGATGACGTCATAAATCTCCTGTTAAATTGTAATAATAGATACAGTGAATTCAAAGTTCCAAAATAAAGCACAATAGAAAAGTATATTAATAGTTTGTACATAAGAAAAAGCTTCACAGTCATATCGATAGTAGAACAGTAACCGTGCCAGAGCGTAGCTTCACGACGGGCACGCTGACAACGCCAAACGTTAAACTATATTATTAATTTGTTTGTTTGGTTGTAAGCGCTATTCTCAGGGACTCGGTAGCTAGGTATTATTGAGGAAGGCTAAATAACATCACGTTTGACAAACAAGAACGGAGCATATTATGATTGAATAATTATTCAAATTAACGCGGGCGAAACTGCGGGTACAGCTAATTACATATTTTAAGCTACACTGTGTCGCAATGCGTTTTGTTTTCGTCTGTGAAGTTTTCACAGTGGGTAAAACAAAATTAAGTAGACAACTGGAATTTTAAAAACCGTTTACAATCCAAGTAATAATATAAAAAAACCAATCGATTCCTGACATTGTTGAAGTTTTCTCTACAATACGCATTTCAATTTACATAAACTTCTTATTTAACCTGAAAATATTACAGTGTTAAATGAATTACGCACCGATAGAACTTTTTATTGATGATATGTCGGTTCCGACACCGCAGTAGTATCATACGACACCAGTTATAGGGGAGGTACTATTCTATTCTACCGGTATTACAGGGCTATACCAAATTCTCAATTTTCATCAACTTAAGAGTTTTTTTATATAATAATAAATTCATGCAATATCTCATACATTAACTTGACTCTGGGATAAATCATTTAAAACCTTTGTGTTACGAACATAAGATAACAGAGAAATCAAATACAATACTTAAATACATAACACCCAGACACAGAACAAACACAAATATTTATTATGTTAATGTAAGAAGCTTTAATCTTCTGCTTTCTGCACACAAGTTCATCTATTGTTAGTTGTCTTTTATTACTATTAAAGAGCATTTTCCGCCTACACCAGGCGTCACATTTTACAATTTTCGGATAAAGTAGAGAGTTTTTTGCCATAAGGTACTGGCGAAGTAAAATAGTACCTCCCACTGCACCAGGTGTCGTAAGAGGCGACTGAGGTACCCGAACCGATAGATGGTGGTAAATCCATCCGAAACAGTGTAGCTCAAATGCACAAGGCGGGGATGGGCAACAGTATTCCTATCACTAGAGCTGCGCTTTGCGATTGCCAACACGCGTGACTAGCGCGGCAATTATGGGCAGGAAACCTCTTTCCTTTGAAAAGCCTATGCCCAGCAGTGGACTTCTAATGTTATGATGATGATGAAAAAGGAAGAAAGTAGACGCAGGTTGCTAGTATCATCATAGCTTATGCATTTATATTTCAGATACTGGTTAATTAGTTAATTAAATAGTTTTATTAATAACCATTCAATAGTGCTGACATAAATGAGCCATAAACATCCATACATCCATTCTCTACATTTTTGCGTTTATAATTAAAGTAGAATATTGCCTGCCCAGTTGAAACTCTGAACAGCAGGTTTTCATAAAACACATCAGTCAAAACCTCGTGTCATTCGCAGTCGACAACGTCGCTTCTTTTGCCAAAAGAATTAAACCTCCGCTGCCAACTGGGGCAGACGCGGCATCAAACGAGACGCGCGGGCCCACCTCCTGCCTGCGCTGAATGCCTGCTACCTCGGGCGCATTGTCGTCAATATGGGTCACAGGTCCGCTACACTAGGACCTAGGTACCTAGCAAATTGTAACTAAGGGGGACTGCGATACCATTCGTTGTCTAAATATGGATTTCAAATTTTACGAAAGCAATAATTAAATTTGTCCGAATCTTTTGTTAATAAAAAAAACAGACAGGATCTTTATCGGTTGAATTAATATAAATCAAAATCAAAGAGACATGTAGACCCTCCACATGTGTTCAATTTGGAAATCATTGGCCTGGAATTACTATGATATTATAGAAAAGTAATTTAGAACACAATAAATATATTTACATGACATAAAAATTGTTCTGGCTCCGAAATTAGTTTCATAAGGCAATTGTGTAACGGATATTAGACAACAGAGAAATTACAAATATAATAATACTAAGAAACATATAAATAACACCTAGACACAGAACAAATATTCCATAACATAAAAAAATATACAATCTTCAATATATAAATATACAATCTTATGTCATAGTGACCACACTTCCCCAAAATGCCTTCATTGTCTTGATGAAATTTAATATGTAAACTCGGTAGGTCTGAAAACTGTTTGGTATTTATTATTAATACGCTTGTGTGACAAGGGTGGTCCACCCTTTGTGGGTCTCTTTAATTTTTGAAATACCGTCTTTATTTTTTTTATGAAGTAGCATTAAAGAAACATTCACCTGTGGTGGTTCACCCTTCTACCATGAACCCTTATTCTATTAGCAATTTAATAATATTGAATAAATAATACGGCAGAAAAGTGTTTCCTAAGTAAAATGTGTATCTTTACTTGTACCCTGTGTTTTGTAACATGTAAGAAGCATTATAAATAAGATGTAGTGAAAAAATGACTGTGAAAACTTTTTTATTTTATTTTATATAATAATCAACAAATAAGTTATATAAATTTAACAAAAATAATGAATACTCAAACAGAAAAAAACGACTTAACTGAAATATAAAGTGATGGGATCAGCAATGTGATATTTTGCTCACGCTTTTATGAAGAAAGGACTAAGCTAAAACATTAAACTATAGCCTAGACATTACCAATTTTTTTTTGAACATGAACAGACCATTATCATACTCCGAAACCCAGAATATTGAACTTGGCCAATTGAAAGGCCGACTGGATTAATACTGCAGACCGCGCCGCGGGCAACGGCTCCCCGATACATATTACAATATTGCATAAAGCAATGGAGCCTTAAAATCTACTTCCCGCCGGGAGTGTAGCGCTGACAGTAAAACACGCGGAGGTCGCTTAGCTTGCGAGAGGTATCGGGTTTCATACCAGACGCCTCCAGTCACTTTTTTTATTGACATTGAAGACTATTTTCTAAATAGATTTTACAAATTCCCACTAAAACTAATATGTCCAGAACCATTAAACGGATAGTTAATATTTATTTAGTTTAGGTACTTAAGTATCAAAATGTATTTAGGTTTAAGTTTCCTTTTGTTGTTGAATAAAGTTATTATTATTATTATTTACTTACTAAAATCCCCGGTCTACAGCTAGATTATACTACTAAGAAAGATTAACAGATTTGATTGTTTGTTTGTTATGGTTTATCTCGAAAACTACTAAACCGATATTAGAAATTTTTTTCACCATTAGAGAGCTACTTTATAACAGAATTACATATACTATACTATTTATATTTTTATATTTAATTCTTACATAGAACGTAGCCTACGTTCTATGTATATGTAAATGTAATATAAGTATGTAAACAGGATTAGTTTGTATTTACATTTGTAACAAATAAATTCAAAAATTACTGAACTCACTACAAAATTTCTTTCATGAATAGAAAATTACAGCAAGTGACATAGGTGACATTTGCAGTTGCAGATAGCTGCTTCTGTGACGGGGATACTGCTACCTATCACATTCATCAGTGCATTTGAGCTACACTGTACCAGATAAATACCGCCATCGGTCGGTTCTGCTACCTTAGTAGTCTATGACGACACCTGGTACAGGGGGAGGTGCTATTCTACTCAGCCGGTACCTAGAAATACCATTTAACAAATTTGTCTATTCAATTTTCATTTCAATCTCTCTTATGAATCTGCTGATCTAGCACTTTAATCGCAACAAGAACGGCAGAGATACAACACGAAGGTTACGTAATATGTAAAGCAATCAAACTGAACTACCAAAGGTACGAAGATTATCCCACTTCAAAGAGAACCGTAACATTTCTACTTCTACGGCTTCAGACTGTAAAATTAATGTAGTCCTTGATTGCAATTCGCAATCAGCCGTGTATTAAGAGTACCGTTGTGGAGTACAGAACATCATTAGCGACATTGCATGTGGTTATTCGTAAAGCATAATTACAAGAGAGTTGAAATTATACAGCGCTGTAGCGCTGGGGACCAATTTGCAGCTGAAAAGCGTCGCTAACAAAGCGACTCCACTTGAAGGAGACGCCACTCGGCGGTCTCCTGTGTTCGCGTGCTGTCCTGGTACTCTTTGTTTATTTTATGCATGTGTGTATATTGTTTCACGTAGCTTTTTCTACACTTTTTATTACAAAACGGGATAATATAATGTGCTTTGGCAAACACCAGTATGTCGAGTCGTTTCTAAATATTTATCCTGAGAAAGAAACATAAGCGCAACAAATTCTATAAAACTAACATCCCGCCCCGGCTTCGCACGGATGCAATAAGGATAAAGTATGGTTATTGTGGGTTATCTCTAAGCAATATACATATACTACCGCAGACATCGTGCAAACTTTTTAAGGTGTACAATATAATAATGTTGATCAAAATAATGTTCTACACATTATTTTGATCTACATGTCGAGTTGCGAGCATTTGCAATGTAAATGCAAAAAAGATGTGTTAATTTCATCATCAGTGTTTCTTTTTAATATTGTGCATGTATTATACACATAAACCTAATATACACTTGAATCAATTTATTTGTTTAAAAAACCGCAGCAAAATCCGTTGCATAGATTTAAAGACCTAAGCATACATAATGGCGGACAGACAGACAGCGGAAGTGATTTTGTTTTATGCTATGTAGTGATAATAGGACTTTATACTCATGACTTAAGAATCACTTATTTCTATACCTACACAAACAAAGAGGGTTTGAAGGAATCCAAAGTCTGAGACGAGGACAAATAAAAAGGGTGTCCAGCGTGAGTTGTAACTTTGATCCAAATGCGAGTTCATAAAACCAAATTGCAGTGTCCCTCCAGCCGGGAAGAAATAAAGACGTTATCACTGCAGCCGATCCCCGGGCGACATTAGATCGGAGATTATGGGGCAAGCGCTGCAATACCGGGAAGGAAACGGGACATCCCTTTGATGAAATAACTTTTACTTTCACGAGAAACACTGCATACTATCTACACATTTACACTATATCCTACAGCTACTAACTGTTCGCCCGCGATCTCTTATTCTCTGGCTCAGGGTTTTTTATTTTCCTAGGATCAAAATTAGCCAAAACCTATCCCTGTCTTTCAAGGTATCTAAATTACAATATCGTATTTCAAGAACATCAAAAGCTCTGAAAACTTATTAAACGTAGTACATTCTCGAATTGATATTATTTTAGTTTATATAAATTTAAAGGCCCTATTTCAGCCCAAACACTAACGTGTTAAGCCTTCCCAGCCACAACTAAATAACATAAGCCGGCGAAATTAATGACGCGTTTTAATCACCAAAGAAACCCTTTTAAAGTGGGCAATACGTACCCCCACACATCGCTCCGTCAAAATTAACCAGCAAAAAGGACCGGACGGAGGGTTCCCGCGGGGCTGGTTGGGACACAATTGAATTCTGTCGCGAAAACTAATTTTAATGGGGCCCGGTGGCCAGGCGCGGGCTGCGGCCGACTCCCGCCGCTTGTGAGAGGCAAGTTCTGGAACCGTGACCGCTATCCCGCGCCTCATGATGAACCATTATACCTAAATTTATCTTATTGATACCTACATGATTAAATTCGAAACATTTTCCTGGGCAATAAACCTCTCTTAGATGGAACACACGCTAAACCAAAAATTAAACGACAAAGCCATAAAAACATCGTGCAAAAATAGATTTGGCTAACCGTCAGAGTAGAATAGTATCTTCCCCTATACCAGGTTCCGTAAGAGGCAACTGAGGTACCGGAACCGGCAGATGGCGGTATATGCATTTCAAACAGCGTATCCCGAATGCATCAGGTCAGGGATATGCAGCAGTATTCCCGTCGCGAAGTCACACTCTACGATAGCCACCACGCATGCCCGGCGCAGCAATTATAGACAAAACTTTCCTCTGGGGAGGCCATGTCTAGCGAAGGACTCTACAACCACTTTGATCTTGATGATAAATAATGAATCTAGATTTAGCCGTTGTCTTGTTTGTGTCCGTCTTCTGATCTCCGTTGTATTATCACACTTAGTAGTTTGTTATTCCATTTAAGTCTGTCTTTTAGTTTAATTAACCAATTCTAGAAATCAGTCCAAAGTCAAAGGTTCTTAACTTAAGATATTTAAAAAAAATGACATGGACGTTTTAAGAAAAACCTTCATTTATCTGATTTATTTTAGTTAATTTAACTAACGTTAGCAAATGTCAAATGTTCTTAATAAATATATTATTTAAAACATTTTCGGTTAAGGCATCAGTCGGAAGTATGAACACATCACTAATACGTCAGGCCTGCCCGCTAGCAATTTACGATTTTATTGACGCGTTTTTGTGATACTCAGCAATTTTATGAAATTCAATAAAGGTAATGGATCGGGTCAGTAAAAATTATCCGCGCCCGAGGGCAAGTTCCAGCTCGGAAATCAATATATACAATTTGGACTTTCGCCATTTAATAAACGCTTCGGTATTATAATTATTACCTAATATACTTATAAATTACATAAAAAAAATACAAACTGCGGTAAATATTAAGCTAACGGAAGAATGTGTCAACAATTAATTAGTTATTTAGTACTAGAATTCAATTATTTATTTTCCTAATAAATGAGTGTTCCTATGTACTAAGGTCCCTACAGAGATATATACTCTTTTAGGAACTATACATTTATTATTATTACACTAATTCATTCTTTTTTTTAATTATTCGTAACAAAGAGGCACAATATAAATTAATTAGACAAGTTTAATTAGTATTTTATCTACAATATAATATTAAAAAAGTCACTGCTAAACACAATGGCAACTTAGCGTTTATAGATGTTAATAGAAATATTGATTTACTTAAAAAAATAGGAATTACACAAAAAGAAAGTAACAAATAAGAAGGAGGGCAAAGTATGAAGCGGGGTGGCCGCACGGAGTACCGGGGCCACGAGGCGACAAAGGGAGTGGTGGCTCACTCGAGTCCTTACGCGCTCTCGAGTTTGTTGCTTTTCTTTCGAGGAAGCGAAGCTAGGTTTTGTAAATATACCTCGTTAGCAGCGCAATGACATTGAGAAGGGTTAAAATATTAGATATAATTAGTTCTATAGGAATATAATATATGTAGAAATTTCATCTACTCTGTGCTACCAAGGTTTCTTGTAGTAAATTCTATTCAAATAAGACTAATAGGCTAGGATTGGTAAGAATGGTTTGCTTTAGTAACAGCAAAGTATGCTTCTTTTATTTTATAAAGTGTTTTTATTACAGTTTTTTTTAATCAAATTATTTTTTGCTGTAAATATTGTAAATAGGTTTTCTTAAAACAATATCATATAATTTCCAATATTATCAAGCACTGCTGCTAGCACCATCTCGCAGATTTGATCAATTTCTTCAGAATGTGTGCTTTCTATAGCAAGAGTACTTTTTACCATGACGTATACATACTTAAAGATTAGATTGAGTAAAGGAAACGTTAAAGCAAATAATTTTTTGTGCGACTGTGGCTCTATTAATAAGCAATACACAATTATAGAAAACTAGTTGTGCCCGCGACTTCATCCGCGTGGAATAGCTTTTTTGGGTACCATACCTCTTTCCCTTAACTATATAAACTATATATATATATATATATATATATAAACTTTGAAAGTTTATTTGAAAATTTAAAATTTATTGTGAATCCATGACCAGAAAAATAAGTTTCAAATTTCTAGCTCTAAAAATAGCGATACTTCCATGCAACTTTTCATCCCCCTTTCAACCCCTTACAACTCTTATTTCGGTTTAAAAATATCCTATGTCCTTTCTCAAAATCTAAAAATTGTCTGTGCCAAATTTCATCAAAATCGGTTAAGAAGTTTAAGCGGGAAAGCGCAATAGACATAGTCAGAACTACTTTCGCATTTATAATATTAGTAGGGATAACTTTAATCACCTATATACTTGTATTTGACTTAATAATTATATGAATTAAATATTCCGATATCAATATAATTTTTTTATGATTATCATCGCATATAATAGGTATTCATATGCGATACTAATCAAAGATTTTTTATTATGGCTTTTTTACATAACTATGTATATAAAGTAAAATCAATAACACAATGAATATGATTTTAATAAGAAATTTAGAATATAAGGGAAGAAAATAAGAAAGCGCCATCTCTTTCAGTTGCAAAGAACTAGTTGGTAAGTAAAAGTAAAGAGCGCGCTACAGTCGCAGTTGAACAGCATAACATGAAGAGTTCCTTTTAAACGAATTGCTACCCCTGTCGGATTGCGTTGTAGTTAAGGGCAATTTATATAGATGGCGCTGCTACAAGAAAAACGTAAAATCCACCCTTACTGAGATTAATTAAATTTTTTTCATTAGCAACACATGCATTTCCTTAGTAACATTATATATTATAATTTACCTCGGAAGCCAATCCAAGCCAAGTAAGGTCAATTAAGGCCACTTACCTGAAAAGAGAGAAAACATCATAAATATACTTTATCATTATACAAGCAGCCGTCCGCGTATTCTTCTGCGTTCATATCTATACAAATTATAGTTTGTGTTATTCTGAATTATGAGCTATATCGATATCGAATAAAAATGTAAATACAATATACAAAGCGTTTCTAACGGTAAGGTACCGGCGGAGTAGTGTAATACCTCCTCCTTGTACCAGGTGTCGTAAGAGGCGACTTAGGTACCAGAACTGACGTATAACGGTATATCTATTCGAAGCGGTGGAGCTCATATACACAGGGCGGGGTTAGGCGGTAGCATCCCTGTCGCAAAAGCTGCGATCTGCGATTGCCAACACCAGCCAGCCCAGCGCAGCCCAGCCCAGCGCGGCAATTATGGGCAAAATTTTCCATTCCTTGGTGAGGACTCTGTCCAGCAGTGGACTTCCAATAGCTGTTATGATAAAGCGTTTAAAATACGTTTTGAAAAACAGTGTTCTTATCATGTATACAATTAAAGTTAACTGTTAATTTAAATTTAGCACACTTCTGAAATGTCAGATTGAATTATGGATGCAGGCCGCACACCACCAGTCTTATTGAAATCACTTGGGTAGGCCTATGGTATGTCACTTAGTAGATAATATCATGATGATCATAGATTTAGGTTTTATTTACGCTCGAAATAAAAGTAACAATATTTTATTCACTTAAAATGATACCCACATCGCATATATTATAGTCAATCATAATTGCAAATGCTCTAGCAATACTCCCGACTATCCAATCGGAAATAAAAGGACGAAGCATACATTTTTACTTTCAAAGGCAATTTTTCTTCGACATAGTAAGTTACTTAAGGTAGTCTCATACAAATGTCGTCTACTCTCACCTTAACTTATTTCTTCTTATTATACGTATTAACAGCAGTATTTGAATTCCGATTTGAAGGGTGAAACAAGCAGTGAAATTACTAGGTAATGTTATAATGAAACGCTAGTGATATCCTTGTGATGATACGATCATCTAAAGTCAAAATCAAGTCAAATATATCATAATTTGAATAGGCCTATCAGAGGCACTTTTAAATCGTCAAAAAAAAAACAAAAAAATATCTGTGAGCATAGATTTGCTAATTACAATTTTCCACAAATGACCGATGACCCTTAAAACCAATGTTATAGCATTTATTTAAACAAATAGGTGTGGAGTGTCCCATTTCAATACTAGTTCGCCACCAAATTACGCGAGCCGCCAGAAAAGAACCTGTATAAAAAACTGATAGTGATAAGGGATCCAATTACACCTAATGGTAGGTATTATTGGAACTCACACCGGCGTCGGCGCACCCATACCGTTGTCTTAATATATATGTCTCTATAGGCTGCAGTTAACTTATTTGTCGACTTAGTCATACAAAAATCAAACTATCTAATTAGACATTAAAGAGAAGAAATCAACACTATTGAAGATTGTGGAGTCAGACCTGAGACCTATGTGCAGGTCCAGGTTACATTAAGGACGTGCACTTTACAATCATGGTTGCCTTAATTATCTAAGTATAGCAAAAAAATACATCGACATATTGAGTTGAAGAAAATCTGACATAAGGACAACGTCACCTCAAACGCGTTTATACACACTGTTATCAGCAGCCGCCAGAGGTCGCGGAGAGCTTACGTCGAAACCTTGCGCGATTAATGGGGGATCACTGCACGGTTATCAGGCAGGGGGCGGCAGAAGCGACTCTATCTGATAGGAACTTTGTGTCTTTTAATGTAACGCATAGTAGGAGTGTCTTGTAGACAATTATGGGAAGATAATAAAGTTGGAAAACATTTTAACAAAGTCACTGAAGCCCTATGACCGCTTCAGTGACGCCATCGTTAGGGATGCGCAATGCGCATGGCATTTCAAAAACACTGGTGATGGTATGATCTAAACAACATAAAAACTGGCGTGTAACTAAAACGGATCTAGCTGCACTTAGTAGAACGTTGCCTTGACGGCGGACTTGCATGTGTCATCGCTTTATCTTAAATATCGAGCGGAGTACTAACACTCTTCGGAAGCAACTATGAATTTCATGTATTGAAGTGACGAGGTTAGCAAATGACTATTCTTAGACATAATTTTTCGATTCTGCTTAGGATTGATTTGAATTTCTCTAACATCTACTATTAAAGCAACGGTTTGTTAGCGCCGACGCCGGTGTGGATTCCAACTATAAAAACTGTTGGTGTTATTGTCAACCCATATCACCATCAGTTTTTCTTGCAGGTTCTTTTCTGGTGATGAACCTGCTATAAACTTAGTTATAAGACCCGTCTGGTGCGCGCAGGCTAGTTTAATACTAGCCTGCGCGTACGAGTAGGTCACTCATTGACTAATATGTTTAAATGACTCTTATAACAATGGTTGTCAGAGTCATCGGACATTTGTGTAAATTGTAATTAGCAAATCTATATTAATTTTTCTTTTGTTTTTTTTTAAATACTTAAAAATGGCTTTGATACTATGATACTGACTTTGTAAGTATCAAGTCAAAGTATAAGAAAATCCTTAAACTTAAGTGGTTAATACATAATTTTCAAAGGTGTCTATCTCGACTACATACACATGAATTCCACCATAGAATAACTTGTTTTGTCTTTAAAACACGTAACACAATCTCTTTTAAACCAAATTCGATGTTCCTCACGCCCTTCCTTCGTTCACCATTACACCACACATACCAATTATAGGGATTCCACCAGCCTCACATAACACTAAAAAAAATTTGACTATTAGAGAAATAATGCAAAACCTTTAAACAAATCCCTTCACGATCACTTAGCAGGCAGCGAGGAATTAAGGGAATTTTTGCTTCACGGAAAATATAAACCCAATGCATTCAGGAACAAACGAGACACCGCCCCAAATAGGACCTAGTACTATTGCATTACGGCACGTTATTGCATATGACATGAGTTTAGAACAGCCCGGCTCGTCTCTAAGATAAGCTTTAATACTAAATAGGGCTTAAACTTTGAGCACCTGAATCTGATACGTCTATTCGAGTTTCGACCTTGTGTCCCACATATTAGAGTCGGTTCAGAGCGCTCATTTTATGTCATAAGTGTGGAGGATTATACTGCAGGCGTGCTAGTGAATTTCAACTTTGACGTTGTTTGTTTAAAGTTGTATTTTGTTTGAGATGGAATGTACGATTATCTGAACGTACCATCAGGTCAGGACAAAAGCATCCGAGTTGGGAGTAATCACGGCAGATTACGATATTAATAGAATTGTGAGGTGCGCATTATGGCCGTACTAAATCTAATTTGCATGTTTTGGATGCCAACGAACATATCTTACAAGTTTCGATGAGAAAATATGATTGTGAATGATTTAACGCAGTACAAAGTTCTTAGTTAGTGACTAAAATAGTTAACGTCATTGCTATAGACAAGTCAGGTCAGGTCTAATGAAATAGTTAAATCAAGAGACATTTGGGTCGAGCCACTTACCTTCTCCTTTCCAAATGTTTATATAGTCTCAAAAAGTTCGGCTTCAGTTATTTATAAACATAATTTAAATAAGGAACGGCTAAATCTTTTTTACGAACTAATTAATAAATATAATTTTACTGCCTCCATAACCCAGTACTTAGATATCAACTCAACTTAGATAATCACTCGTAAGCCCAGCGGCCAACACTTGCCGAGACAAAAACTTTGGAGTAATAATTAATTCTCCAGCCAAATCGAGCCTAATTGTAATCCGGCTAATCCCGAATCCCGCTCAAATTACGGGATACTTAGTGCTTTAGTCGAGGAGCTGATAAATAAATTAGCCACGACGGCGCAGCGCCCACAAACACTAATTAGGATCTCGTTAACACTACTTAAAACAAGTATTCTGTGAGAGTGATGCCAGTCTAAGTGGTTCGCCATATATCTATATAAGTCTACCGTTAAGTCGACTCAATTTACTGTACACACTGTAATCAATAAACGGCCGTGTGGTGCCGGCAGAGTAGAATAGTACCTCCCTTTGTACCAAGTGTGGTAAGAGGCGACTGAGGTACCAGAACCGACAGATAGCGGTATATTCATATAATATAATATTATGTTATCCAATGCGTAATTTGGACGACACAGTCAATCAAACACAATTGAGGTTATCTGTAAGAAAAGATTTAATTCATTAATTTAAATGTACGCTACCTAACAAACAATTAAACAAGTGTTAATAATACCTTACATACCTGTAAAAAAGAAACGACATTTTATGTTATTATTTTCAATGTCAGTTCCAAATCACAACTATTTTAGTGGTATTTTATTTAAACAAGTAATATCTCAGATTATGACAATGTGACGTTTTTAGGTTATAATTATTTTACCACAGATAAAATTGAATAACATTAGACGCGCGACTGTGCGGAAAATTTTAAACTAAGAAAAATATACTTTACATTCATATAAGACAGTGTATCTCAAAAGCACAGGCACAAGCCCATTCCCACGATGGGTAGTAGCATCTCCGTCGCGAAAGCTGCGCTCTGCGATTGTCAATACGCTTGCCCAATGCGGCAAATATGGGCATTTTCCCCAATTTATGTCCATCAATGGTCATTTTACGGCTACCATGATGATGATGACTGTAATCTACATACAATCCTGATGTCTTCTAACTTTCCCGTGCACTACTAATAATACATTTTAACGGTTTTAAAACGCAGTTACGTTTTTGTTACCTTACGGCAACCGTTCTCAAGAATAAACATATTTTGTTATTCTTGTAAAATCCTTACTAAATCCTTACTAATACATATCATAAATCTGAAAGTAACTCTGTCTGACTGTCTGTCTGTCTGTCTGTTACGCAATCACGCCTTAACTACCGAACCGATTTAAATGAAATGACAAAGGCTATTTTCATTCGACATAAGAGCTGTAAGGGGTCGAAAGGAAGGATGAAAAGTAGTATGGAAGTATCGCTATCGTAAGAACTAGAAGCTTAAAACTTATTATTTAAACTATTGATTTGTATATACAGAGAAAATATGATTGTGAAATTAAAAAAATAACATTCAAAGTTTATAAAAGTTAAATAAAAAGGTATGGTGCCCAAAGAAACTACTGCACGCGGACAAAGTCGCGGGCAAAGCTAGTGAAAAATATATATTAAGTCAAAATAGTAATTTTATCAATCATGATGTCATTAACAGTAATATTAAACAGGTAACTTCATATTATAATCCGTATATGATGCGAACTGACAAATAAACACCAGCCTTGCTGACCACAAAAACAATCTGGTACTAATCTGAGAGTAGGGGTGGGAGAGGCAGTGAAATTAATGGGAAATGTGACATAATATTTTCAATGCACAAGGTTGGCAACGCGATAATGATATTCTTGTATTACCAACACGAGCATCTATAGGATGCAGGGACGCTATCCCGTCCGAATGTTTATTTTTTTTGGCGGAAACATTAAAAAATTATAACAAAGAATTTGATAAAAATACAGCCAAATAGAAATATACACAACACGTCCATATGTTCCAAAAATAATATATACTCCCATTAAACAAATGGAAGAGCCTCAACTAATGACACAGTGTCTCGCCGGCGGTCGCACGCAAGAAAACTTAAGCTCATTCTAGGCGTTACAAATAAATCACAGTTAAAGGCTATCTAGCAGGCAGGCGTCCTTAGCTAATGTTTACACAGGCGCGGCTGGAGCTCGCGGGCCGCACGTCTGACCTCCCGGCGGGGGGCGGGGGTCAAGGGGGGACAGGGGGCCTCGAGACGATAAGTATAAGCTAACTGACCTTAGCCTTCGTCTGTAAAGTCGCTGCTGATCGATTCCGTTGTCAACATCGAATGTCGCCAGCCAATTATGTATCTTTGCTTATAATCATAAAGTCAACGCGACAAGGTGTTCCTATTTAATGTGCCATAGGTCGTGGGTTCGATACCTACAGGACAAATATTTATATACTTTTATTATAAAAGGTTTACAAACAAGCGTAGACGTTCGTAACATCACAAGGATATCACTAACGCGTTGCCAACCTTGTGACTTGAGGATATTATGCCACATTACCTAGTAAATTCCCTATCTCTCACCAATGAGACCGGAACACAGCAATGCGAACACTATTTGACGGTAGAAATAGGTGAGAGTGAGGTACCAATGCTGACGACTTTTCGTATGAGGTCTACCTCATGGAAGATGCGATGAAAATTTGTGTTATTTAGTGTCACGTTGTCATATATATGCAATTAAGTATTATATTTGTGATTCCTCTGTTGTCTGATGTCCGTAACACAAGTGCTGTAAGTGACTTACCACGGAGTCAAGTTAACGAATGAGATGTTGTATGTGTATAATGTACCTATTCTATTGTATGCCACTGACTTATCTAAACAGATTATAAAGAGAGCTCGGCTTATAACAGATTAATCAATAGTTTTCATATATATATTTTAATAATTGCTTCCAATAGCAGTGAATACGGGTTACTTCGACTATGAAGGGTAACTCTACTGGAAAAAGACTATTTTACTACATTTTATCATGTTTTTATCGAAAAACCCACCTCATTGTATACGATTTACGTTTAATAAAAAGTACCTAAAAGATTTTGCCCTTTGTTGTAGGTTTGTAGCTTGTGGTTAAAGTTACAAAATCCCCGTACCCGTCAAAATAACCCGCACTTACGGTGTATCAAAATACAATGAAAATATTGTAACAAAAACAAATCCGAGATGGTAATCATGTAAAAAATCTGTTTGTTTCATACAAAGTGGTAACATTCAGGCGAAATATTACGAGCTTTATATCGGTACCGGCGATCGGGTGTATTACGGGACAAAGCTGTTACGATTTTTATCAGTTTATTGAAACAGTGTACCTGTATGAGTATTACCCTGCGGCCCCAGGCCCTTAGTCTGTGCCATTCGAATAAATTATTTATGAGACCTCTCGACCGTGGACGGACTGAAATATGTGTTAATTCTGGAACGGCATTAATAAGACGCTCCCGCAGAATTATGTACGTAGGATATAATAAATTAAAAAGGTTGTAACTTAGGATAAACCACCACGTTGGGCGCCAACACCATACCTCTCAAATTAATTTTATATGAAAGGAAATTCACAACATTTCACAGTTGGTTTTCTAATCAACATGTGATATATTATTTGTAAAAAATAAAAATGTAATTAATGGAATTCCAAATGTTGGCCTAGACTGAAAGAAATCGACTTTGAAATAAGGTGGGGTGGACCTTTCCCCAATGTAATTTATTGCATTTGTTTGTTTCATATAATAAAGAATTAATTATGATTGTTAATCTCATTCTATTGTAATTCTTATGCTTTTATGACTAAGTTACCAAAAACTAATTCAATTATCATACCGATAAATAAAATTGAATCCATCATTACTAAGCGACTAATGCTATTCTACTCTTTTCTTATATATTTTTTAAATTTATGTGATTAATATTCACACATCTCATACATGGACCTGACTTTGTGGTAAGTCGCTTAAAGCACTTGTCATTACTGACATCAGATAACACAGGAATCACAAATATAATACTTTACTATATATTTTTGACACCCAGACACAGCACAAATACAAATATTATCATATAAAATTTATATTAGGTGGTAACCGAGCCCGCGACCCATATAGAAAACATATAGTGTAAAAATACGCCCATAAAAACTAAAAGAAATATTCTTCTTGTTGTAAAAGGTGTTTTGTATCTAAAACTTACTCCCAAACTAGATTTGGGTGAGTAACATATTCTCAGAAATCGACAATTCATTGTCGGTTTCCTGTACCCAGTACACTTTAGTGGATTTGTTTCGAGTTGGACGACTTGTTATAATGTTTGCCTTGTTACCAGATCAACAGGACCTATGATTAAGGACTATCCGGGATACCTGTAGTTTTCATATAAAGTTTAAAAAAAATATCAACAGTTGATAGCACCTGAGATAAAAAAATATATTTTTTATAAAAAGTTTTATCATGATATACATAGGATATGATATGATATATGTATGAAGAATCTCTTGGCAAGATATTCTCTTTTCTTCTGATGTTTTCATATAATTTACCCCTTTGTTTTCCCACACATCCATATCAGGTATAATATTTAAAATATCTATATGTGTATGTATAAAATAGTTATTTTAATATATATAAAACTTATATACATATATATTATTTTTATTTTATATATTATTTTATTTATTTATACAGCGTTTTTTATTCTTTCTGTTTTGTTTCATAATTGATTAGTTAGTAAGTCCGCTTTATGTAAATGCATTATATTTTTAGTGAGCTAAAAATTAAATAACTAGACATGATATGATAAAACAGCTGGGCAAAAACATACGATCATCGTGTGTTGTGCAAGGCATGAGCTATCTCCAAATGGTTCTATGATACAATGTAGATAAAGATGCATACTCTGTGAGTATTTTTTTCAGAGTCAGATTTAACACAAAAACAAGATGAAAACAAAATTCAATGGTTTTTTTTATAAAATTGGGAACATTAGATTTAACTCATAAATTATCATATATAATTAACCTCACGTGGGTCTAAATCCCGTGGGGAACAATCAAATCTTTATTCAATGACTATGATATGATAAAAGACATAATTTTCTTTATCGTATATTACATAATATTTTAATTAGTACAACGGGCACATAGCACAGTAGTCAATTGCGCGTTTTATGTTTGGCCCAATGCCGATGGTGCTGTAAGGTTCTGGAATGGAGACCACGCACCGGCAGGTCTTGGAGTCCATTCACGAGGGGGGGGGGACACGATCTGACTAATACCACAGGATGGCACTAAATAAAAGCAACATACATTCTCGGTGCTATTTGTAATCACTTTAGAACGCCGTGAGGTACTCGCAGAATAATATAGTACCTCCGTCTGTATTAGGTGTCTTAAGAGGCGACTAAGCTAACAGAATTGACAGATATAGTATATTGATTATAATCAGTATAGCTCAAATGTACAGGTGATGGGCAGCAGAATCCATGTTGCGAAAGCTACTCTCTGTGATTGCCAACAGCTTGCTCAGCTCGGCAATTATGGGCATAATCCCTTTTTTCTTGGGGAGCATATGTCCAACAGTGGACTTCCGTTGATGATGATGATATGATGCATGAAGACTAGTGTGTAACTGTCGATCTGTACTATTTGATAAAATAATTGAATAATAAAAATATAGAATTTACTGCCATAAAAATAACTTAAGCATATTTATAAACACGAAAGTAACACAAGCTTCTTATAAAAGCCCTAAAAATGTTGATTAACTTTGTCTTAGAAATGTAGTAAAAGGTTCAATTCCGAAACTACCTCGTCCAATACAACACTTAAAGTCCGAGCACTTCGGACATTACAGGACGAAAATACTAAAACTTAACCCGAGTCTTTCGGAGCGAGAAGGCATTCACGGACTGATTTTCTGTTGCTACTTTCGTTAGATCTCAGCGAGTAATTTCCTTTCTCGGCAAGCTCACACGAGTTTTTTTGCTAGGAGTTCTTAGAGTTCTTCAAACGAGAGATTTCTCAGTCGAGAGGACGTTAACATTCCAGGCGGACACCTCGCGTCTCTCAATGCGGTCAAACAACTACCTACTACAATAAAGCCACTTCAAACAGAACACATATTATAGATGAGTCATATTGGGACAGAATCATTTTTTTTCACGTTGGCACACTTCAACTTATGTATACATATTATATAGCAAAGATGACGGGCCCGATGGCGCAGCTGGTAGTGTACCTATCTTGTACGCCAAAGGTCGTGAGTTCGATTCCCACCTATAGCAAATATTTATATGATGATTTTTGTGTTTGGTCTGTATCTGGGTGTTAAATATATGTATTTAAGTAGAATATTTGTGATTCCTCTGTTGTCTGGCGTCCGTAACAAAAAAGCTTTAAGCGACTTACCACGGAGTCGGGTCAATGTATGATGTGTTGTGGGAATTTATTATTATTGTTATTTTATTATTAGATATAAATTATATTCTTAGTACAAAGGAACAAGGTATGTCTGTGAGCAAACGCCTTAATACGTTAGACCATTTTTGCAATGATACACTTATATAAGAGATCAATGTGTGTAAGAGTTGTTGTGACAACAATAAAGGAAGGAATGTTAAGATGGTTTGGCCATGTAGAAAGGATGGATGACATTAGAATGACTGAAATTAGAATGACACAAATATATAGAACTAAACTGAATGCGTGCGTGTTGACAATCGCAGATCCCCGCTCTGTGCATTTGAACTACACTATCTCGAATGGATATACCGCCATCTGTCGGTTCTGGTAACTTGAATGCCTCTTTTAGATAATACGTTTGTCATCACACATCACGTATTTCGTCATAAGCCTCTACCAATTATTAGGAACATAAAAAAATCGACAGCGCTCGGTAAAAAAATAGTGGATGCCCAAAGTTCATCAGCATACCGGGCAGATTTCGTAAAACATCTGTACATTTGACAAAGTTCAGGGGTCAGGATACGGACGAGCATCCCCCCACTGCTGCGTGTATATTTTAATAACGTACAGATTGGAGGCGTTTTATTCCAGGTACCGCCGGCTTCAGCAAGCGGTGCTAATGCGCGGGATTATTCAGTCGAACGAATGTTACATTTCCCGCCGCCGCACCTCGGGCGCCAAGTCGACGCGGTAATCCCACTTCACCTGGATCACGCCAAATAAGTAGGTATTTCGAAAGTGCCTCACTGGTAAGTATTGCGCCCTCTGGAGATATTCACAAATTTACTGAAACTCTGAGCGCTGTGTTGGGAGACGACAGACTGTATTCGCGTAAATCTAGGCTTAGAGTGACGCACATGATCTTTATTGAAGATAAATGAATGCGAAAGTTTGTAAGGATTAAAGACTCCGACTTCGTCTCAGACTATAGAGATATTAAAGTCTCTTATTTTATTGCTTATATTTATTTTATTAATAGAGAATTGTGAATTGTGACTCAACTGATTACCCGTTTTTGATTAATTATATTGTGGATATGTTAAACCCTAATAGACGTGCATGGCGTAGATGGTGGCAGTGGGTTCGATTCCCACCTTGATCAAATATTTATATGATGATATTTGTGTTAGTTCTGGGTAAGGGTGTTAAATATATGTATTAAAGTAGTATATTTGTGATTTCTCTGTTGTCTGGCTTCTGTTCCTCCGTAACACAAGCGCTTCAAGCGACTTACCGCGGAGTCAGGTCCATGTATGAGGTGTTTTGGGAATTTATTATTATTATTATATAAAGACAGGTCCACGCCGACAAAACCTCGAGCGAAGGGCTAGTTTATAACAACCGTCCACGCAACTTCCTTTAGACCGCAGTCCGCAGGACCTGTTCTAGTGATCAAGAGTAGCCTATGTCGTAGTATGGCTTTCTCTAAGGTTCAAGATATTGTATATGCTTCATTTCTTTAAAATCATTAAATCTGTAGAAGAGTAATAGGCTGATAAACTTTCGCATTATAATATTCAAATGGATATTATCTACTGAATTCACCTAAAACAGTTTCTAATCTAAATATGCACAACTACTCGTACCTAACAAATACAGCTACAGTCATCACAAAATGTATATCCACACCAAGCCACGTTGAAATAACAATACGCATGTACTATAAGGTGTTATATATATATATCCGTGAGGAACCGACAGAGTAGAATAGTACCTCCCCATGTACCAGTTATCGTAAGTGGCGAATGCAGTATCAGAACTGACAGGTGGCGGTAGATCCACCCGAATAGATTGTTCAAATCCAATTCTCTACTACACAGGGACGCCTATGTTTAACGGACGTGGACGTTTTTATGGCTGCAAGGATGATGATGATGATATACTACGCGTACTAATGAAAGTGACTGTGACAAGGCACTAATGCGTATGTCTAGTCGCGGCGCCGACAGTACAATGATATATCCATTAGAATCCCAGGACAGCGGTGCAAATCACATTCCGCCATGATATTTATCATGAAAGGTACAACAAAGCTTCCATTCAGCAGAGCGGCCCGCAGCATCCATCCATCACGCCGGCGCGCGACACATTACCGGCAGTGTTTATGTCGCACCTATACATCATTTTATTCATTTATTTCAGGACAAATAATGAGACGTTCACTTAATTCTGAAGGGTCATCATCATGATACCAGCCATTAAAAGTCCACTGTTGGACATAGGCCTGTCTATGAATGTTGGGTATGCTGCCCATAATTGCCGCGCTTAGCAATCGCAGAGCGCAGCTTTCGCGACGGAGAAGCTGCTGCCCATCCTCGCCCTGAACATTTGAGTTATACTTTTTTTGCATGGATATACCACCTGTCGGTTCTGATACCTTATTCGCCTCTTACGACACCAGGTACAAGGAGAGGTACTTTTATATTCTGCCGGTACCTCACGGCAATCTATAGTTGTGGGATACTTAATAAAAATTAGTAGCATCCCGCGGCAGTATATATATATATATATATATATATATATATAAGGTGAAGCTGACTGACATATTAACGCAACGTTTAAACTATAAGGGTTAGAATTTTAACTTTTTGGAAAGAAGTTCCTGTTGTAACGTAGAGGAGCACTATGAAAGGATTTTTTAAAATTAAACCCCTATGAGATAAAATGGGGGTTAAAATTTAGTACGAATCTGCCATTTTTTAAGTTATTCGGAATGAAGGTTCTTCATTGAAAGTCAAATCTTATATACCTGTATATATAAAAGGAGAAAACTAACTGACTAACATATCAAAATTTTACTACAACTGCCGCGGGGTGCTGCTAGAAAAAAAAAAAACAAAAGTAGACTAAATCACTCCTTAAAACCTTAGTAACTATCTACATATTAAATTCCTGTTAACATTGGTCCGGCCGTTCAAATAATAGCCGGAACAACACACATATTATGCTAGTTTCTTATCCATCGGATGAAAAGCCGTTAATGTGAATTCATATATATATATATAAGAATAAAGTAAAAAAAAGTTATGGAAATCAATCGATTGCAAAGTATTTCCAAGACAACCACTTAGCCTTACGAACAAATAAATAAATAACAGGAAACCATTACACATGTTTACTTCAATGTCATGCATATTAAATAAGCAGGTTCACTGAATGTTATATCTACAGAGACATGACGTACATTTTTGGATTATTTGCACATTGTGTACGTAGGTATTACAATTAATAAATAAATAATTCAATAAATACATTCCAAGGACATCTCATACATTGATACCCTGATTCCGTGATAGAACGCACTTGTGTTACGGACATTAGATAACAGAGGAATCAAAAATTTACTTAAATACATATATTTCACACCCAGACACAAAACGAATATAAATATCAGCATATAAATACTTGTCCTGGGAACAATGGGGGTCATCAACCCTTGGCGCACAAGACAGGATTACTACCATCTGTGCTATCGGACCTGACAAAACGTCTACTCAGGTGTCATCTGAGGCGGCACTCTCGAGGTGGGAGTCCATCGCGGACCACCACTACGCGAACTCTCACTGCTCAATCACTATATATATTAAAGTACGAATAAAATAATTACTTACCAAAACAAACAGACAGCGACTTACTTACCAAAACAGACAGATGGCGTTATATCCATTCGGAACAGTGTAGCTCAAATGCGCGGCCTATGTCCAGCAGTGGACTTAGGACAATAGCTGATATGATGATTAATTATTTAATCAATATTAACAATACCGGTTCCTTTCATTACAGTTTTCTTAACGGCTTCTTAAGCAAGCACCCGAGCGGCATTTCTATATCATTTCATAGATAAAGTTTATAAAGATAAACAAAATAACAAATTCAAGCAGGTTTTAGGACCATATCCTTCCATGAGAAATTTCACAAAGATCGTTTGAGCAAATAAAATGTGAACAGGTACCAAACAAACTCACTTTTACGGATCGAATCGGGATATTTTAACTAGATTAGCTTTTACCAGTTAGCGCGTTTTAAATTTACTCAGCGCCATCTATTGATTTTTTGCAGTACTAAAATAGTCGTTTATCCTAAATCCCACAGGAACAGTACGTTTTTTCTGAATGAAAGATCTCTTTCTCCGTGATCCTAACTGTATGTATGCAAAATTTCAGGAAGATTATTAAGTAGATACAGCGTGAAGAGGTTACAAAGATACAGACTTACATTCTTATTCTCGACTTCTATTTAGTAGGAGCGAATGGACACTTACCTGAAACAAAGGTACATAAAAAATATAGTAAATTCATATATATAAAAATGTATTTACGCCCGTAACTCGTGTTAGTGATTGACAGGCCAGGGTCAAGACACCATCAAGGATTAACGGGATCAGAGTTTGTGTGGAAAAAAATGTACTACATATAGATGATAGACCAAAGAACGGGATTAAAACTCCTACGGTAATAGATTTAAAGGGCTGAAATTTTACTATGTGCCCGGACGATATCGGGGCGGCCCGCTAGTAAATTCATAATATTTCATATAAAAACAACACAAGTATAGAACAATACCATTAAAAATGGGGGTTGTTTATAGGAGGATGAATATTTAGGGTTGTATGTATTTTAAACGCCACATTATTTTAAAAAATGTCCACAAAACAATAAAATATATTAGATGTGGTCAACCCTTATTACTTTGGGGTATGACAAATAGAAAGTAGCCGATTCTCAGATCTAATAAATATGCATATAAAATTTCATAAAGGTATGTCAATGCGTTTCGGAGGAGTCTGGTATTTAGCATTGTGACACGAGAATTTTTATATAAAACAATATATGTTACTAAAGACAGTTCTTGGTACGTAATGCGACCTGTCACAGCATTTCCAAGTACGAGTAAGTAGGAGTCGGCTGTATATAAATGCTACAACAGGGTACGCGCAACAAATAAAGTGTCGTAAGTGAGGCAATATTCCAGCGCGTCACTCGGACACTAACCGCGCGCTTGTTAGCGAGCGAGTGACGTCACCGCACAGCCTCGCCACACTAGCCATCGTTCTAGGAGACACTGCGCTGGTGTTAACACCACCGATAGGAATACACTGATATTTGATGGGCCCGATTGCGCATTCATTGCATAAATGCATTATGTGATAAATATTGTGTTTGTTCTGTGTCTGGTTTATATAATGGTTTTTATTTATCTGTCATATTTAAAATTACTTTCTTCTGTTGTTTACAAGATGTATCCGAAATTATAATTATTATTTGGTACCAAACGTACAAAATACTAATATTAGTGTACTATTATTTAAAGAAACCCATCTCAAGGCGAGGGCTGATTAATGCAGTTCTAAGGAAATTTTTATCTAATCGTGATCATGTCGATAAGGTGAGGGCGGGGTTGCTTGATTCTAGAAAATTGTGGCCTGAGTAGGGAAAGAGGGGATGTGAGATGAATAAGGCATTATCCAGACCTGCGTAACATAAGGTAGACCTCACAGGTAGGTCGTCTGACATTGGTACCTCACTTTCACCTATTTATACCGCTAAAGTGCAGTTTACGCATTGCTCTGTTCAGTTTTGAAGGGTAATGTGACATAATATCTTTGAGTCTCAAAGTTGGCATCGCGCTAGACATATATAACTAAATTTAAATTTTCACAAAATCTCATACATTGACCTGATTCCGTGATAAGCCGCTATAACCACTTGTGTTACGGACAAAAACAACAGAGGAATCACAAATATACTAAAATAAATATATTTAACACCCAGACACAGTAAAAACATACAATGGTCCTGAATGGGGACCAAACCTGCGACACGATCAAAACTACGGCACACACGCCACTCTGAACATCATGAGTGTTAATTTTGCACAGTGAACTTGTCTGATCCAATTAAAACTAAGTAATTAGCGCCATTACACCACCATAAAAAAATAAAAATAATAAAAATCGGCAGGTGGCAGTTTACCTGCCCAAAACAGAGAAGATTAATCAAACCAGGGATGAGCAGCAGTATTTCCATCGCGATGCGATCAATGCCTGCGCGGCGCGGCAATAAAGGGCGAAATTCGCTCTTTGCTGGGGAGGCGTATGACCAGCTGTAGACTTCCTACGGCTAGTGTAAGGTTGGATAAGCGGGATATTTTACACATATGTACTTTCAACATAAACTAGGCACCAACTGTGATAACAATAAAAATAAATTCACACAACAGCTCATACTGTGGTAAGGAGCTTAAAGCATTCATATTACGGATATCAAACAACAAAGGAATTACAACTATAATACATATCTATACTTATATTATAAAACTGAAGAGTTTATTTGTTTATTTAAACACGCTAATCTCTGTGCCGCCGGTCCGATTTGAAAAATTCTTCCAATGTCGGATAGTCTATTTATCGAGGAAGGAATACGCCCCAAAATCACTTTTCCACGCGGACGTGGTCGCGGGCATTGGGCGGAACATTATAAATATTCATTACATAACTTTTGTCCTGGGTGGGGGTCGAACAACCTTTGGTGCATAAGATAGGACCACTACAATTTGCGCCATCGGGCTCGCCACTACTATAAAATAGCATTGCGCCAACAAAAACACACATTTCAAAACGGTATAAAAGTTTCACGAATTCCGCTGCCATGGTCGGCGGACAGCCTTCGGACATGAAAGGGGAGGAGGCGTGACGTCACCACACACGCTCGTCCGCGACTACTAACAACGCGAGCGGACAGTTTTTATACTGTGTTATAATACGCGTAGATAGGCAATATAAAACTTTGTTCTTTGTGTAATACTTTTCCAATAAATAGTCAGTTATTTTTAGTTTTTTTTTATTTCATCTTAGGCTCAAGTACATTGTGTGTTTATCTAGTTTGTACTATATTAAGTTTTTGTTTTTATCCTAATGCCTAACCTAACAGTTAAGTTACGACTCGAATATAGGGATTTAATATTCCGGTGAAATATATATATTCTTTACAGATTTTCTTTATAATAAGATCCATGAATGTCTAGGGTTCAAACTGGGACCAAACAAAACTTGCTATCCTTTCCGCTTTCCGGAGTATGTACAGCCAATTGGTATCTGGACCTTAGGATACAATAGTGATATTTTATGCTGAGTCAGCGCTCGCTTCAGAACCTACTACATACAGACATGCGAATGTCATAGTTGAAAATGTTCCGGAAATAAAACGGCACAAGTTTAAGTCCCGCCTAAGACAAACTGGTGTCAGGAAGCAAAAGGAGCTTGGAAATGATATAACACTAATTTATATATGTATGTAAGTTTGATTTATTTTATTGAAAAATACAATATATTATCAAGTTATTATCACATAAAGGAACAAACTGTCAATTTCTTTAATACATTCGTGACAAATTAATTGTTTATATCATATTCTTTAATTAATAACCCTGCTTTAATTGAAACAAAGTACCGGAGAAATATTGCCCAAAGAAACTCGCCCCGGAAGATACCACAAATGAAGGAAGTCCCCCGCGTCCGGGCTCCGTTGTGAACCACGGCCGGGCCGCCGGCGCGCCGCCTGGCAATGAACTTAAACTATACCGAAGCGACGGTAAGTCAATTCTGCGTAATTATTCTAAGATATAATATTATTTTATTTAGTACTAGCTGTGCACGCGACTTCTTCCGCGTGGAATAGTTTTTTTGGTACCATACCTCATTACCTAACTTATATAAACTTTGACTGTCATGTTTGTTTATATCGAGTCAATGGCTTGAAAAATAAGTTTCAAGTTTCTAGCTCCAAAAATAACGTTACATCCAAACAACTTTTCATCCTCCCTTTCGACCCTTCACAACCCTTTTTCGAATTTAAAAATAGCCTATGTCCTTTCTCAGGGTCTAAAGACTGTCTGTGCTAAATTTCATCAAAATCGGTTTAGAGGCTTAAGCGGGAAAGCGTAAGAGACAGACAAACAAACAGACAGGGTTACTTTCGCATTTATAATATTAGTAGGGATTCTTTCCAAAACTGACATATGGTAGTGAATGTTAAATATGGCAGAAGAAGCATGCGAGTAGAACCAATGATCGATGTGGTGTAAAAGATAAGTTTGTGACAATAATAGAGGAAGAAATGTTAAGATGGTTTGGACATGTAGAAAGGACGGATGAAAGTAGAATGACTGCACAATTATAAAGAGCGGAAGTGAATGGCAGAATTGGTATAGGACGACCAGGGCGAACATATCTTGACCAGGTAGAAGAGGTATCAAAGAAGGGTCAGGCCAAAAGTACCTAGAATAAATGAAGGTGTATAAATAGATAATGCAAGTAAGGTATACGAGAGAGGAATGTCAAGATCGTAGCAAGTGGAGATCCATAGTCTATGCCTACCCTCATGGTACACAGGCGTGATGTATGTGTGTAATATTTTCCTTTTAATAATAATAATAATATATTATATATAATTATATATATAATCATTTTGAGTATTTAACAATACTAAATAAGTTATAATTAAATTGCCGTGCCTAAATATACGTGTGTGTAATAATATACGTGGGAAACCGGCAGATTAGAGTAGTACCTCTCTATGTACCAGATGTCGTAGGAGGCAACTGAGGTACCGGAATCGACAGGTGGCGGTATATTCTCTCGAAACATCTTATCTTCAGCATCAACAAATACAACATGCGGAAATGCGTACAAACATTCCCGTCGCAAAGCTACGCTCTGAGATAGCCATTAGGCCTACCCAGCGCGGCAATTATGGGCGAAGCGATGACTCGATGGAGAAGGGTGCACGACCTATACAGGTATGTATAGGTCGTGCACCCTATTGTACCGTAATGTAACTACACCTTCGAAGACCCATTTCCTTCCTGGAGCCGGTACAGTCATCATCACACCACCGGCATTATATAAAACTAGCAGTGCCTGCGACTTCGTCCGTCTGGAATAGTGACTTTAGGGGGTTCAATAGCCTTCCTCGATAAATGTACTATCCAAGACAGATATATTATTTCAGATCGGTTCAGCGGTTCCTTAAATTAGCGCATTTAAACAAACTCTTCAGCTTTAATAACACCATATCTACACGTGTGTCATATTTTATTAAGCAACAATCCCTCCACCGTCCCAAGGCCATGCCAACCTTGCGGTTATAATGTCTAAATCGTGAAAGATGTGCCGAAATTTATTTATCTCTACGTTTATAAGCAACAGTTGCCCACATACAACTTAAGAATATAATTAAAGAATGCACACGGCATTGTCCAATCTTGGGCAGTATGGTAATGACCGCACGCCGCCATGAATATTCAGCCCCGGGATCATCTGATTAATTAGCACCACTGCTGAACAACCGCGCGGGCCGGGATTAACTATTTAAATGTACTGCACTGCACTGCACTGCACAATGCACAGAACACCTGGAAACGTTGCAGAATATGCAGCGGCTGCAAACTCGCAAACTGACAAAGTCTCACTCGATTAAGGCATGTGAAATGTTTGGTCTGATTTACAAAGGACGTGTGTTCGTATGCAGAATATACAATATGGAACAAGGGTAATCTCATTTGCAAACACTTATAGGATATAGACGTTTGAAGACATATTAAATATTAACGATACGCATGCAGTACTCCAGCCACAGATTTGTATTTTTCGTATTATATTTTAACATAGTTTATGTTATGCCGATACTTCAACGTTAGAGTAGAATAGTACCTCCCCTGTACCAGATGTCGTAAGAGGTGACTGAGGTTCCGAAACCGACAGATGGCGGTATATCCATCCGCAAAAGTATAGCTCAAATGCACAGAGCGGGGCTAGATAGCAGCACCCTCATCGCAAAACCTTCGCGCTGCCAACACACTTGCCCAGCACGGAAATTATGGGCAGAAAACCTAATTCCTTAGAAAAGCCTATGTCCAGCAGTGGACTTCCAATGGCTGGTATGATGATGTAAAACTGAGGTATTGGCCTTTTATGACTTCATCAAATTTAAATACCAAAACAATAAAATCATTGAATAAAACTCTCCAGGCCAACATTCGAAGAAATTCGTATAATTTTCTTGCTGGCCAAAACATCTGAAATTGGTGATTCAGTCTCATGTCCCAGCCAAACTTTAGACAGAATAATAGATACTTTTACATCACAAAATTCTAATAGGCGCCTCTACTGTCCATACATTGCGGTTGACGAGCCTAAGTACTTGTCAAATGGACGCATGACGCGTTGTTGCTCGTATCGATCAAGTCGTCTCCAGTCTAGACACTAATAGGAATGCCTGCGTATTGACACTATTTGTATTGATGAGTGATAGTAATGCTTTTGGAATTTGGGAACAATATGGAAAAGGGAATGACTTTAGTTGTAAAAGTACTTTATTACATTTTATTCAAATAAGACTCAAATGATGGAAGTGAAAATAAAATACTATTATTTTCGATACGATCATTTACTTAACTATTAATCTACTTTACTAAAGGTAGACTTTATACAAAGTTAGTCTGAATCGGTACCGCACTCTCGCCTAATTTTGCCACCAAACAGTAGTGTTTGCATTAATGTGTTACATTTTGAGAGACAGTGAAATTACTGTCAAATGTGACATAATACCTCGATAGTGAACTCCAAGACACAAGCTGCGTAGTGCGTTTGTGGTAATTTTGTAGTCAGTAGAAAAGATCGTCGATAGGGTGCGGTGGCGTTTACTACCCCGCGGACCGTATGCTTGTTTGTTGAAATGAAAAAATTGACATACAATCATCACTAAACCAGTCAGCCGTCCAATGTTGGTCATTGACCTTCTTCAACCATAAGGGATATTTTACCCATAATACAGGGTAGGCGTGTAAATCAGGCAATCACAGTCGGCAGCACCTGATCTGTTGCAATTGAGCTTCCCTTTTGCGGATAGATTATAAAATATATGTATATATATATGTTTATCCAGTTTTATATTTAATATCAGCACCGTGTTTTATAGATACTAACTCATTGTCTGATTTACGTTTTTTCTAGAGCATGATGACAACAAGCATACAGTCCACGTGATAGTAAGCGTAACCACAGCCTATAGACGCACCTTACAAGGATATCACGAACCTTGTAACTTTAAAATATTTTTCCACATTACCCAGTAATTTCTCTACCTCTCTCACCCTTCAAACCAGAACACAGCAATGCGAGCGCTGCTATATGGCGGTAGAAGTGAGAGTGAGGTACTTTACGACCTTCGTATAAGGTCTACCTCATGTTAATATTATAAGTGATAACGCAGCACACCAAGTATTAGTAAGTTAAACTGTCTTCCAAAGTCCTATTTCCACTGGGAGTAAGTAGTTGTATTCATTATAAAAATCAGTACGGTATCATCATCATATAAAATTCATTACGGAAGGACTAAAAGGAACAACACTTCCGGTATTCATTTTGCGACCGGCATTTTATTTTGGACTAACAAAATTTTACCAAACGTATTTGAAATTCTTTCACCATTCACAATGTGACTGGCGAGTATGAATGAACAATGGGCCACGAATTAGCTTAAGCGGCCCGGTGCGGCCCGATGCGGCCCGCCGACACTCGCACCCGGTCCCATTCCTCAATTACATCCATTCTTCAGTTTGGAGCTGCATTCAAATATCACAATTTTTTTTAATGTTATCCGAATTGTCTTAATATACGTGGTATCTGTCCTCTTCGTGTATTTTATGATCTTTAAAGATTAATGCGCCGAAATGTACCTGGGTGTGGGATAAAAGAGAAAATATATCATATTCCATTTAAGTACAATGTTAAAGAAAACTCCGAAAGACGAACGATAACTATATCGTTCCTCTTTTCAAGTTTCAGGCGGGACCTGCGTCTGCGCCTGTCCGGGGCTGCACTACCGACCTCCACTACGATCGTAAGGTACTGAAACGTCCAATATACAAATGTTAAAGATAAATAAATCGCATTACGTAGTATTTTTAATATGTAAATAATGTAAGGTTAATTTGAACTTGAAGATAGATGGAGATTCTTTATATTCATAATAGATAAACCAACTATTATATTCATTGAATAAGTCAATTATGCATATTTTAGCTACTTGATGTTGATTTGAGTCAAAGTTACCCTATAGAGTCCAAATAAACCTCATCAACGGTTCTGTTAACATCGGATATTTTAAACAGTTTTATTTAACATCAAATCTGATATAATCCGGAACTTAAAGGGCTTTACAGATACATATTAAAAACATTTCATTTAAATAGTCCGGGCGTTGTCAATTCTTTTGTTTTGCCCACTTCAATCCTCAGCTAACAGGTGCGCAAAAGAGGTCCGCTTAAGTCTCCGAGCAGCGGAAAGCTCTGTGAGCGAGCACACAGGACGCTCATGAATTGATAACCGGCGACTGGAAGCGACCGTGTTTACATGGCCTTGCCCCTTTGTTGTGTCCTCTGTCGGCTGCCGACTGCGGAGGACACTTACTATATTAAATAGCGCTTCATGTTTATTACCTTCCGAATGCTTTATAGGACGAAAATGTATTTCTTTAGTCCTTTATAGAAAGCATGATTATAATAACAGTTGTCAAACTAATGTGGTTAAGGTTAACAATTCGTGCGCCGCTTTTCATTGACGTCTGCCATTCAAATAAACCATGGCGGGCCCGATGACGCAGATGGTAGTGATCCTGTTTTGTGCGGTCGTGGGTTCGATGCTCAGTCAGAACAAATATTTACATAATGACATATATGTTTGCTATGGTCTAGGTGTAAAATATATGTATTCATATATTATATATGTGATTACTCTGTTGTCCGTAACATAAGCGCTTGAAACGACTTATCTCGGCGTCAAATCAATGTATGAGATGTTGTAAGAAAAGTAAAAAAATGTCGCTGTTAAACGAGGAGATGTTGCATGATTAAAACAATCTACTAATTAACAATCTTAATAAATTATTAATCTTTAATAATTTCTATGACATTAACTGTTATTGCTGACAAACAGAATGACTGTTCTAAGTCTGCTGTGTTATGTAAATGTTACATCGTGACATTGGTATCATTTAAAATAGCCAACTTCCCACACAATTCCGGGCCACAATACAGGGTCACTAGTCCCGGATAATTAGGGTCCCAGTCCGCTTCAAATAAATATAAACACTTTTGTTTCGACCGGTAATTGAGACGAGTCGGCCGGCGGCGTCGAGCGTGTTTAATGGATGCAAATTGGCAATCCGTTCCCAAGTAATTACCAGAATTATTGAAACTACTCAATGAAATAATTAATTTAAACGGCCAAATCAACTTTTAATATAATTAACGTTCACCCTCGAAAAAGGATGTGTTTAATACTATTGGTTCAACATTTTCCAACATTTTATGCCGTTAGGAAAGGCTTCACATAAATATGATGACGAAGCGAAAAGGCATCATAACTTAATACCTGAGAAATAATGATCAAAATTTTCTACGAAATCGCTTCGTGTATCATCAAGTACACGAGAAGACTTGCCCGCCTAGCTGTAGAGAGCAATAGATGTTCTCCAGACCACTTGTTAAATACAGCTTAGACCAGACCAAAACTAACCCAAACAGCAAAGAAATAAAATCCAATTTCGCCAGTCAAACTTGAAAAGAATAATACGGAATACGACTGCGGAGTCCCAGATTAAAGTGCTTTATCCCGTTTTAACTTTTATGTAATCGTGGGTATGGTTAACCAGCGCCATTCGTTGCAGATATGACTGAGAGCGGTGATTTATTCCAGTAGAGACGGACTGATAAATATTTAGTGATCCCTTTCGGTGTTTGGTACCAGGGTCGCATAACCAATGTGGAATAGAACTATCAACGACAAGCGTTGAGATGGGTGAGGGCTGACCCCGTCGTTTGGGTACATCGTATTTTTTTGTATACCTTTTGATAACGTGTTCTGAAAATTGAACAGGTCCTTTTAGCTATCCTTAAGGAAAAGATACATTAGGTCTACAGTCTATCAATCCCCTTGACAACAAACATGTTATATATGACGCTATTAGGTCGCCGAAAAAAAGGTTGTTCAAAGCTGTCTGAGCTCTGAACACGTAATATTGAGGTGAATAGATGTTGAAAATCGTATCCTTACAGCGGCAAGAGCAGCGATGGATATCCACCACTCCTAAGGCGGACTAATGATCTGATTCTTAATACCACTGTTGGAAATATCTTGGCAAGGCCTATGTTTCATCTGTGGACGTCATATTGCTAATGTAAGGATTATAATAAACTAGCTGACCAGACAGACGTTGTCCTGACTGAAATTAAAATACAAACTATCCTAGCTATCAAGTTGGGTGTAAAACTGTACACAATAAAAAAAATCAGTTCATCCCGGGCAAACACCGTGACGCGTCATATTTATATATAAAGATGTTAATAAAGTATGCCGTAGCTAAACCCCATAGCAAAACTTGCTTAAGTTTCTGAATTCAGTACCAGGCTAACATTAACAGTGCAGATATTACATCTATTCATCGCGCGGTGCTAGCGATCCCACGGGCATTTGTCAAGTCCGACGAGCGACGTGCAGGCACAGCGTTCAAATGGCATCTATTAAGATATGGTATATGTAGTTGCACCCGTTCTGACATTTTCACGATATTTTTT
>JACJUM010002279.1:477624-510638 GCA_020976665.1 Heortia vitessoides | reverse complement strand
ATATATATATATATATGTATGTACGGAGACAGCGTTTCAGGATAAATTTGTTTGGGGATTGCTTAATATTCAACAGAAGCTCGTTCCAAAGTCGCATAGCTGTCACTGTAAAAGAGTTTGTCAAAAAACTAGAGTGATGAGAAGGAGTTAAGAGCGAAAGAGTATTAGAAGAACGGAGATTACGTTCGTGAGAGGAAGATAGGAATTGGAATCTGTCCTTTAAGTAAATTGGTGCGTACGGATCAAAAAGTATTGAAAATAGTATGGTTAGAACTCGAATTTTGCGACGTTCTCGAATGGGAAGCCAGCCGAGAAGAGAACGGTAATGGGAAATATGATCGTATTTACGCAAACCGAAAATGAAACGAAGACAGTTGTTTAATAGACGATCCAATTTATTAAGAAGTTCTTGAGAGATATTAGTGCAGCACACGTCACCATAGTCAATTATGGGTAAAAACCAAGGATTGAATAAAAAGGGTTTTGGTTTTAGTAGGAAGAAAATATTTTAATCGATAGAGAGCACGAAGCGTTCCAGTAACCTTACTGCTGATTTCATTAACATGTGTATCCCAGGTTAAGGAAGAGTCGATAAATAGGCCAAGATTAAGAATCTTGGCCTGTGCCAATGTGCTGTAGGGCACTACCACGTTATTAAAAATAATTACAGGTACATTTTTTAAACTGGACAATTGCCGTTTGCTGCCCAAGATAATAATGGCTTGAGTCTTAGACGGGTTCACAGAGACACCAAACTTTTGTGACCAGTTTGTGATGTTGGTCAAATCAGCATTAATCCGAGCAATGGCATTGTCCAGGTCATTGTACTCTGCCTGGGTGTATAGTTGCAGGTCATCAGCGTATATATGATAAGAACAGCCAATAGATTTGGTTACAAGGTTTTGTATTGTCACGATTGCGGTAATGTAGCTGAAACGTCGATATGAAACGAACATAATTTCATTCTTTCATTTACGACAAAACAATCTCACATACACTTGATTATGTATATCTAACGAGTGGTTTTATTTTGTATAATATAGTGATGTTTATTATTAAACTGAGATATGACGACAACATAATAAATAATAAATAACACAACTTCTTAATATATTAATTAACAGCCCAAATAAATCTTCCATCATTATTCAGTTTTTCAAAATTATCAAATACGTTATCAGGCGCCCAATAATTGGCACACAACCTTCGCGCCGAAAAGGAGCCGAGAAACAAAAAGCCCTCCGTCGAAGTTACTCAAAGGAATGAAAACACGCAGCAATCATTCTCCAATGGAAATCGTTTTAATAACTTCTGGAGCTGGGAGGGGAACGGGAGGGCTGAGTGAAAAAAAAACGAGCACGTTGAGGCAGGTTATTGGAAGGCTAATGAAATATTGATGAAGTTACACCGGCCTGCCGGGGCTTCGTTTGCATTTCGTAATTAGGGACCATCGATTAGTATATTATTTACAAAATACCGGTGGTAAAGTCACATATATGTATAAACGAGGAAATCAGAATGCTTCGAAGTCATAGCATTATCATGTGTAGTATAACAATATTCTTTTGTAAGCACACAACTCTCAATATTACTACTCATAAACGGCTTCAGACACCGGATAAGGTTTCAGACAAAGTAATTTATAATTAAACCAAGTTAAAAAACAAGCATACAGTCATTGAAAACGACTTTATATTAATTACCACAAAGATATTTACGCGTTACCAACCAGTGAATAAATTTTAAATCATCATTACCCAGTAATTTTATGCCTTTATCGCCCTTCAAAAGGAAAGACAGCAATGCGAACACAGCTGTTTTGAGTTAGAGGTCCAGGAGGAACATACATGTAAAAACATCAATCAACCGTGTTAAAAAGCCGTTCATAAGCAGATTTTAGTGTAGCGTTAATGTTAGAAAAAATTAATTGAGCACACTGCCTAGATGTTGCCCCAAAAAGCAGCCAGGGCAATCAATACCTCCATGTCATTTTCCCCAGCTACAAGCTTCAAAATATGGTAATATCCATTGACAAAAACATACCAGAGTTATAAACACATCAAAATAATAAAGGAACTATAGGAAAACTAAAATTAACTAACGATAAGGAAGGCAAACAATGTCAAATTAGAAGCGAGTCGACGATCAATAGTTTCTGTTAACCCTGACAGTACATAGCCGCGAGTTTATATATACTAAAGTAACAATGTACGAATCTTAACCATCAATCATTATTATATAATATGCAACAAGCACCCATGTAAATATTAATCTCACTCATCTTACACGTTGAAGAGACTCCGAGATAAGAATCTTAATGTAAAATAAATCATCAGCCCGGTCAAACAAGATGATATAATTTTTTCACTTTGGCAAGATGTCTTCAATTCTTAAATAAACTTCTTTAATATATCTATGTAAAGTATTGTATCTTTTATTTATATAGTTTTGTGCTTAACATATTGTAATTTTATGTGTTCCAAAAAAAATGTTGTTCTAAAAAAAATTTAAATAAATTGAACTTAGATTCTAACCAGATTAAAGCTTATGACAGCATAGATTATACTTGTCATATTTTATTTTCTCATTGGATACTCTTCATGTCTTTTTTTGGATAAATCACAAATTTGTCACCGAGTACAGCGTCTTGTACGTGTTGTAAAATTGGGCCTGACGTTACAGCAACAATTACTACACTATTTCATTTTGATATTACTGTCATTTAAAACTTTTTTACGACTGCTACACGGGAGAAAAAAGATTTAGGGTGTTATTATTTGCTTCGTAATAAGTTATTCTTACAACCTCTCAGTGCTCTCACGTTGTATTTAAATACTACTACTGACTAGATTTTATCAGATTGTATTTTAGGACATTAACACTTTGCGGTTTCTAAGATTATTGTAGAAGACTAGCTGTTGCCCGCTTAATAAGGTATGAATGATATGAATGTAAGTCGAGTAGGTAAGAAAACTAAGTCCGTTAAGAAAAACGTGATTCAATTAGTCAAGTCAAGTGAAGTCAATTTCACTTTCATTGCTTTGATTTTCTATTTTATATCATTTCTTTATTTATATCATTACTTTATTTCATTTGGCAACATAGTTAAAAAGTGAAAGTAAAGCTAGGAAGTAACGAAAGTCAATAATATTATGATTATGTATTTTATTTAATATCACATGGTAAAATGGCTTAATATTTCATGATTAAAAATTAAAAATCTTGAAAATATCTTGATAAATATTGTCTTTGTGTAATGATAGGCCCAGATTCGTCTGTCTCATTTGACGATGGAATAGGTAATAAATCAGACAGTTCATCAATTTATCTGTCCAGATACGTATGAACGTTGGAAAGCATTCAAAATCACTCGTCAAAACCGGCGGTACCTTATCAGCAATAAAACCGGCTGAAACTGAATCCGGCGGGCGGACATAAAGCCGGGCCGGCGTCCCGGCCGAGCCAGCGCCGGACCGCTGATGAAATAACAAATTCGCATCATGCGCGCCTCTATCACTTATATCGCAGTGGGGAATCGTCCTGGATGATAGTAGCCCATTTTGGCGTAAGTAGGTACTCTATAATGTCGCTGAAATGACCAGATTTTATAGAGTTGTGTGCGGGATTTAGGGTCGTTTGACTGTTTTATTTACTTCAAACCAGACACAACATTGTATGTATACTAACTACTACATGGTAGAGACCACTTGTGATTTTCTAATGTTATAATCTCATTGTACATGTTATTAAAATCATCATATCAGACATTGGAAGTCCACTGCTGGACTTAAGCCTCTCCAAGAAAGGGATTTTTTGCCCATAATTGCCGCGCTAGGCAAGTGTTTAGGCAGTTGCAGAGCACAGATATTGCGACGGCGATCGTGCTGCCCATCGGCGCCCTGTGCATTTGAACTGCACTGTTTCGGATTGATATACCGCCATCAGTCGGTGCTGGTAACTTAGTCGCCTTTTACGACAGCGGAAGGTACTGTTTTATTCTGCTGGTGGTATCTCACGGTCATTATAATATCCACGCTATGATAATGTTAAGTTTTATTAACATCATAAATTAAATTCACTACCAACTAAAAAATATGTGGAATTTTGTATATGTTCATTTAAATCCATGTGTATGTAAGAGTCTCACCAAGGATATTAGTTCTTTACAGAGTTAGATTAAACCGTTGTATACTTTGTCACAAATTGCATTCTTTTACGCAAATTCTTAAAAGAATGGCAGCCATGGCCGTACATTTATTAAATTCCAAGACTTTGACATGCCATGAGGAACAGCAGCACCCAATTATGGGCAAAAATCTCCTTATCGTGGGGAGGTATATATCCAACACTGAACTTTAGATGGCTGATATGAGGATGATGAAGATTTTGGAATCAAACAAACTGAAACTATAAAGTTTTGAATGTGCTGATTAATAGATAATTTTAAATAAAAAAGCCTTCATTATACGACGTGTTTGTTATTTGGCTAAGACAGGTTTGTCAAAAAAATAAAGTCCTTTGACAATTCCAGAATAACTCTGACCGCATTAATTATTTCTTTACAATTCTGTTTATGTATAGTGTTAAACTATAAAACCAGACATGCAAATAGAATAAGCTATATATACATTTAACGTTTATACGCGAACGAAGCCTTGACTAGTATATAATAAAAAAAACGCTTCATCATCATATTAGCTATAGAAAGTCCACTCTTGGACATGGACATCCCCAAGATAGGGGGATATTTGCCCATAATAGCCTCGCTGGGCAGGCGTAGTGGCAATCGCATAACACAACTTCTCGAAGAGGATGCTGCATCCCATCCCCACCCTGTAGTATTTAAGTTGTGCTATTTCGGATAGATATACCGACATCTGTCAGTTCCGTTACTTTAGCCGCGTCTTAAGACACCTAATACAGAGAGAGGTACTATTCTACTCCACCGGTACCCTACCACGTAACGTAATAATGCTTTAAGTACACCTTTAACAAACGAAGATCAAATACACAGGAATTCAATTAAAGATAATACAAGTCAGGTCTGCACTAGTTAAACCGCAGGCAAGTGCAGTTCGAAACATAAACGACCTGTGCCAGGGTTCCCCTACAATCCCATCCCATAACCAGACACGGATAAAAGCCATTACGTGAACTTTTAAGTACAATACAAATAAATGGCGAAAGCTGAAAGGAGGCCTTCCAGGCCGGGCCGGTGTTATACGGCCTCCCGCGTAACCGGCCATTATCAGCTTCGAGTAACTTTTAATACTATTCTAAGCAGCATGGCGTAAGGCACGGAAATAAACTTTCCAATAGGGGTCTTATATTCAGCAGCTAATATAACCAATTAAATTATTTAAAAAATAAATCAGTAAATAGATACTGTTAATTGTGCTCTCTTGAATATATAATATATAAATAGTACCATCATTGTATAAAACAACGAGCGCGTGTCGCTAAATATATGTATGTTCCTTGGCGAGAATTCTAACTTTCAGTTAGAATTCTCGCCAAGTCTCTCTCTACTCTAGTCATTTGTAGAGACACATATTTCAATATAAAAACATTCAGTATGCGTTTTATTTAAAGGAAAATGTATTCTGCGTTCATTGGTATTCATTCCAATATTATGCTTCTATAACAAACGTATGTTGTTCAGTATTTTCGTAACATTTTGTAAAAAAAATGTGTTTTTTTAAGAGTTCATTGAGTGTAGAAAATAAGTATTGAGTAAGCTGCATAATGCCTCAAATACCTCTTCAATATTATCTACAAGCGTGACTATGAGAAATTGTGTGTCTTTTATCGGGATTTTTACAGAAAAGGGCCTGTATACGGATTAATTATTGGAAATTGAACCTGTGTTCTTCCGCGTCTTCGACGAGATTAATGGCATAACGCCAACTAGGATTTCATTATCGCTAGTTCGTTCAACTCGGGCCACAGCCCGCCCGCCCAGCGACCATTAATAAGGCTTTGTACAAACTCCGGCGCGGAACGTCCCCGTATTTTTAGCGCGACCGTAAACTGCGCACAACTATAACAATTACTCTTTACTTTTATTCACTCGTGGTACAGTCAGCACGATAAAAGTTGGTCGTTCTAAAACCCAGCTTTTCAATTTAACAGAGACAAGAAAACTATAGCTTACTTTTCCTTTAATATTCGAATAGATATTATAGTTTGTAATGAAATATATATAAATAAACGAAAAGAAGGGTCAGTCAAATGTACAGGGCGGGGATGGGCAGCAGCTTTTCCATCGCGAAAGCTGCGCTCTGCTACGGCCAACACGCTTGCCCAGCGCGGCAGTTATGGTAAAATGAAGAAAGCGAAAGCCGTTTACAAATCTCGGCCTACAATAATGTAATTACATTTTTGATGCAATTTTAGCACTAGCGGATCTTTAAGTCTTTATTACAGAAAAAAGCAACAATTTTTGCCGTTGAGGGATTTGAACAATTTATATATTGAATATTGTCTGAAAAAAATATGTACATTAAAAGTAGCGGGCGGGAATGGGCAGCAGCATTTTCATCGCAAATCTACATTCTGCGATTGTCACCAGACTTGCTCATCGCGGCAATTATGGGCATTACCCCTTTTCTTAGGAAGGCCTATGTCCATCAGAGCGACGGCTGATACGATAATAATGAAATACTTGCAATAAGCTATACTTTAGGTTTGAAGGTATAAACTATAGCTGCTCATTTAAACATATCAATCAGATTAAAAGGAAACTTTACTTTGCGAAGTTTTTCACCGTTATTATTCCACCCCAAACGCTGTAATACAGTATAACACTGATTAACAGCACACATTCACCATCCACCTCCTAATAAACATCAACCTTCAGAATCAGTATTCAGAGCGCAATCTCTCTCCGTGAATGCATAAGTCTTCATACTTATTCAAAGTGGCGTAGACTACGTGCATCAGCAACGCGCCGGCTACGGTCGTAGCCTCGTAGCGCTGTAACGATAAGCTTCGTAGCGTCTCCACTACGGTGCGCCTACGGAGCGGAAAATGCAATCTGAGGGGAATTAACGTACCTATATAAGTATGTGTGATTGAAGAAGAACTTCAGATTGAAGTTTTACCTAGCTGTATATTTCTTTGCGTGTCTATTATTTACTTGGTAAATTATAACAGATTGACTTTTAAGGGTATCATCATACTTCGAATATTGTAGTTTCCAAGTATTGATTATTTGACAAATATTTTTTGAGTTACGAGTAGAGCAAAATAAAAAGTATCTAATGCTTAATTCATCTTTGATTATCAGGCAAATAACACTTAGAAACAAAAAAAACTACACAAAGCAAAATAAATGTTAAGGTGGCAAACTAAATTTACATTCTCATCAACAAAACACATCGATTGGAATTTTTCATAATGACAAAATGAATAATAGAAATAGAGTTTATCTTCGACAAAAGAAAGAGAAATTAATCCAATGAAAGAATAATGTATAAATGCTGTCCACTTTTGACTTAATCATAATGAAATTACAATATTTATAACGTACTAGCTTTCCGCTCACGCCTACGTCTGCTTGGTGTTTTATTAACTATTAGTCATTGAGTGGCTGCAAATAAGCGACTGTGAATAAATAGTTTTGACTTCATTCTGAGAAAAGTACAAAAATTACCCAAAACAACATTTTTTCAGGATCAAAGGTAGCTGCCATTATATACAATACACGAATTCGATCCGTTGGCAAAAACAAATCAAAACTATCGCACGGGAACAAAACGTTTGACTGAATTATTCAGTATTTTTCTGGAATAAAATTTGTCTTCGAAGAGTAACAAATATCCTGATGAACTTTCCCGTTTATGATATCAGAAGGCTGTGTTTGTTCAAGTTCACGCGAGCTACGCGAACTTCGCGCGGAGCGCCGCGCCGCGGGTGTGAGCTGACGAGTTCATTATATGCTTTCGTGAACACTTTTCAAATGCGGTGTCGTAGTAGCTTGAGAGTTTGTAGTAGGCTGAGAAAGGCTTTAGAGGCGCTGTAAAAACTTGTTCAGATGATAATTCTCCCTATCAAAATACAAAAAATCTGTAAATATATATTTCTGGCTGAATACTTTGCTAGAATCAAATGTAATGTAAAAAGGTTTATTTATCAATTATACCTTTTTTTCCACAAATAATTTTATATTAATACAACTTAAAAATGACATTTTGGTAATTATCGAGCAAATGGTGTCATCCCTAATCAGGACATGCAAAATTTTACTGGATTTTGCTTTAGTAATAACTCATAATAAATAGTAAAATATTTAGTAAACTTTATAAATATAACGGAAATCCTTAGGCTGGTGAAATTTAAAGCTGAATTTCAGAACAGATTTCGTAACTTATGAACGCCAATTTAAGGTTGAAAAACTATATGAAACTCTCAAATACTAAAAATTTAACGTTAAAACAAACAATGCAACCAAACACCCTGATGATGATTCCAATAAACACAAACTCCAACAACTCAAACAAACTGTGAAACGATTGCACAACCGCCCGCCGCCGCCGCCGGCTCCCGCACGCTATTTTACACTTGCATCCGCAAAAAGTGTAAATCGAGCGAAGTCAAACGCAGCAGTGACGGGTTAAATAAAACATGGCCGCCGCCTTTTATGAGCCGGCGCCCCTTTGTCCGGGGACAAAAGAAAACTTGCAATGGATGATGTTTTTAATTACAAAATTGGTTTCGCTGTTTGTCGGGGCGTTTGTTGAAGTGCCGTCAAGGTCCCGGCTCAAGTGCATGGGGAGGGTCGATGGGAGATTGCGCACGACTTTTTGTCTAGATTTGTTACTTCCAAGTTTGATGAGTTGACAGCTTGCTTTGTGTTGTAACAATTAAACGTGGAGAATGCCCACTGGCATTTCCACTTGAGGTATACCAAAGGTCGTCAACTTTGCTTGATCTTATCTACCACCAAATAACGGTGCTTATATTTAGATAGTGAGAGATAGTAAATATAATTTTTGGTTCATATCATCATCATCATATCAGCCACAAGACGTCCACTGCTGGACATAGGCCTCTTCAAGTAATTTCGATCCTGCGGTTTTAGACAGTTTATATATGAGAGATATTTAAAAATAAAGAGAATATGTAGCTTTAAAAGAGGGGTGGTACCGTCGGAGCATAATAACTCCTCATTCACCAGGTATCGTAAGCGGCGACTGAGGTTCCGGAAGCGTCAGATGGGGGTATATGGTGGTGGTGGTAGAGTGGTGATGGGCAGCAGAATTGCCTAGGCGCCTGCCTGGTCTTGCCATGGTTATGAGCAATATTATACTTTGTCGGGGAGACCTGTGTCCGGCGGCTTCTACGGCTGCAGTGATGATGTATAATCACAGATGATATCGATCAAAATCGTTCAAAATATCTTCGAATCGCAGTTTTTGTTTAAAAAACTGTTCAAAATATCTTCGAATCGCAGTTTTGTTTACAAAATTGACCATGTAGTAAGTGATCTTCATAGTATAGTAAGTAGAAGCTATTTAATGTATACTAGTAGACTCAAAAAACAACATAATTATTACTCAAAAACAAACACAGGTGATTGACGCACAGTTGTAAACATACGAGTTCAATCGCGACGTACGGCCGCTGACGCCGCGCCCACCGAAGATTAACATGCATAATTCAATTTACATAATAAACTACAACTCATTAAAATTATGAATAATGACGATAAATAACAACAGTCACATAAAATACTGCACCACAGAGATAAACTGTACTCAATCTCCCGTGGGAGCAGTTTTAAAATACAAAACTACGTCTTAAGCAACCTGTAAACCGATTTTCAAGACAAGTAGCTGAAGCACTTATGTTTCGGGTACTAAAGAGCAATTACAAATAAACATAATATGTAAATACATTATAATAGGGTCTGGGTGAATACTTAGAACAAAAGTTCATCATACAAATATTTGACCTGGCCGGGGATTGAACCCACGCCCTTTGGCGCGCAAGATCGAAACACTATTGAAGGTTTCTACTGACAGACAAACAGTGGACACAATTTACATGTATTCATTATGAAACTAGTTTAAATTTTTATTTACATTAAGTGACAAAGATGTGACGTCAGAGTTTTATCCGTTTCGCGTGTCAATGCAAAAGGTATAAATATTGCAGTACTGCACGTTACAATGCACAATACAGTTTAGTACAACGTACCTGGAGTCGTGGGTTACCAGCGGAGAATAAACGTACCTCGTTATGTACTAGGTGTCGTAAGAGTCGACTGAATCCCCTAATCTTGGGGAGCCCAATGTCTAACAGGGGACCTCCTATGGTTGATATGATAATGACGAAGACAGCGGACCTCACAAATACTTGACACACTATATGCACTGGTACTAATCGGTTACCATTAGCACCGACTTTTTATAACAAAACAAATAACATACATTTGTTTTTCTTAGTCACTGGTAAAGATATTACAAGGATATCATTAACGAGTTGCCAACCTTGTGGCTTGAGGATATTATTCCACATTACCCAGTCAATCCACTGCCTCTCTCACCCTTCAGACCGAAACACAGCAATGCGAACACTGTAATTTGGCGCTCGAAATAGGTGAGAGTGAGATACGAATGTAGACGTCCCTTTGTATGACCTCTATATTTGGTTCACCTCATGCATCATCCCGCTATAGCGATAAAATAACGAACTCTCCAAATTCTCCGAGCGAGTATTACGCATCGGGCAGTTAAATAAAACATGTCGCGGACCTTTTGTGCTCCGCCGACTGATAGCATTTTTGTATTTATAGCCGTAAAAGAAATTTTATGTTTCCTGAAATACGGTCGGGCATTTCGCGAAATGTCCAAAGGGATTATCGAATTGCATTGTCGCCTTCACAACTGTTTAGAGTGAAGAGACTTCAACAGGTAATGTGTAACGCTTATTCACGACCCCGGTGGCGAGAGATCTGCTATTTACTTCAAAAACCGTTTAAGTTTTTAAAAATAAAAAAGAAGGCAACGTTCTTTTTGTTGAGTTTATTTTAACCTAATTTTCAGTTTCCTTATCCACAACGTATAACAGAGAGATTAAAAGAACTTTCCTTTTAGAAGAAGCTAGCCTTTCTGCACATTTCAGTTATACGGCACATAAAGTGAGGTAAATAAAATGATGATTTGTGTACATTCAATTTATTTTCTAAAATATTTGAAGGTGTGATATATTTTAGAGAACGTAAAAGCTCGAGGTCTATGATTAAGAGTGCTAACAACATTGAAACAGTATTTGTTTACATCAACCCTGACGTCTCAGGGAGTGTTTGTTTGTGTGTCAGGACTGATATAATTTTTGATGTCAAAAACTCATCAGGGTAATCTTAACAAACATCGTCGTACATATAAGTTTATTTATGCAGATTATACATTATAGAACATATATATTAATTTAAACCGGTTGCCGACGAAAAATAAAGTCAATCTCAGACCAACTCCATCAGCCCCGCGCGATCAAAATGTTATTATAGCATTTCAAAAACGATAGGCAACGACAAAGGAATACTAGCGTGTCATTTTATGCGGGCAACCTAGTCTACGGGAGACTAACAAAATCCGCCGAGCCCAGCGGGGGCGGGGTGAAGAGTTGATGTGATGGGGAATAGAATACTAAATGACGTTTGGTTCAGGCGAGCTCGCGCCCCGGCACAGGTTTCCCCGTTTCTCGTTTGTCAGGTGACGTTTATCTATACTGACTAGTAGCAATGTAGCGAAAATACTGATATGCATGAAGATAGGAACATATATTTTTTTATTAGACTAGGTCGATAAACAAGTATGCAGTCCACGTCACTAAAGCCTATAGAACGTTCGAGATATCATAAGGATATTGCTAGCGCATTTCCTTGTCACTGGAAGATATTATATTACATTACCCAGTAATTTCACTGCCATTCTCACCCTTTAAATTGGAGCACAGCAATACGAACACCGCTAATTATTGGTAGAAATAGATGAGAGTGAGGTACCAATGCAGACAACCTTTATAAGAGGTTGACCCTGCTATTTGGCGGTATGAAGGAGAGTATTGTTGTTGCACCTTCAAGACACGCACCTATTATCCACATAGGGACTCTGAGCAACAAATAACCAATGCTAGTAGTGACGCAATGAACAACACGTGACGTCATATAATCCTGCATCGCGCTTACAATGTTTTCTCCGAGATGTTAATCATCACATCGTAGGCTGACCAGTTCTGTGCATCCAGCGATTCTACGATTCTTATGAGACATTCTTTGCTGTTTGCCGTTGCGTGCCGTTCTAGAACCTTCGGCTCAAAAACCGAAGTTTAGGACATAGGCCTCCCTAAGAAAGGAGGAATTTTGCCTACATTTGCCGCGGTGGGCAAGCGTGTTGGCAATCGCAGAGCGCAGCTTTTGCTACGTGGCTGTTGCTAGTCATCCCCACTCTGTGCATTTGAACTACACTGGTGCCACATCTAAGCGAGTTGAGCATGCGGTCATTTCTCAACATAACGCCGCGATTCGTCCAAACGTTCCACTCATAAATTTAGATTCATTTATTTGCCGTTGGTGCTTGCATTAAAAATTCATGGAACGATGATCTCGTTCCTATTTATCAAATTTAGCATCTAGTCTGGTTGAAATAAATCAGAAGTATTCCAATATTGGAGGACTCCAAGACATATGCACAACTTAATTTTTACACAAATAATAATTAAACTGTATTTATTTTGAGACGAGACGAGACGAGAAATTTGCTAGGGAAATCGGCAGATCTGTAATCTAATGTAAAACTTGATTAATAAAATAATTGTTTTCACAAGCACGTATTTTCACAATTTTCATATAGAAAATAAGTTTAAAAAAGTAAGAATAAAAAAATATTTTTTTGTACAACCAACAATAGCAAGTCGCGTAGAAGTAAAATTACATATCTAAGTATGTCATTATCACCTTCATCATTACAGCTATTGGCAGTCCATTGCTGGACATAGACCTCCCAAAGAAAGGATGAATTTTGCCCATAATTTCCGTGCAAGGTAAGCTGCAATCGCAGGACGCCGTATATCAGTTCATGTCGGTTCTGGCTCCTCAAACACCTCTTACGACACCAAAAATAGTTAAGGTACGGCAAAGTTTGTACTAAATATAAAACGCTGGCCTTAAGAATGCCTAAGAAAATTAAAACAATAATCCAAGGTCAACCAAAACTTAACTGAGATTGGCCCATATCTCAAGCAGTACTACCTCCTCGCTGTAAAGTTGTACAACAGGAAAGTTGGTGTGTTACAAAACACAAAGTTGTGAAGGCTAAGCTAAAGTTGAAGCTGCCATATTTACATAACAAACATATAGACCTCCACTTGTGATATTATTAACACAACATAATTGATATTTGTTACTCTATCACGCCAAAACTACTGAATCGATTTAAATAAAGAAATGTATATGAAAAATGAAAAAAACAGGCATATATATATATATATACACACACACACACACACACACACACACATATATATATATATATATATATATACATACATATATATAAGGATCAGAATCAACTTGAAATTTTGCACAGGTTTCTTTTATAACGCAAGAGAGCATTAAAAGATGAAACGAAAAGTTTGCTGTTAGATACAAGTCTAAAATAACGGAGATTTTTGTCCATTACTGTCGCGTTGGTCAGGTATGGTGGCATACCTGAGCTTAACTTTGCGACTGCTGCCCATCCCCACCATGTAGTATTTGAGCTACGCTGTTTAGGCGATGTATACCGCTAATAATCGGTAAGAGGTGATTGGGGTACCGGACCCCAATCACCTCTGACGACACCTACTACAAAGGGAAGTTCAATCCGCCGGTACCCCACAGATTCATTCAAGCTATATTACAACTATTTATATTAACAATAAAACTATCGGCTTTAAAACGATGTTTCTTTAACATTTTATCTTTTGTGCGTGGTTTCGTTTACATTGACCACGACATTGCCCGGCGGATTTGTAAGTTGATATGACACTGGGCAAGGCACTTGGTACGCAGAACCGATGGCCGATAGCCTCGTAAAGTTCTAGAATGGAGACCACGTACCGACAAGCGCAGCATAGGGCGTCCACCGGCAAGATGGACAGACCACCTGACTAAAGCCGCAGGATCGCGCTGGACACAGGCCGCATACAACCGGTTATATTGGAAATTTCTTGGCGACGCCTGGGTCGACGTCTTATGGCTGATATGATGATAATGATGATGATAATGATGATGATTATGATGATGATGATGATAATGATGATAATGATAATAATGATGATCATAGCATTAACATCACAACCACGTTTTAAAGCCTTTAAAAAATAGTTTTATTATGAGTACTCATAAATGTTAGAAAAGAATAAATTCATATTCAGATAACGATCCAACGAGTCGTTACACCTATCACAATGAATCGTCATTTGTTATCGCAACAAAAAACGTCGTCTCCCCGCAACCACCGCAACCACCGCAACGCCGCCTGCCGATTGATATATATCCTTTATTGTTCTTTTATTTTATCATAAATCGGCTTTACACCGACATCGGCGCGTCGAGTTAAAACCCCATATAAAAACGTTTGCAGATAATAAAACAGCGCGTTGAATTAAACGTTTCCAACAATCACTTTTTTATGGAGCGATCACAAGTTTTTATTTAAAACATATTAAAATCACTGTAATAACTTGTATACAAAATTATTTAGTCAATAAAACAGTAGATGTAAACCTAGGATTTTCTAACAAGAGATCTTAGTCAGTATATAATGTAAAATTTATTTTTAAGTAATTACTCACATTAAGGAGCACTCAGTGAATGAGGTGAGAAATTCATTACATTCTACTTTCCTTTGCCTCTGCTCAATCGATTGGTCAATTAGCAGCGGTCCAACGTCAGTCCGATAGTGTAGTTCAGATAGGAATTTTTCATCTTCTTTTAATCTTATTTATTTGTCTTTGCCGTGCATGTATTGGTTCATAGACAAATCAACTGTGACACAGCTTTAAAAAGTGTAGATTTAGTTTGAAAGTATAATGCCACAAAAGTGTGTAAACAAAAATTACTAAAATCGTTTAAGATAATATTTACTTTAGTTAGGAATCGGGCGAGACTCTTACCTGTAATAGTTTCTAAATCATAGTAGATATCATCATCATCATCACATTAGTCATATAAAGACCACTGTTGGACATAGGCCTCCCCAAGAAAAGAGGACATTTGCCCATAATTACCACGCTTGGAGGGCGTAGTGGCAATCGAAAAGCGCAAGTTCTCGGTGAGGATGTTGCTGCCCATCCCTACCCTGTAGTATTTACGCAGCGCTTTTTTGGATTTATCGCCATCTGTCGGTGCCGGTACCTTAGACGCCTCTTAAGACACGTGGTAGAGGGAGGTACTATGCTACTTCACCGATACCCCCACGACTAACTTACAAAGTTAAATATGTCTATTAAAATAGGTTTATCAAAGGCACTTTCAGGTTGTCAACACAACAAAAAGAAATAAGTATAGATTAGAATGATGAGAGAGCTAAGCCAGTCGCGCCAATAAAAGATGCCTATAGATGCCTAGATAGAAAGATACCTAGGAGATTATTCAGGTTTACAGGATGGCCGAGTTGATTTGAAAGACGGGTCACGATGTCTTAATGTAGGCTCGGTGGGGTCGTATGTCTGGCCATCCAGTATGTTGTGCCTACATTAGATATTTTACATACGGGTTATTTCTCCTGTATGTCTTAACAAATAGTTTCTAGTACACTGGGTTTTATCTGGAATTCCAACTGGGCGTGGGTTTCTTGTTTCTACAAAACAAGACTCGTATTTATAGATGCTTACAAAAACTGTTTTTGTAGAAATCAAACGGATATATTAAAAGTTGTACTTTTGTTTATAGATATATTTATAAGTAGCTAAGTCGATAGACGTCCTGTCTTAACTGTATATGTTTATTTAAAAATATATATTGCGACTATACCTTGAGATATAAACCTGTAGGTATGTCAAGTTTGATTTTGACTGGCCCGATGGCGAAGATAGTAATGATCCTATCTTATGTGTCAAGGGTCTTGGGTACGATTCCCACCCAGAACAAATATTTGTGATGATATTCGTGTTTTATCTGGGTGTTAAATATATGTATTTAAGTATTATATTTCTCATTTCTCTGTTGTCTAATATCCGTAATACAAGTGCTTTAAATGACTTATTTACCATGGAGTCGGATCAATGTGATGTTGTGTGTACATTCAAAAAGATAACAACAGAACAGTAACATTTAGAAATAAAGAACTAACATTTATTCGTATTACGTGGAATTAGTTCAGCATGCAACACGCTCCCAAACATCAAATGTCATCAGGGATTAGTTTAACTATAAAAGGAGGGGGCACGCGGCCCTCCTCGCGGAAGACGGGCTAACCCGCCGTAGTACTGACTGCATACACACATTACTGAAACATTTGAATTTAACTACTTTAAGAATTTGATAAGAGGAAAACTCGTGTAGTACTTATACAAATACAAACATCGCCCTACTATATGTATGATACTATTTATATACTATATGCAAACCTTATATATTTACGGACATCAGACAACATAAATTTAAAACTTAAATACATATATTTTACATCCAGACACAGGGCAAACACGAATATATCAATAATAAATTCCCACAACATATCACACATTGACCCAATACCATGATAAGTAGTTGAAAAACTACTTTTATTATAGTCTTCAGATAACATGATTTGTGTATGATTCCTCACACAAATATACTACTTAAATACATATATTTACATCTAGACAAAGAACAAATATAACTATCATCATATAAATACCTGGATAATAGACAGAATCGCTACCATCTGCGCCATCGGGTCCGTCATATAATATTTTTCTTCGGTGGGTATCGAACTAACGATTTTAGGAGCAAAAGATAGATCATAAGCATCTGCGTTATCGGGCCCGTTTGTCCTTGAAACTGTAGTTATGTGCGATATATCACTTTTTGGGTAACATGAATGCCCTATGTTAATAACTAAACAGCTCCAGACTCCATTCACTATGTGCCTCAGGGTTTTGACGACGGTCGAAAACCGATGAACACAAGTGTTACAGTATAAGTAGATCATTACGTCTACAATCTCCCTACAATACCAACACTATAATTTTTATATGACCACAAAATATAAAGCTATCGAAGCTCGGAGTGGTTAACAGTAGGTATTAAGGTACTCGCTCATTTACCGCTTCAGCGCTTTATCAGAACCGACCAGTCTTGTATCAAGTTATTTGAAACACTAGTTTAACTATCTGCAATACGGTTAGCTGTGGGGTACCGGCAGAGTTGAATAGTACCTCCCACTGCACCAGGTGTCGTAAGAGGCGACTAAGGTTAACCAAAACCGGCAAATAGCGGTGTATTCATCAGAAACAGCACATCTTAAGTACTACAGGGTAGCAACTACTACAGGACTACACAAGCAAAGCCACCACGATTATGCGCAAAAATATCCCAAACTTAGGAAGGCCAACGTCCAACAGTGGATATTCTATGGCTGATATGACGAAACGGTTGATATTTATTTGTTAAAAAAAATAATTGCACAGTGTGATATCACGGAACACTACGGGATGACTGAAACAAGATGATCTTTCAAACAACTGCCATCTTCTTTATATGATCCGGGTTGAACTTCTAAACTTCTGAATCCATTTCGATCAAATTCTGCTTACTGCGTGCAGTTTGGTCTGACTTGAAAGATAGGAGAGTTTATATCTCAAGGTATAGTCGCAATATATTTTTTTTATTAAATATATACAGTTAAGACAGGACGTCTGTCGACTTAGCTAGTTATAAATATATCTATAAATAAAAATACAACTCTTAATATATCCGTTTGATTTCGACGAAAACAGTTTTTGTAAGTAACTATAAACACAAGTCTTGTTTTGTAGAAACTAGAAACCCACGCCCAGTTGGAATTTCAGATAAAGCCCAGTGTACTGGAAACTATTTGTTAAGACATGAAGGACGAATAAACCTCTCCCCGTATGTAAAATATCAGGTGTAGGCACAACATACTGGATGGCCAGACATACGACCCCACCGAGCTTACATTAAGACATCGTGACCCGTCCTACATACACAAATCAACTCGGCCATCCTGTAAACCTGAATAACCTTCTAGGTAACTTTCCATCTAGTCACCTGTAGGCTTCTTTCAGTAGCACGTCTAGTTATACAAATCTTAACCTATCCTAACTAATATACATATGAAAACACGGATCCAGAATACATCTGTATGAAAATTTTCATTGAGATTATTAATAGACAGAAATAACACACATGCTACCTTTTGTCCCGTAAAAATGTGCAAGAGGGATAAAACTGGCTTTTATTTTTCTGGGAATAAAAAGAGAACCTGGAGATTATGAGTAAAGTCGCGAGCGGAAAGTAATAACATTATAATTACGGCGGCTTAGAAAGTTATTACTCAATTACAACTGAATGAATTCGGTTGGATTACCTGGAACAATACATGGGCTAAGTAATCTTACAGCTCCCGAGAGAGATATTTAGGGTTTCCCACAAAATACACGCCCATATTTAAATTGGCCAAAATTTCTAACTTGAACCAACCAAAATATCTACACAAATCAATGTCCAACTTATGCATAAAACATTTAGGCTGAACTCTTTAAATTGCAAACGAAATAAAGAATTACCTTTACAAATTACTTCTAAACTCCTCAGAGTACATAGAAACTGGAGGATCCATCAAGCATCATAAAAGCGACCTCCGCCCTACTCCCCGTGTTCCAGTGAATATAATTAGGCATACTTTGAAAACTCACAAAGCTGTAAAAAAGAGCGTTTCAGCGGGAACGGGGGTAGAGGCCAAAGTTCTGTTGTAATTTATATGGTAACCGTCGTCTTTTAATCTTGTTACCCTAAACTCATCATAAAGGCATCAATTCTGTGTCAGCCAGTTTGGAAAAACCCGCCAAGTTTACGGCTTACGCGGTTGTCCGCACGCAGCCCTCTCTCGGCTCTGTGTACGATGTTATATTACATTTTTGCGCGTTGGGGGAATATACAACATAAATATATACTATATTAACGTATTAACAAAACTGCTTATGTATTATATATGTTATATGTGAGACAAACGGTGTTGTTGCAGGCGAGTCGTATTTACTTTTTGGATTGACTCAAACTGAGAACTTCTGCCATACTTTAGTATACTTGGTAAGAAAGAATAGGAGGTAAAGCAAAAGACTCTGATCGGGTGTAACAAATTAAGATAATTTTAAGAAATAAAAATATAAAAGTACTATTTTCTATTATTATTTGTTCAGTTCGGCAAACAAGCATACGGCCCACGTCATAATAAGCGTTAACGCGGCTTTTAAAAGCTCTTAATATCCCAAGGTTAGTAACAGTAGTTAGTATCAGTTATCACTAGCGCGTTGCCTAACTTAGCGGTAGAAATAGGTGAGAGTAAGGTACCAATGCATATAACTTTAGTATGACGTCAACCTCAAGTGAACGTATGTACCTATCTATATGGCCTCTCGTGGCTGTGTGGTACCGGCAGAGTAAAATAATACTTTCCCTATGTAGTATAATACGACTATGGTACCGGAACTGATAGTTGGCGGACCTACCCGAAGCAGTATAGCTTAAAAGCACCAAGGTGACAAAAGCTCCGCGATTACCACCACGCTTGCCCAGCGCAGCAATTATGGGCAGATGCACTCTTTCCCTCCTTGAGTAGGCCTGTGTCCAACAGTAGATGTTTTACCGCTGCTATTATGATTTATCTAAACAATATACTGATACTTATACTACCTATATGTATAGTTACATAAAGTAAGTTATATTTTGCTTATACATTGAGTAATAAAGTCTAAATAAATTAATACATTTTAAATCATTCACTAAATAAATACGGTTGATTTTATTACATAAAATTGTGTCATCTGTATTTAAACGACAAAAACAAAGAGAAAAATGACACATAAAAACTAACAGAATTGTAAGGTGCGGTATAAGCCATGGAAGCGGAAGTCGACCAGACAGACAGGCAAGGCAAGTTGGCGCGCGGGCAAGATTCGCCGCCGTTCCGCAGACGACACAATCTGTTTCAATTGACGCCTGCAACTTTATACTTGCGAGGAGTTCATAAAAGCTTGCGTTTATGTTTGTAGAGCACTGTCGACAAGACGAACAACTGCTCTGTTGCTTGTCGGCGAATAAAAACTATCAAAGCTTAGGCGAACTTTAAAAATAATATTAAATTTTTTCAGCCTTCAGGCGAACCTGCATCTTTTCCTAACCGGGGGCTGCACTACCTTTGTTTCGAAGACCTTAGTAGACACGACTAACTTCGTTAGTGTTCTTTTGCACGGAGAAGTCAGTGCCATCTCTTTGATGTTGTAGGCAATTACTTACTCGAATATCATACTTTCACGAGCTTGATGCAATCGATAAAGAAGAAACAGTTTCCTTATTATTGTATAGGTTTTATACATGGAAAACGCTTAATCTATTTTCAAAATAAGATTTAGAACAAATAATTCCAAGAGTTGTCTAAATTAACTGGATGTTTTAAATAAGATTAATTATACATATCTATGATATAAAATAAATTATGAGACTCATTATATTTTCCACATAATAGATGCGAACCGGGATATAGCAGATATTTAGAATGAACACAGTTAAATCCTTGCAAGCTTCCTTCAGTCCCGCCGTCGGATCGGAACGCTTCCAGTCAGCTGTACACTTATTTAGTTTCCGACAACTTTAGCGGATCCCAAGTTGCGTTAAGCTAAATTGTCAGAACATTAAATGGCTAACAAATCTTCTGCCTAATATTTTAATAAAACGGAAACGTCAAAAACTTGAGGGAACTAATTAAAGCCTAATTAGTACATATTTTATTTCATCCTTTATTGATTGCTCACTCTCGGTTGAGACTTCGTGCTTACTGGTTACAGTTATTTTAAGGTTACATACTTTCCTTAATACTGGAAATACGTGTAATTAATTAGGAAAGTATAAATCATACTATCAAATTATAATTAAATTTGCATCGTGAATAACGCAACGCATACAGTTCGAATCTTAAGCCTTTACAAAATCTTTTTAATTCCGACAACATTCGACTTGGCCATAATGGTAATATTTTCTTAAAAATAGTTATAATCGAATGGTTTCTACGTTCCAAAGCAGTCCATACAATCTGAGTGGATTTTAAAATATGACTGGCCCCAGAGCGCATTCGCGCGTCGCTATCTTGTGCGCCAAATGTCGAATATTTGTTCCCTTCCTAGAGCAAACATTTATGTAATAATCATTTTATGTTATGTTTTTATTATTTTATTTTATGTGTTTGTTCTATGTCTGGGTGTTACATATGTATGTAAATATATGACGATGATGAGTGTGTTGAGTGGAATATATTATTTTTTAATTCTTATCAACCACAAATGCAGCCTTCTAGTAAACACAATAACAACCAACCAGTCTTTCTTAATAACATTTCTATATACAAAACTACACAAGTTGTGCGCGTGGAAACTCGGGACAGCGCAAGATAAGCGTAACTAACTGAAGCTGACGCAAGCCGGCTCGGAACTCGCTCGGAATGCTTTTAAGGACCTATATATCGTGTTAGTTGTATCACTGAGGTAAACCTTTCGCAAAATAGGCTATAATATAACGTCCCTGTAGGCACTGGCAGCTTCCAGGAGGGACTGAACGATTTAGCAAGAATACAAAATACAAAGTAGCTGATAACTCTTTTTAAGCTTGTACAATTCTGTGACAGGAGTTGCCACCTGTCACTTCATTTTTGTCAGATCTTCATTAACTTACTTAAAAATGACAGGTACTTAGGTGAAATATTGTTAGTAAAATGGCTGGTTCACGAAAATAAAAGTTGTTTCAATTTGAATACTTTAGGTGTACCCCTATTCCATCATAATTAATTATTTCCAACGGATCACTTAAATCATTTCTACATTATAAAAAGTAGAACAGTTCTTGTTATTGAGAATATAATTCCCTATACAATAATAACTTAGAAAGTTATATAATTATAACTATTACAGAGCAGTCCTTTATAAAACATAGAAGTTGTCCATCTACGGAGTAAACAAAATGTTCGGATTGCCGCGTGGCATCAGAGTAAAACGTTATGTCTCTCTGTACCAAGTGTAGTGAGGGGTCGTAATCGACAGATGTCGGTATATGCATCAGAAATAGTATATCTCAAGTGAAAAACAGGGCCGGGACGGGCAGTAACACACTGGTGTTATTATTGTGTGGACACGGAGTAATACACACGTAATCATGTCACAGTTAGGTACTACAGCTTCTCGTTGAAAGTTTAGTATTATATCATCTTTTTGCCAAATTTAATGCTACATATAAATCATAACAAGAAAAGGGGCTTTTGGTCCATAATTGTAACGTGTATATTAATCCGTATCCACATAACTCTAAACATCCCTTCTTCCTAATTCTGAAGAACTCTAGAATCTAGACGGATGGCAGCAATAAGATCTGTCACTATCGCGCCACAATTCAGCCAAGAAATTGTATTAAACTATTTTTTCATCACATCGCAAATCATTTTGAGTCATAAAAGTTTGAGCATCGTCTTCGAATATCGACTAGAAAAACTTTTTAACTTCTAACCGGCTATTTGATATATATAATATGATATCCACTGTTGTTTTGAAATAAAAACTTAATTGAGTTTCTCTGCAAAAGAAATGTATATACATTTATACAAACAATATTTTTACGTATTAAGTGCAATGTTTGTCTTTACCTACCGTACAATTTTACACAACTAAAATTACTAATCTGGGAAAAAAACAACATTTAAAACTATTATTTCGTATATTTTGTTAATAGCGTAACTAAATAAATCCAGTATAAAATCTCTTTGACAACTTAAAAATCATAACCTATAACTCTATGTGTCATTTCACAACGCAATCGAATGACATAACGCAACAAAGCCCGGCAAATTGAAACTTAAATGAAGTGTTTTGATCATGATCTACATATATTTACATATATAACATTTTTCATTATTGTCACGCCAACTCCTGCACTACTGAACCGATTTTAATCCAAGTTCTGCTCGTTGTGGGCAGTTTGAAAGATTTATAGTCACAATCGTTTTTTTATTGCAAATAATCTGTTTATGCCCTGAGGTGTCCGTAGAAGCAACTAAAGTACCAAAGACGACGGAAACAGATGGCGGTAAATCTATCCGAAAGAGTACAGCCTTAATGCACAGGGCGCGGCACAGCAACCCCGTCGCGGGTGATGCGCTCTGCGATTGCCAACACGCTTGCCCAGCGCGGCAATTATGGGCAAAATCCCCCCTTTTTTTAGGAGGTCTATGTCCAGCCAGCAGTGAACTTCCAAGGGTGATGATTACGATGATTTATTTATAACAAAAATGTTTATGATAGAACCACGTATTTGCCGTGCCAGCTAGTTTATTATAGTATGCAAGTAAGATAAATGAAGTGTTATTTATAAGTAGAGTTTTTTAGCATCCACATTTCTCTAAATACTTCAAAGTAAAATTATAGTATTGGAATATACATGACTGGGGGCGATATCAGAACGCGAACATCGGTTGATAACATCTACTTCGAGAAAATAAAAAAGAGTGTATTTCATGTCACAATAGCAGCATGTCAAAAAACAAGCCGCCAATAAAAATGGTAAAAATCAAGTGCCCAGGAACACGATAACAAAGTCCGCCCACCGAGCCGGGAGGGCAATACATAGAAGCCCGGCGCCTCGCCCCCGGACGCTTGGAAATGCCGCCGGGTCTTCTAAGCTACCCACGTGAGCCTGTCCGAGTTATTGATGGGACAATAGGTGGACGGGCGACGCAACTGATTGATTTTCACTAAAGAGTACTACGTTTGTAAATTGTCTCGATTTATTTTATCATTTTATTTAACAAATCCAAGAACGAGTGCAGCTTGCATTGTGGGTTTCCTTAGCTGTTTATCATTAAAAAGGCAGGCAGCATGTTCCCTCTCATTTGACAATCCATGATATCTTCACTATTGCTAGCTACCTTGGCCTGTCTTAAAGATACTTATATTTTAATCATGAAAAATTTATTACAAGTATATACTGGGATATCAAAAATATCCTATCTCGCAAATTGAATCAAACATTTCGCAACAAAAAATTAGACAACAACCGGTTCAGTACTTTAGACATTCATCGCGAACAAACCCGTGATACGATATATTTATATATTAGGGAACGCTATAGGAGCGGAGCGTTAATGATAGTACGTTCTTCAAATTAACGAGGGTGAAACCGCGGCATATATAACCGCGGTATGTCCGTGGTAAGTTATTTATCCCTGACATTTATATATGAATATAGAAATGTCAGGGAACTTACTGGCTCTATAATAAACAAGTGACCTCAGGCAGATAAAAATATATAGTATCGATAGATGTCATCATCATCATCATACCAGACCATATTTAAAAATCCACTGTTGGACATAGGCCTCCCCAAGAAAGGGGGTATGTTGCCACCCTGTACATTTGAGATGACTTTTTTGCATGGATATAACGCCATCTGTCGGCTCTGGTACCTCAGCCGCCTCTTACGAGACCTGGTACAGGGGGAGGTGCTATTCTACTCTGCCGGTACCTCACTACTAAGATAGAGATCGCATAGATAAATATGTATAGATAGCTGGCTTCCAACACTGCCCAAAATTAGTACATTTTAAAACATCAACGTTTCTATGTTATTTCCATAATTGTATTAAAGAGTAGAAAAGCCTGGTCCCCGGCCTATCAAAGCTGTACGCCTCTTGAGTTCATAAAAATATTACATAAATAATTTGTTATTGTAGGCTATCTCTAAGAGGTGGACTTTTTTGTAGACCTATTTGAGGTGTACAATACTTTAGTGTATTGTAGTAGTTCATTATCTATTCCGTCGGGTTCAGTCAGCGTTTACAATATAATCGAAAAACAACTATGTTTTTTAACGACATCACATTAGAAACTTCTATAATGATTCTCTACTATATTATGAATGTAATACATATATAAACCATCCTATTGTTTCCTTCCCTTTCCTAATCACTCAATCTATTTAAAAAAAACATGCATTATAACCTGTTGCGTAGCTATCATAAGGGATAGACAGACAGCGGAAAGCGACGTTTTTAATACAATCTAGTGATATAAAGACATACCCAATGTCCAATTCCGTGGCTAAAGATAATAGTAGAGTTTCCAAAGTAAACGCGGCGGAGGTGCGCCGGCAAAAGTGTCGATCGTCGCCATAACTAGGTCGCCGGGAGCCCCAATAGCGCCGACTCGTAAATCAACCAATAAGCTATTCATTAGGGCTGCCTGCCGCAACACTTTATTTGCAAAGCTCAAGTTAGCAAACATACAAGTGTATTAATATTGGGAAATTGACTAGTAGGTACATATATTCAATAGTACATATGTTCTGATATATATTACATACACGACGTATATAATATAGTGACGGAAAACAATACGTGTCATAGTGTTCTATTATACTCGTATAGTATTAGCAATCTTTTTATAATAAAACTACCTTATAGCGGCTTTAAATCACAGACAAGCACATACGGCTCAACATATTCAAGAATGAAAGCCGTTGCCTGTTAAAAAAATGTTCGAAAACATTTCATGAGGGTTCGTATAAAAGAATAGACGTGATACTTAGATCCGTACTCATAGTTCCTCGGCAAGTGTTATAATGATGCCATCATCACCGTGAGGTACCGACAGACTACCTCCCCCTGTACCAGGTGTCGTTAGAGGTGATTGAGGTACCTGAACTGATAGATGACGAAACAGTGTAGCTTAAATGCAACTAAAAGGGTAAGGGCAACAGCATACCTAATGGGAAAGTTCCACTCTACAATTGTCAACACGCCTGTTCAAATAAGAAAAAAATCCCTATTGATGGGTAGGTGGGAGATGTCCAGCAGAAGCCGTAGAAAACCTACTGTAAGACCTAGGCTTTTCTAAGGTTAGAGGGGTTAGAGGGGTTATTTGCCCATAATTGCCGCGCTGAGCAGGCATTGAGGCAGTAGCAGATTTCAATTTTGCGACGTGGATACTACTGCCCATCCCCAACCTGTTGTTTTTGAACTATTCTGTTTTGGATGACAGCTGACATTTTCAGCACCTGAGTCGCCCTTTACGACACATGGCACAGAGCGAGTCCTATTCTAATATGCCTAACCCGAATGACGTTAGAACCTCCATGTTTAATAATAGTATAAGTTTCTGAAGCCGCCAACCCTGTAGCTAAGTCTGGTTCGAAGGTGGGCGATAAACGGTTTTAGATAGAGCCGTCACAGCTTATGCGAGGGCTTAAATAAACCTTCGTCCCGGTAAGATTCCGATGTAAACGCCGCACGGCCTTCGATAATTATATTATTTGGTAATCCGACTTAAGATTACAGATACTTCCTCTGTTATGTCCGAATTGAAGTAGGTACATACTGATATCTAGTATAAACAGTCCAATAAAAATTGTTAAAACTATATATAAACATGACAACCCTATCAACATGGGTGAGATCCCCATTCGAACTTAATGGCGAATTCAGTCGTTTTTAACAGTTTTGGATCGTATTTCCTGTTACGTCACTATAATATTTTTGCTATGACGCGACGCAGGTGATTCAATAACGTTGAAAGAGCTAGAACAAGCGATAAAAAATGCAGCAATTCTTTAAGCGAGGTTAACAAATTAAATATACTATGAATACTATAAACAGGCAAGGATTGTAATTGTATATAGATACTTTTTACTGTTTCATATTATAACAACAATGTGGATTATGATAGAACTTTACAAAAATATATCTTATTCATGAGCTTTACTCTCATAAGGTTTTATTTATAACACGCGACCAACCGCTGAAATAACGGATAAATCAGTTGCCAATTGTTGAATTCTTTTCATTAATAGAATGACGAGTACGTCATATATAGATAGGTACTATAGTTAAGATTGCAAAATCGCGGGTTCGATTATCGACACAAGACAAAAATATTTTTTTGGTTTATTACAATGGAATTTCAGCCATATGACATTATTTGGATGAAAAAAAATGGCTATTATCGGTCTTACTTTGCCAGATTTATTTTACTTTGGCGTTGCGCGTCGCCCCACGACATACTAGAGCATCATAACTTAAAAAGTTTATTATTCCTTGTGCCAACCTTTGTTTTTTGTGGCCAACCTTTCCTTATAAACCATTAATTCACCTAAAGCCAAAGGTTCTGGTATCTTTTCCAACAGAGTACCGGCTTCTGGCGGCCTGGCTGCCATACATTTGCATCCATTAAGTCAGCGCAAGGGTGCGCACTCTCATACGAGTTGATTAACGTCACTTTTGCGATCTGCAATCCGTTTTTTTTTCTTGAACTCGCATAAATATATAGTTAGATTTTACGGTGTATGTATTTCTGTTTATCAAAATCTTCATGTAGTAAATTTTCTTTCTTTTCACAATTTATTTACTCTGTTCCTATGTCATAAATGATTAAGTTACTTAGGCCAGTTTTCTCTATATAAATAAAAATATCGTTATTTGTCCGCGATGATCTCCTAAGATAAATAACTGATCTTTATCCAGTTTTGCTAATTGTATGCAGTTTGATCCAGCTTGAGAGATAAAATAGTTAATATCTCAAATTATTTGTTTATTATATGACAATAATTTACATGGTTGAACAAGGTTAGGCGATTCGGCCAGTATATTTAGTCAAGTTTATAAGAGGTTGACCTTACTCAAAGCTTGTCGGCATTGCTATGTTTCGGTTCGAAAGATGAGAGAGACAGTGAAATTACTGGGTAATATATGATATGTATACCATATAATAATATGTACTCTTTCATAAATTTTGATTATTTATATTTATACATTAATTGAATTAATTACACAGCTAGAACTGCTTCATATTTGTTACGTTTGTTTTTTATCCAAAGTTTGGAAGAGATCGCCCTTTGCGATAATACTGTACTAGAGTATATATTTCTCTACTATTTTAATAGTTTTTATTGTTTGGTGTATGTACAATATAAAATATTAGTATCATCAAGAAATATATAAACTCTCTGCAAATATTTATTATTCTCTGCTATTGACGTAAGCAAAGACTATGAAAAGCCATTTGCTTCGATCCTGATATACATTAGCTGTTTCCTTAACATAAGTTTTAATAACCAAGCGTCCGTTAAATGGGGACCAAAGTACCAAATTATTTTACGTTAAAGAGGTTCCTTTTACCAACCGCTCATAAACTAATTCTACGTTCATCCGTCGGTATCACGCCCAAACCACTTAAACATGCCTTTTTAAATTTTAGTCATACTACGAAACTAAATTTCCTAACAAAGAATTTTATGCATGTTCTAATTTAGCGTATAATTAGACAAAATACCTTAGAGATGGAAATGTTGCCGAAAATGCAGCTACCCGCAACTGCAATGCACATTCTCCTCACCCACGTATTAAGTCCACGCCGCCGCCCGCCCGCGGTGCCGGTCCCCTATTCTGCATACGCCGTTAAATATCTCCAAACCAAATTATATCCGAAACATTTATTTATTTAATTATAACAGGTACACTTACAGATTACTGTCATACATATGAATATTCATAATTAAATATAATATTAACTAGACGGTATCACGGTGTACACGACATGTTTTATTTATTTATTTTTGAAAATAGTTTTTTATCAAGCATGACGTCAATAATGATAAAGGAAATATGCAAAAAAAATTATATGATGAATTATTTTTATGATTATGATGTTTTATGAAACTACAAAGAACGAATGGACGAACGGGCGTACTAATAGATTCATTTATTATTATACAACGTAATTCTATTTTGAACACAACCTAATGGAAAAATTGAGAAAATTAATAACTACAGAGAACACCCTTCACGCAAAACCACCGGGGTCGATGACCGACCTTGAATTGTTCTAACATGTCGCACTAAGGTGTAGCTATGGTAACACACTAGCTATGCGAGCGGTTACATCCGCGTTCAACGGAGAAACTAGCTGGCGGGCCGGATGGCGCAGATGGTAGTGATCCTATCTAGTGCGCCAAAAGTCGTGGGTTCGATCCCCATCCAGGACAAACATTTATATAATGATATTTTTGTTTGTTCTGAGTCTGGGTGTTTGTATTCCTCTGTTCTAATGTCAATAACACAAGTGCTTTAAGCAACTTATCACGGAATCATGTATGTATGATTGTGGGAATTTATTATCTTCTGACATTTACTAATTCACTGCCCATAATAAAACTTACGATACACCGGGACCGCAGACTGAAAATTTTCCATGGCTATTTTTTGTCCAAGTACCCGCGGACAAAAATAGTCATGGATACTGATGAAATGAGCAAGACAGCAAGTCCGCCGTTCTCGTCGGGGGACGCGCGGCAGGCGCGGGCTGTGGGCAGCCCGGGGATAATTGATTTGCCCCATGGCGGGGCCGATTTCGCCTCATCCGCCCTCTCCCGTGCAGACAACGTTCCGCGCGCACCCGCTCCCACGCCGGTGTCCAGCAGCGCCCCGACCAGCACCCGCAGCCGCCCCTAGAAACACCGCCGCCCTCTCATACGCTACAGCGGCATCCGCGATGTTTCAAGCAAAAACCGCAACCACGACTGACAAGTGGACCGCAACTAGTGCGTCTAAGCACAAAGTCCACATAATCAGCGACGTGGTAGTGAAGAAGCCAACCAAACCAACCCAACCTCAACCCAATACCGCCGGAGCTAAAGCCAAGACGGATGCCCACGCTGCCGCAAGCACCAGCGCCAGCACCGACTCCAAACCGAAGATCGACGCCGGAACCAAACGGCCCAGATACCCGCCCCTTGTTGTGAAAAAAATACCCGATTGGACTCACCACTTCAAGGCGTTGAAGCAGGCTCTGGGACATGCCCCAAATGCTAGACCGTATGGCAAGGGACTGCGGTTCACACCAACCACGGAGGCAGAGTACCGGGTGGTGCAGCGGTACCTCGCGAACCTAGAAAAGGAAGAGAACATCTCCTGGTTCAGCTACTCCCTGCCCGCCGAGAAGAGCGCCAAGTTCTGCATCAGAGGTCTCCCACTGGAGACTGAACCAAGCAAGATTGAAGAGGAACTCCGATCCCTGGGCTTCACACCCGAGTTCGTGCGTCAGATACGAGCACGACAAGGCAGGCCGGGCTGCATTCACTTTGCCCAAATGCAGCACACACCAAACCTCATCACCGCGATCTACAATATCACCGAACTTCTATGCATGCCCGGGGTAAGGATCGAGGCTTGGCGAGGAAAGAAAGGACCTGCCCAATGCCACAGGTGCCAACAGTTCAGGCACTCATCACATGGCTGCCACAGAAAACAAGCGTGTGTGAGATGCGGGGAAGCACACGCCGCCACTGATTGCCCCCGCCCTCGCGAGGAACCCCCTACATGTGCGAACTGTGGGGGACCGCATCCAGCAAATTCGGTGAGCTGCCCGGTCTTCCAGCAAGAAGCCAAGATAAAAAGGGCCGGCACAACAGCACTGGCCGGGCGGGCTTTGGTACGCACTAACAGCGTACCAGCACAACCAACAACGCCACATCTCATGGCCGAGTCCAACGACGGGGTGAAAATTCCACGTCGAAAACGCAAAGGCAAGAAAGGGCGCTCCTTTCTTCGAATCCGCAAATCCAGCGAATCCGCGAATCAAGAACACCAAGAAACAGTTGCCGCCCCAACGCCGCAACATGAACCGAAACTGAAGCCAACGCCGCGTTCAACTCAGAGCCGGCTCTTGGACACTGAGCGGGCCATCTGCGTCCTACAGGATGTACGAGAACGCCGTACCTATCATCCTCGACGGTGTAGTGCAGCTGCTACAAACAAATGGCGCAACAAACGCGCCAAAGAAGCCGATGTAAACACACAAAAACAACAGGCCACCTACATAGAAGAAACGAAGCCAACATAAACAAAACAACAAAACAATACATCAATATTAAATGTATTACGCATCTCGTATTTCAAGATACCTAAACAAGCTTTCGCAAGAAATGTTAAGAAAAAAGCGGGTGGAAGCGAAATGTTTCTCGCCGCAAAAACTCAAGACACCTACCAAACCCAAAATAAACATTCGTAAGAAATGTTAAGAAAAAGCGGGTGGAAGCGAAAAATGCTTTTCACCGCAACCCTATGACCCACCGATATTAATCGGCGGCGCTGGACACCGCGACAAGGGCGCTAAGCGCCGAGGTCGCCTCCGCGCAGCCTAGCGGCTGTGCGTCGACAACCCGAAGAGACCGCAGACTGTCGAGCGCGCACGCCGATGGCGCCTCCCTGGCGAATCCGCACCTGCGCAGTATAGCGCCGCTGCACGCCAGACCACCGGACACCAAGGCCTACCAGCGGGAATTAGCGGCCGGTGAGGTCGAGCAAGATCCGGGCACAAACCCCCAAGGGCATCGATGGTAATCACCTATTCCCTGATGAGGACAACCCTGCTAAGACCTAGCCAAGAGCGGTGGGTCAAAATTAATAAGCCAGCCTCCACGAAACCGTCGCCAGAAGCCTGTATAGCGCGTTCAAACACACGCCAAGTAACGCCCAAAAGTTCTATGCAGGCAACAAAAGAAGCCGCTTAAAATGTAAACAATACAAATTGTATTGTTAAATACAATACAAGTTGTATTGAATTCAATTTATCAACAAAGAAGCCTGCGCAGGAAAAATCAAAAAACAAGAGGGTAGAAAATAAAAAGAAACTCTCCCGCAACCCGATGACCCGCCGACATTTATCGGCGGCGTATATATATCACGAAAAAGGCGCTGAGCGCCGGCCGCTCCTATTCGCGCTCTATACGTGCGACATGCCCAGCTCTCCGGGCATAGAGTTAGCCCTGTTCGCGGACGATACGGCCCTGTACGATTCGGGCCGTAACCGCGATCCCTCCTTCAGTTACAAACGCCTCCAACGCGCGGTCAATGTACTCGGCGAATGGTTTCGCAAGTGGCGTGTCGAAATAAACCCCGAGAAAAGTGCAGCCGTGCATTTCTCGAGGTCAAGTCGACACGGCGCGAACGGTATGCGCCGCGAAGTGGGGGCGTTTAAACTATTCGATCGACCCATGCCCTGGGTAAATAAAGTGAAGTACCTAGGCGTCACTCTAGATCGCTGCATGACGTTCGGACCTCACTTAAAAACAGTCAGTAATAGGGCCGCCTACATCTTAGGTAGACTGAACTACTACATCGGCCGTGAAAGTAAGACGTCCCTCCGCCACAAGAGGACTATCTACAAGGCCTGCATCCGCACAGTAATGACTTACGCGAGCCCCGTATTCGCTCACGCGGCCCCGAGTCATATTAAAACCCTTCAGGTGGTACAAAACAAATTTATGCGCAGGGCGACCGACGCCCCGTGGTACGTCCGTAACGTGAGCCTACATCACGATCTCGATCTTCCCACGATTCGCGAATACATGAAAGAAGCGTCGCGCCGTTTCTTCGACGGGGCCATAAATCACTCAAACCCCTTAATTTCCAAGGCCGCAAATTACGTCGCTCGGAAAAACGTCCACGCCCGATCTCGCAGACCGCGTCACGTCTTAGACGACCCACCCGATAGTACAACCGCCAAAATCGCAGTCCTTTCTCGCCCTCTCACTGGCACAACACGATCACTGACACTCCACATGCACTCGTACAACAGAGCAGTACACCGCGTTCGCCGGCGAACGCGTGAAGTCCCTGCCCCTACGAGCGATAACCGACAGCCCTAGGGCTGTCGGGCTCAATCTGTCCGTCCTCTTTTGCTTTAATTCATTCATAGTAAATTCAACCCCAACG
>JACJUM010002279.1:422509-476107 GCA_020976665.1 Heortia vitessoides | reverse complement strand
CTGAATTCTCCATAATAACATTATAAATGCACTTGACATAGGAAAGCCGAAATCGCGGGCAAGAAGCTAGCTATGTAATTACAGCCTATTAAAAAGTGTCTTTAAATATACTCGCCAACCCAACGTGTACTTATTTAAGTACATAAGCTGGCAGCCATTCAATGAATAAGTAATTAAACTAAGTGCTTGATAATTTTAGACAAGTGCCACGCGCGAGCATGGCAACATTATAATTAAATTTGGTACAAAATAGAAATACTTTTAAAATTGCGTGTCACATCAGGCCGATAGAGATCAAACGTGTAGAAATGGTTCCAGGTACCGTACCGGGTTCCCATTAAAGTCATGGCGATAATTTTTCTGTGAAATACTAAGCAAGTCTATCCCATGGCAACCGTAAATTTGAAACGTGACATGATTGAGCAACATACATCATTTACGCGATTACTACTACATAATAAAATTACTCTTTTAACGGCTTTAAAACGCGGTTTTCTTTTAATTTTTTGTTCGACGTTTCGGTTACCATGCGGCAACCGTTCTTGTAACGAAATATTGTTTTATAATTTTAATAAAAATAAGAAGTCAATAAAACAACCATCAAGTAGCATATTAACTTTATATAATATAATCGACGTACGCAACTGTTTTCATGCGTGATCTGAGAAAGAAGTTTCATTATAAATCCATTTCATCCTTAACATCATAAGGACCGTAGGACTTCTGCTGTTGGTCGTACGCCACTTCAAGATTTCCAATAATGCCGGTTGAATTCGGCAAGCGCAGTTTTCGTGAGACCCGACTCTCCGTCTCAAGGATCGGAGACGTCCAACTCTACACTCACACATTGCCTGCCGGTGCCGAAACTAACGCGTATATATAATAAAAAGTCAATCAAAAAAGTCTCATGTATACATGTCATTTAAAGTACCTAAATATTTTCTTAATAATGAGCATACTAAGTGCTAAGTCGTACATAATATTCCAAGTAAGAAACATCACAAAAGTATCCAATTATATCATTGTACACGAAAAATATTTAAAGGCCGGCCGACGAGCGCCGGTAACACGGCAGTTACAATTCCTCCCGTATTCCTTTTCGAAGACTCCTCTCTTACATAATTAAACGACTTTCCTGGAGTTGGGTGTCAACTTTAAGTACCAAATAAATTTGCAAGCATTCAAGTTCTAAGTCTAATTGTAAAACTCATGACAACAACTTAAGGTGTAAAGAAACTAAGTTTAACAATCAGTGTCTTTTAGGAAAAAAAATTGGTTTGAGAGATGGCAAAGCGGTTCAGGTAGGCGCCTCGATGACATTTATTTTCTATTCCTCGCATGCAGGTCAGGTTCTGGTTGTTAGCTGTCTTCAGGTTGGCTGGTCAGGTTGTTAGTTGTCTTCCACTCAAGAGTTGAAGACAACTATCTGTTCAAGACTAGATCCAACGACCAAGGGCAAATATTTTCTAGCAAGATTATTGATGGTGGATTGCGTAATGAACTTATTTATATTTATTTGTGGCTATTTTATTATTTAGATTAGGTATATCTGAAATGCCTGTAGTTAGGTTTAATTTTATATAAAAATATTTCGTGTCCCGGTGTTCGACCGGGATAAACTTCTAAGCTAATGAACGGATTTTAATCAATTTTTACTTACGTACTGTGTACATTCTGATCCAATTTCGCAAGATAAGTGAGTTTATAAAGTTAGAGAGTTTATATAGTTTATGTTTATTACAGTTCTTATTTTGATCATTTAATCAATGGAGTGCTAGAACGTTCGATTACTTCATAGTATAACCACACAAAACAATGGTGTTCATCGCGTGGCAGCAGTGATGTTAGTGTAGTTTAGAAACGCGTTTATGCACCCTATTAACAAATTAAAGCGTGGTTGTATCGATCCACTATCGGTGCGATGCCACGGGTTGTCTTATTGTTAACAGATCGGAGTCCTTATCAACGCAGGCCTGATTAATTCTCAAATTAAGTAACACTACAAATCAAATAGATTGCGATAATCCACTTTACAGATCACAGTACGTCAAATGTGGCGTGATGTTACGTTCGTGACATGAGATATGTCGCCACATAATCCACCCGAGCTCAATGCTTGGTCCACAAACAAGTGGCATCTCTCGTCTCGTCATCAGTCCGTCCACCTTGTGAGGGGCAGACATAACAACCTACCTGCTCAATGGTCGTCGGTCGTTTTACGGTAAATTTCAAAAAGAAAAGATTTTGTTCCATTTATTTTCATGATACATTTTGTATGAAAGTTATTAGATAATTCTTTTAATGTTGTTATCATAATATTATAATCTGAATAGAAAATACTATAATATTACGACAGATTGCGATCCCAAGTATACATTCATATTTACTTATCATGTGTTTATTTTCGTCCGACACTACAGTACAAAATAGTGATTTTTTGCAAACCCAAGTGGCGGTCCGCCCCATCTTCATCCAGGCACATTGTAATTTTGTTCCTGTTATGTATTCTACGATTAACGGATTCCATTACCGTTAATTTTCTATATATAATTTCTGCTCACATTTACTACGTATATACAAACCTGTTCCTGACGGTTACATATCGTTATTCTGAATATATATGTATTTTAGTATCAGCCTATGTATTTATTGAACAGATCTGTTTTATTTGATAATTTTCGTTCGAAAGTTAATACCCAAAATGACCGCGGAAAACCACCTAGTCTAATCAGCGCCAGCAATAAGCCGGTATTATTCATATTGCAGCCAGATTAGCAAACAACCAATCGCTAATCAGTTGTGGCCGTTGGAGCGCATTCAAATGCGAGCGGTGTCCATCCACCTCGCAGTTCAGGAAAGCTTCCAATAATGTTTCAATTTGTTTCTATTAGCCGAAACTAGCCGATAAGTTCAGGGCATTCAGACAAAATACACCTGTAATATGGAGACCTAATAATGTTTAAATATTAAAAAACTAATATCTAACTTCGGTTTTAAACTGATAACAAAAAAGTATACTCTCAACACTAATAGAAGATCACTGGTTTAACTAAAAAGTGTAGTTCAGTATAGACTTTTATAACTTGTTTCGAATTATTGATTGACATACATACTCAACCGTATGGATCGATATTATTTTTATTAGATACCATACGATTATTGTGATACCATATGAATGTTGTTCCAATTAGTGAGCTATCTGTTAGGCCATAACTGACGCGTTACCAAGAATGGTGACAATTCCAACGCGTAGCTTTGTGTTGCTGCCCACGCTCTGGTGCATTTCAGCTACATTTTAGATATACAACGATCAGGCGGTTCCGGTAACTCATTCACTTCTTACGACAACCGGTAAAGTAATATTTAATAATAAGTTCTATAAGCTGCATTTGTGGTTCGGTATTGGCAAAGTAGAATAGTACTTCTATTTGTACCACGTTGTCTTATATGGCTACTGAGGTACCAAAACCGACAGATGGCCGGTATATGCATACGAAACAGTGTAGTTCAGGGCGGAGATCTGCAGCAGCATCTTCGACACGAAAGCGATTGCCAACATTTTTACCCAGCGCGACAATTATGGGCGAAATTCACCTGTTTTTGGGAAGGCCTACGTCCAGTAGTGGACTTCTAATGATTAATACGATGACGGTGAGCTGCATTCCGATCAAATTTCTATTTAAATTTATTAAAGCGCTTAAAATTACACTAAAATCTTTTAAACAGGCAACAACAAAGTATAAACGATTTTTTGTAGAGAGCTAAAGAAAAAAAGGAAGTAGGTAGAAGCCCAATAATTACAGAAACCGTTCCTACAGAGGAATGTACGCTGAAAATATAAGTTTACTAACAATATGAAATACTTTGTACTATGAAAACACTCTCGAAAGAGTTTGTCGAGTTCTCTCAACACAGGCGTCTCCAAGTTATGTCATAAAAATATTCATTACCCTCCGATATTCCGGTGAAGGGGTGTACACACTGATCGGATACCCTCCACATAATGGCGCGAGCACACACACCGGATCAATGGACAAATATTAGCTCTTATACACACTCGACCCTCGAGCCTTGTAAACTGGCTGAAAAATTATCCTTTGTTGCTAGCGGCGCTAGGCGCCGCGCCGTCGTAAAATAACGAAGTATGTTGGGTAAGGTATACCTGAAAGTGGTATCATTTGTCGACAATATAAAAAAAAGCAAGTAAGTTTACTTCTAATGAAAATCCGTCTATAGATAAACATAAAAATTAAGTTTCTCTTCTAATTGTTTATAACCTTTCCGGTTAAATTGTAATACCTAACGATTAATACTATACTAACATATAAAGCTGAAGAAGTTGTTTGTTTAAGCGCGCTTATTACAGAAACCGCTGGCCTAATTTGAAAAAAATCTGTGTTGGATAGTCCGTTTATGGAGAAAGGAATACGCCCTTAAGTCACTATTCCACGCGGACGAAGTCGCGAGCATTGCTAGTTTTAAATATAATTGTGATTACTTATTTCCAAAGACAAATCATTTATACTTATTATAACTTGAGTGAACTATATAGAAATATCTTGGAGGAAGCCTGTACGTAACAGCGGACGTTGAACGGATGAAACTATATGTTTCTAACAACCACTTAATTCTCATAATAAGTAAATTAAATCGTCACGACATGCAATATATTTAGTATGAACTTAACCATCATACCAGCCATTGTAAGTCCACTGCTGGACATAAGCCTCCCCAAAAATGGGATATTCTCCATAATTGCCGCGTTGGGCAAGCGTGATGGCAATTGCTAAAAGCAGATTTCGCAACGGAGATACTGCTGCCCATATCCCCGCCCTGTGCGTTTGAGCTGCACTGTTGTTCTGTCAGTTACTTAATCGCCTCTTACAAAACTTGGTGCAGTGGGAGGTACTTGTCTACTCTGCCGGTGTCTCACGGCTTTTGCACTCAATAATCAGTAATTTGGTAAATAAATTACTGATATTATTACAAAGTTAAAAGTCCACCCGCGGTAATCGCATCGCTCTACGACTGTAATCTTTGGATCGAACTTACAATTCACTCAAAACCACTCATATAATAGAAACAAAACGGGCAATTGCTTTTGATCTACTAAACTTGTCTATCTGTCGTTTTAAAATGTTAGCTGAATGGTTTTTGTATTCTGTAAATTTGATAGATACGATGATGATGAGTGATATTTTAGCTTAATAAATAATAAAAGAATTATAATAAATAGAATAGATTAAAAGATAGTGCGATAAGAGATCAATGTGGCGTAAGAGATGATGTTGTGACAACAATAGAGAAAGGACTGTCGAGAGGGTTTGGACATGTAGTGAAGATCCATAGTCTGCTAACCCCGATGTAGTGGCGTGATGTATGTATGTATAATTATAATAAGAAAACAGACAATTAGTGACATAATCTCTCTTAGTAATCTAGTATTCTCAATTTACAGTTTCGTTTCAATATTAAATAATCTCATTAATTAATCTATGAATGTCCCGAACGCGGAGCAAGCGTGCAATAAAATCTGTTTTATTAATATTTATATTTGAAGGAGGCTCTAAATCAAATTACCAGGAAGGCCGAGCGCGAAGGTTAAGGCCGCATTGGCATTATTGGATAATTCGTTATCTCGCTCTACGGGGCGGAAATTACCAACATTTTCTAACATAGTCTGTCTTCGTGTTAGATTCGATAACGTGATCTTTGTGATAGAATATTTTTATCATAGAATAGATTTTATAACATTAATAACACCAAGTAACATTATTTTCTACTTAGTGCACACATATTTACTTTTAATATGGTTCAATTACAATACTTATTTATTTTACAGGAAGTCAACAGGTAACAATCATACATAGTTGATAATATGATTAAGTTACATAAACAAAATTATAATCCTATACATGTCTTCACAACAGCATTAAGTTATCTAAGTAATTATGGTAGATTACTAGAAATATAACATTAAAAGTATAACTTATAATGTTAAAAAGAAATAAAAACTATGAAAAACATTCAACATTTACGCGTTCAATACTCATAATAAAACGAATTCTTTCACAGCTTTAAAACGCGGTTTAATTAACTTTTTAACAGCGTTTTAAAGCCGTTAAAAGAAGTTTTGATTACAGTTCAGTTACGTTATACAGGCCGGAAATATACCAGATAACATTTTTATTTTCGATTAGTTTTGCATATCAGACAAACGAAATAGTCATTTTTGTGTTGTTGTCAACGTTTGAACACAAACACGATGTTTATATAATGAATTAAAGTGACGCAGTTTCACCGAAAATAAACCCCTTGAAAAATAGTTTTATATAAAAGTTAACCTACAGCTAAATTAATATACGTTACATAAAGTTACAATTTATATCATTTTATGCAATTACCTTTGCAATACTTAAATTGTGTTTGGATGAACTAACTCCACGTTAATTTCTGGAACCTTTCTCAATTATAGAAATCAAGACTACTAAATAGTAACGGAACGGGGACTCCTAAAACATGAAGTGTAAACAAATAAAATGTTTCCCAAGCATCTTTCCGTTTTTCTGAAACGCCGCCTTGTATTTCGAATAACTTTATTTACGGAGCGAAGTTGAAGACGGCGGACGTTTTGTCATTATTAAATAATTTCAAACCGCTCTCCGGCCGAGAGATCCAGCGGATTTTATAGCCATTAGTCTAAGTCGACGTAGTACTCAAAAGCAGTGTAAGTTTTCATTAGGGGAGCAAAACGGAGACTCGGGATACATTTTGGCGCGGCGCTTACTCGTCGTTCTGGGACGTGTTAAGAACACAATTGGAAAAATATAGCGAACGTTGATATTATTTTTGGTAAGGCATTTGTTTTCGAAATAACATAAGAGAAACGGAATGTTGAGAAACTATTAATTAATTTATAAATGATTACTAAACCATTAAATATATGTATTTATTAGTATAGTCTATATACTAATAAATACTCATGATTTTTCTGTTGTCTGACGTCCGTAATAGAAGTGCTCCAAGACACTTATCACGGAATCCGGTCAATGTATGACATGTTGTGGGTATGTATTATTATATTGAGATTAATCTCTCTCTTGCTCTTGCAAAGTTGAGTGCATTGATACCTCTACTCCTATATTGGTCTTTCTTTTACCGCCAAACAGCATTGATGTGTTCCAGTTTCAAGGGCTGGGAGAGTCTATAAAACTGGGTATTGTGACATAGCATCTATAGATTGCGGCGATGCTATCAAGGGGAACGTGTGCTTGTTTGAGAGTTGTTAGTGATTATATATATATATATATATATATAAATAAATATATATAAGGAACTCCGAGTTAAGATTAATTGAGCTCGCCACCGATTACATTCCCGCAGGCCGGACCCCACTCTAATTAATAAAGTGTCCTACATGCGGCCTGTTTACCCCGCGGCGGGAAAACTAGGGGGAAGGACACTAATTAGTTACGTTCAGGATAAAGTATAGTTAAAGATACTCATGTGGTATTACAAAAATTATGTGGTTTTTGTAATTGGACATCGTTTTATTAGATTGAAAAGATGTTATGATCTAGGTTTGAATGGTATATACGTGTTCTATGTACAATGGTTTGTATGGTTTTAAGAATCTATGTTGTCTTGGACTGATTATCTTTAGTAGCTGTGGAACTTCATTAAACTTTATGTAATTAACAACTTAAGAAATCAATAGTCGAATTGTATGCACGCGCATATCTCTAGAACGACTGCGGTAAATTGAATAATAATTGTTATAACTGTAGTCGGCCAGGTTTGTAGGGAATCAGCGGGATTGGGAAGTTAATGTAAATTTTGTATTACCTTATGTTGATTTATGCTGGTAGGTCTTTTATAGGTTACAGGCACAAAAATGGGTTTGGGGTTCCCACGGTAACTGGATCCATGGAATAATATTTTTCTATACACCCAGACGAAGCCACCCTAATTTCGTACACGTATTTTATAATAAGATAATGTGGGTTAGATTTGTTCTATGTCTGGGTGTAGAATGTATTTAAGTTATTATGTTTATGATTCTTCTGTTATTTGATGTCCGTAACATAAGTGCTTTAAGCGACTTATCTCGGAGTCAGATTTGAAATGTTTTGTGAATTTAATGTTGTGTAATATCTTCCCCCCTGTCTTGGAGAGGCCTACGCAGCCTATAAAGCAATTTTGCATAGGCACGTTAAAAAAAGTCGTGAATAACTTCTTCATCACATGCACTAACAGATACCGTTTAGAGACTTGGACTAAGAACTGTAAAATATTTCAAATACGATATCATGTCAAAATAACACTTAATGATCACTTATTCATTCGTTTCATAGACAGTTATGACAACAAAAACAAAAATGCTCATTTTAGACCAAATTCCTTTGTATCAGTGATGTACCAGAACATCAGAATAGTACGGGAACCCCAGTTTAAGTATATCAATAGATGGTGGTCCAACTGAACCAGCGTAGCTTAAATGCCTGCAGAATACTCATCATGAAGCTGTACTCTAGCGTGCTGCACAACTGCTAGCGTGACAATTATGGGAAAGTATTCCCCCTTTACTGGTGAGGCATATGTCCAGCAGTTGATGGATGGAGCGGCTAATGTGATGATGAAATACCATTAGTATGTCTTCATAGACTATTACGTACTCAAAAACGAAACACGTGTACAAATTAGTAACATTTATATATTGAACGTCTGATCTGTGTGAGTCAAGTTTAACAAAGTAATTGATATTAGAGGTGTCTTTACAGAGATTCCGCTAAAACCAACCTTGTACCACTACAAGTGGAGGTAATATTTGTAACAAAAACAGCCGGCCGGCGGAGTCGGTCGGGCCTTCGTTAATGAAAACACTTTTTGTAGTACTCAAGGGGGGCCGCGACGCATGGACGTACGCAACTATATTTGTGTTTTACTAATTATTTTGTAACACTTTTTTATGCTAACTACTAGATATTTTGGGGGTGGCCATATTACTAAAGTAGTTAACCTGAGTGCCGTGAGGAACCGGCTGAGTAGAATACTTTCCTCTGTAGCGGATGTTGTAAGAGGCGACTGAGGTATCAGAACCGACCGATGGCGGCGGTATATCCATCTGAAAAAGTGCAGCTCACATGCACAGCATCCCCGTCGAGAAAACTGCGCTCTGCGATTGCCAACACGCTTGCCCGCGCGACAATTATAAACACAATTTCCCCTTTCTTGGGGAGGCCTATATCCAGCAGTGGACTTCCAATGGCTGTAATGATGACCACGAATATCAGGACAGTTTACGTTCCATAGATTGTGTACTACAGAGATATCCAGGGCATTATTTGTATATTACCCTAAACCTAAACCCTAAAAAAACTCAATTGTATTATGTAGAGTCCATTCGGGTAACATTAATATGTATTTTTTATATAATAATACATTAATCTTTAAAATATATCCCTAAGAGTTCAGTTTTACCCGAATTTACTGTAAGTAAAACAAATAACTATATTTCCTTACTACCAAAACTTGCACTACAATATAACTCCTATATAAGGCTGCGGTGTCTAGCGCTATGCGCCCGACGTATAATCTCAAGTTTATATTCCGAACATCTGTCGTCAGCTGCACGCCGCACAAACTGTTGGCGGAATTCAAAGCGACGCTCCGTCCCGGTAGATCGAGTTATTTATTTCATTAAAGATAAGAATACGTTTCAGTCACCTAGTACGGATTTCATTCGGTTTAATATAAACCATTAAGTTATCAAACATGGTTACGGACAGGGTAGCACATGGCCAGCAGCTAAACAATTAAGAAATTTATAATAAAAGGATATTAACATTTATTTCTTGCAATCACGCCAGGTACAGCAGCACAAAAAATAAAAATAAAATAAAAGCAAATACATTTCCTAGCATAAAATACTTTTGTCGCTGAACTACACTAACGACGAATCCATAATTCCTGATATAAAATAATAACGACTGGCTGTTCATAGAGGTGTGTCGGTTCCAATACTCACATATGGTAGTGAATGTTGGGTATAGCAGAAGATGCACGCGAGTAGAATAAATTCTGTTGAAATGAGAGCACTTCGAACTATGAATGATATGAGTTTGAGAGATAGATTAAGAAAAGTGTGAAAAGAGATCGATGTGGTGCAAAAGATGATGTTGTGACAACAAAAGAGAAAGGAATGTTAAAATGGATTGGACATGTAGAAAGAATGGATGAAAGTGGAATGACTGCACAAATATATAGAGCGGAATTGAATTGAAGAGTTGGTATAAGACGACCTAGGCGAAAACACCTTAACCAGGTAGAAGAGGTATTAAAGAAGGGCCAAGTCAGAAGTATCAAGAATAAACGAGCGTGTATGAAATGACTAATGCGAGTAAGTGAAGCGAGAGAGGTGTGCCAAGATCATAACAAGTGGAGATCCATAGTCTTTGCCTGCCTCGATGGGACACAGGCGTGATGTATGTACTTTATGAACCCGTCCAAAGCCAACGTTAACCAAATATATAATAATGCAGTAATCAAAAACTGCGGCATTTAAATGACCGCACAGAAGTGGGTCGCTTCACCGCACAAAATTAAATTAAACGTCAACCACCTCACTTAAATAACATCGACCATTTCATATCTGCAAGTATTCCATAGCGAGCGGCCTCCCCCGCGCAGATAGTTCGTACGGGCACTGTTCAGGTTTATTTGGTTAGCCTAACTTGAAATTGGATTTCGGTTTAATAACTTCCACTTGCGGAGAGAATGCTCATATTTTACTGTACAGATATTGTCTATATCGGGAACAGCGATTATAAATGGGAAATTATATAGGATAGATTCACAAAGGAACCAAATTGTGACCGATCCGCTCACAGCGTTAAATAACTATTGTCCCGAGATATTCAACCTGCAATGGAAAAAATTGGCACTAATTTGGAAAAACGAAGTCAGACTTTATAATCTCAATTTGCAAAAGAAAATGGCGATTTTCTGGAACTTAATATGTTTGTAGTAGACGGACCCGATGGTAGATGGTATTAAATCTTGTGCGCCAAAGTGCTCTGTCGTGGGTGGGGCAGGCGTAGGTACATTTGAATTACTTATTCAAAAATATGTTATAATCAGCAAATATATTTATATAGCCTATTTCCTAGCCGGCATATTTTCATTTCTTCACTAGCACTTGTCTACTAGACACGCTTGTCATCGAATACCGCCGAGGCGATTTATGTAGCCGGTCGCAGGCGGGAGCCCGCGCGCGCCGAGCGACGTCGGTGCTGTTATTTGGGTAAATTAAAACTTGGCTCTTCGCTTCACAATCTGTTCTAAGTTGGGAGCATACTTTGCTAGATATTCTGTAGGACAGAAAATTAAGATTTTAAATAAATTTTTTACCGTTCCGTATTGTTAAGATATTTACAATCTCTTTCGTTTCTTAAATGTTAATAAAACCGACCCAGACATGCTAAAATTTATTCAATTCCTTATTTTAATTAAGTCAAATGAAAAATAAACTACAATTATGATTATATTGTTATTGCCTAATTACAATATAATAATAAATATAAGTTTTGCTAAACCAAGTAAAGGAATAACACACGTCGGGTTTCTCTGTATGCGGAAGTTGACAAACAAGCTTGCGGTCCGCGTGATGCTAGCCAACTTGACATGAGATAGACCTTATACAAAAGGTCGTCTGCATTGGTACCTTACTCTCACCTATTTCTACCGCCAAACAGCAGCGTTCCGGTCTGAAGGATGAGAGACAGTGAATTTATTTTCTGGGTAATGTGGCATCATACCCTCCAGGTTGGCAACGCGTTGGTGATATCTTAATTATTTTACAAGCGCTACTATCACGCGGAATGTATGCTTGTTCGTCTAATATAATGTAAAAAAATTGCAAACATTCGTAGTTGCATCTTTTATACTTCTAGCATATTAGGTGCTAAAACACGCTAAAGCAATTTTTTTTAATATTACTTACTCATTCCATGCACGAATATACACATCAAAGTTCTTACCTGAAACAAATAGTAATAAATCTAAATTAATAAAAATCTAAGAATACGATTTGTTCAAAATCTATGTTTTTTATTCAATCGTGTTAGAAAATTCTACATAATTGATAAAAATACAATACATAATATTTTATTAACAAACCATTGCCAGACAAGGCTCCTAAAATTATTAAGCTTATTTATCGCCGAATACAACTCGGCTGGGCAGCGTTCGGAAAACTGAGATACATATTCTGGTCCGATATACCTCAGCGCCTAAGTCGAAAGTTTTCGACCGATGTGTGTTATCAGCAAAACGTGGTCTCTTACCATTGGCCTTACTGGCCAAATGAAAGTAACTCAACGAGCTATGGAGAGGGAGAAACAAAAATTAATGATTCTTGGCTCTATATTTGACCAATAAGTGTAATTTATGTTTTTTGTATTTTTCTTAAGACACGGTATGTTTTCATAAAGAGATAAATAATATTATATTAATTTAAAAAAATATTAACGTGGAGTACCGGCAGAAACTATTCTTCTAAGTTCTTTCTCCTGTACCAGGTGTCGTGAGAGGCGACTGAGGTACCGGAACCGACAGATGGCGGTATATGCACCCGTAACATTGTAACTCAAATGCAACAAGGCGGGGACGGACAGCAGCATTCCCGTCGCGAAGCTACGCTCGGCGATCACCACCACGCTAGTCCAGCGCAGCGATTATAGGTGAGTTCCTCCTTTCTTGGGGAGGGGATTTTCTATGTTCAGCAGTGGGTGTGTTGGGATGATGAAAATAATTATCTTGTGCTTGGATAGGATTTTTGTATTTTCATTTCTCTTAAACATAACAACTTCTATTTCTGCGAAAGGATTGACATAAATTGTCTACTCACGTCAGTCTAAATAAATCAAATCAAAACTCGCAACGGAACGGAATCAACGGATAGGACCCAGGCGGAGTCGGCGCGGGCTGCGGGTAGGTCAGAATGAACGCCAAAAACCTACCACATGCCATTGTTGGCGTATTGACGATTGCTGGCAAAAAAAAGTGTTCGAATGCAGTCATCTTTATACTTATTCGTTAACATACGAATTCACAATCGCGTATAAATATTATCAACCGACGCTCCGTGTATACGAATCAAAGAGCCGATTACATTTGACTCCACAGAGGCACACTCCCTTTTAGGATGATTAAATAGCCTTTGCTAAAATTTCACATTTAAAGGGTAGGATTAAAAATAACGAAACATTGGTCCGTAGGGCCGGTTATTCTGGAAGAATGTATTTACCTAACTTTACTCTCTCAATACTACGATTCGTAAGAGGCGACTGAGGCGAGAACTGATAATGAACTGCTAAACCTCCATTCGAACGATCGTAACAACAAAAGGTTGCTGCTTTGACTGGGCCCAGTAGCCCCGTTGCAAAGATACACTCTGCAAGTGCCACCATACCGACCCGGCGTAGACCACCATGTCCATGGACCTTACCCTACAACCGTAATTATTAAAAATGTCTTGAAAAAAACATATCAAGCAATGGACGTCTTAAGACTGATATAATAATATATAGAACGTACATGAAGGACAGTAACTGCCCTTAAATATAAATGGATCGGCTTATAACACAAGTGAGCGTGTCGAGCGAACCATTCATGATCAAGTGTGTAATCCCCGGATGGGACGCGCGCGGCGAGGAACTACACAACTACCTCTGTTTGTGCTATATATCATTCATGTAAGTACACGAATATACTGACAAGTCAAACATATGAAACTCATTAATTGTTTGCGCTGAATAAACCTTAAGCTTCTCTATGTATTGAATTCCCAATAATATAAACAAGACAAAATGTGCGCAATGGCTCAGTCTTATATTTTCAAGAGGAATTCGGATGCTAATACCTCACGGCAAAACGGTAGCCCAAGAATAACCTACACCTTTCCTTTCACATTTATTATACACACCCACCTACTTTCACATTTATTTTGACTATTTTAACTTTTTCTGATGGAATAAAGGCGAAGGAGCAGTTCAAATTTATACAGATAAAATACTCAGTTACAGCAAGTAATTTATAATTCATATATATAAATTATTCCTTTACAGCAAGTAATTTATAATTACGTCATTTAAATATATCACAAATTTCAAATCGGTCGGCCCAAAGCGAATCCGAGGTGGATAGCTAGACCATAAAAACACTACATATACTTAAAAATAGTACATATACTTTTCTTGATCAGGGGAACCGTCAAAGCAGGTATATACAGGTATTTAATATTACGACGTAATTACCACAAATATTTAAAATGATCGGATCAAATTCCACTTAATTAATGTAAGGCGGAACTCATCACGCACACGTGCACAGCCGCGTCACAGACTAATAAAGCTCCCGCACAAACACTCCATATACCGGTAAATATGTTCATAATCACAATTAAGACGCAACTTGGAACAAGCTTGTTGCAATAAAGTCGAGGCAAAGAGACCATTTGTGGAGAACACAGTTCATTTGCGGGACAGTAACGCTTGCGGGGAACGTCTCCTCTCAGATTACCTACGAAATTACAACGGTACAATTTACGTTACACACAATTAAGATTAAAATTAATTATAACATGAAGCATATTCACGCTACAAACCCAGTTTTTATAATGAGAAAGCTCAGATAACATCATCATCAACATATCAGACGTTGCACATCCACTGTTGAACTGGACCTCCCTTAGGAAGGTGAATTGTTATCTTTAATTACCGCCCCATGCATTTCAGCTAGATAGTTTCGGAAAAATATACCGCCATCTGTGGTTTTGGAACTTTCGACACCTGGTAAATGAAGGCACTATTCTGCTTGGTAGCCTACAGCAAAATTATACTTCAGATACTATTCAGTCGTAAGGATATTCATGGTAATGGTAATGCATAGTTAATGAAGACAATAAAGCAGTAACGAGAATTTCCGAAGCACAAAAGCGCGACGCCAGAGCCGGCGAGGCGCCGCCCGACGTCCGGTATAATTTACGGATTCTTTTGATGGGCTGCCCGCCCGTGGGAAATAATTTTAAATTGTCAACGGCCTCGGATATCATTTAATTAGCAACCGGCGACGGTCATTGTTATACAAACTGGTGTCAATGAATGTGGTTAAAGGTAGCAATTTTGCAGTGTCTGACAATAAGCGTTAAACTCTATGTAAATATTCTGGTTTGGCATCAAAACGAGTTTTATCTTTGAAGATACGGTTACTTTATGGAAAGAAAGTTCCGTGATATGAAAAAAGAGTTAAGAGCTCAATATGAATTACAACATTTATAATGACACTTCTTATAAAACAAATAATTATGTTCAAGCGCTATATCGGTCCGTACCCGTCAATTAACCCTTAAGTCAATGCCAATTAAATTTTACATTATATCAATGGATATTACGCGACTTTAGAAACTATGAGGTAATAATTAAATAAAATCACATTTATTTAATTATTAAAAAGGCTTTACATGTGTTTAAGCGTCGACCAAAAAGTCTTATTTAAAAAACAATTATACGACTTGATACGCCGCATTAAATTAGTCTGCGACAGGTGTTTGGTAATCAAAAACGATATTATAATACGATCGCTTGCTGCATCTCAAGATATTACGGAGTAAATTGTGTGCTTTATGTCAACATTTATAGACTGTACAGCTCGTTTAAAGGTAAACATGTGCTTGTTAAACGTCGCACAGTCTTTCTGAAATTTACGATATTTTTCGCAAGGTGTCTTCATATTCTTATCGAATTACCATCGATCATTTTGAACAATTATAAATCCACATAACATCTCATACATTGACTTCGAGATAAGCCGCTCAAAACACTTGTGTTCTGGACATCAAAAAACAGATGAATCACTAATATAATACTAAGAATACATTTTTAACACCCAGACACAGAACAAACATATATTAATTATATAAATGTTTGTACTGACCCATAATCGAATCTTCGACCCTTGGCACAGAATATAAGTGTTCCCATCCCGAATACGTCAGGCTCGTCTTCGGTGAAAATGTTTCCGATGTCAAGAGTAATTGATGGAAATTATTTATATTTAATTGTAATACTGTTAACGTCAGGTTGTCACCACAACAACACTTATAATTTTTGCTATATTATTATCGGCCTTTTGAATATAATACTAAGTAAGTTCATGGGTAGCTCTGAATCGATCTGATTTTTTATACATCTTTTTACATTCAATTTACACAAAACTTTAATATTTATCACATCATTAAACACTTTCTACCCATTGGTGATCGTAAGCTTGTGTCAAAAGGGGGGGTTGGCACCCTACCCCGCGCTTGCGGGTCGGGGGCTCCAATCGAGAATATGTTTTAAAACATATCATCATATCAGCAATAAGGCCTCCACTGCTGGACAGAGGCCTCCCCAAGTAATCACTAATAGGACCGGTTGTATGAGGCCTGTGCCCAGCGCGATCCAGCGCATTTAGCCAGATCGTCTGTCCATCTAGCGGGTGGGTGCCCTACGCTGCGTTTCCCGTCAAGCGTGATCTCAAAGTTACGTGATCTCCATTCCAGAACCTTACGACTCTAACGGCCATCGGTTTTGCGTACCAAGTGCCCTGCCCACTGCCACTTCAAGTAACTAATTTAAAACATACAATAATTGTAATCATCGCGAGTAGTTAGAAGGAAACCATGACCGATCGATCACCGCTCTCCTAAACTTCGCGAGGCTCATTTGTCTCATTTGCGTCACCGCCTGCGTGATACCCTTTAGTTTATGTATACCCATTTCACCAAAATATTGCGTGGGAGGTACAAGTTGGGAATATATTTCACGTTTTTATCTTGGCAAAACATTGAGAACGGTCGTTTTTTGTTGTAAAACGGCGCCATTGTTCCTCCCGCGCTCACTCAAACTTTGCGCATAAAGCGTACACTCCGCGTGATTTACAGCGAGAACCGGGGTGGGGCGTTTGTTTTATCCCACCACTAGTTGTACACGGGGAAACATGGGTGTAATACTTTAAAGGATTCTAAACTTTCAACCAACTAACTGCACACTGTTGTATTATAAATTGCAAAAAGTGAAAAAAGCCATGAGGTACCGGCCCTGAGGTGTGTAAGACGCGAATGGCGGTATATCCATCCGAGACAATGTAGGTCCAATGCATAGAATGGGGATGGGCGCGAAAGCTGCGCTCTGCGGTTGCCAACATGCATACCCAGCGCGGCAATTATGGGTATAATTCCCCCATTCTTGGGGGTCCTATGTCCAGCAGTGGAACTTCCAATGGCTGTGATGATCATGATAATTAAATGAAAAAAGGGAAGAACGATTTGCGTTTTTAGTTAATAAATAAATTTATTAAGGCTCAATAAGAATGTACTTACTAGTAAGACTAAAAAAGACTTCTTCAAAATACACATTACCATCAGGGTACTTGAGGTTATCCGACTAAAGCTTAATTCGATTGAACGCGTCCATCGTCCGTGTTATATTATTGTCAAAAATTGACAATCTGATCTGATTTAATAAAACTACTTTCTCAAGGGATTTTTATACGCAGTTCATTTAATTTTTTACTGTATTTGATATTTTTTACCTTGCGGCCACTATTTTCACGAATAACATGACACCACCAATTCTGGCCAGCGTGTCAAACATGGGAAAAACCTCTTTTCTTAGGGACGCTTATTTCGAGCAGACGACACGCACAGTTCCTGCGGCTGATGATAATAAAAAATAGCTGACTACGTCTATACTAAGTTTACATGAACACAATATTCTAAAAAAAGCGGTTAAAAATAAGAATAAATTATTTATTATTGCCCGGACGCATTTTACATGTTACAAAACCTCAACAGATCAAAAATGATCAGTTCATCTTTGTGTAACGATATCCTAATTGAGTTTCATACATTTGCTTCGATGCTAACATAATATGGATGGTCACAGGGTTGGCGACAGGCAAGTGTATATTCCTCTATTCTCACGGGCTAGTATGAACTACGGTGACCGTTTATGAACCACACGCGCGCCCTACCCATTTGTTCTATAGAACAAACTTCGAGATGATTTCACAACTCAGTATGTCGCCGCACACATACCATAAAAATATGGCCACCTTTCCAGCCGAAGAGCACGTAAATTATCTCTAGCTGACGTGAGCACTCGCCTTTTACGCGCCTCGTAAACCGGGCCGGATTTATTAACACGACGATTACTCGGCCCTTTCGTTCCACCGATTCCTGTCGACGGCCGAAAACTAGGGGATGAGCGAACTAAAAGTGTGATGGACAATCATTTTAGTCAGAATAAAAACGGTTTGTCTGCTGATGGGATATTTCTGAGGGCGCCATTTTTCAAACGCAAACACTAGTCACGGTATACGATGTCTAGACGACTTTTTGTTCGAGGCTTTATAAAATCATGTTAGATTGTTACGGATAACTGAGAAGCTTTTTAATAGAAGGCAAAGGGCTAAACCATGTACAATTTCGTAATCGATATCATCTTTAAACGCGAGTGTTTAAAATAAAAAAGTCCCGTGAAATGTCGAATTGTGTAAATGAATAATTTACATACCTCAACCATGTGGTCTCTTGATCATAATCAAATGACAGGATAAAACCGTACAGTTATTTTTTATAATACAAACTTAATAGATTTGAATGTACCACAAAATGTAATACGCCGAATGTAAATTTAGACGTGCTCACATCTAGGCCGATAATAAGATCCCCCAATACATCAGGCACTTGGCCGAATTATTGGAAAAGTTAGACATATGGGGTTTGTTCGTGTGACGCAGGCCGCCTGGTTAACACTTGTTCGCTATAATACTTATGTTTTGAACAATTACGCAAATACATACATATATTACTGATTAAAAATCAACCCTTTTACTTTACAACAGAAATAACCATAAAATGGTAATATATGTAGATACTTCTGACAATAAATACATTATTTTTTTGTTTATATATAGTGTGATGTCATATTGATGAGCAAGCAGTAGAACGTTCTAGAAATAAAGCCCCCAATGGTAAAAAAATGTGTGAGGAAAAGCCAATTCTAAGTTGAGGTGATATGTTGTGTAGTAGATTTTTTTATAATTAACATAATAAGAGGTTATGAATGACTCATAGCCCTGCCGCGATAGCGAAGAGGATTATGTTAGGTTTGCTACGTATGAAAACAAAATATGAAAAGGTCTGAAGCGTAACTGAAGATGGCGTCATTGCTGGCATTTCCAAGTTGAAATGTCAGTGAGACACATAACAAGGAAAATTCCGTTTGGGTGGAAGGATCCCCGAGTGGCGTCGTTCACCGCATACCGGACAGCGCAGAATGGAGAAGGTACCTGACGGCCGTCCAATACCTCAATAAAAAAATGGTGGTTAATAAACTTCTTTAACAGTAGTTACTTATATTCAAATCCATTTATTGCATTCATGTGGTTTACATAGATGTCATATACAGTTAAGAATCAAGTTAGATAAATTAGAAATATAAAATAATAATATACAAAAAAAATTAAACTAACAGAAAAAAATTAACGATCAGTGTGCACTAAATTAAATTTTGTAATGGGAGAGGCTAACCTCTGACGAGGTCTTAATTTATTTGTTTATTCTTACAGGTGGGTGTATTTTCTGACAAATATAGTTGTTTTAAATACACTCTCTCGTGTTTACAACACACGTGAGAGTTAGAACTCCTACCAATTTCATCGTTTACAATAATGCTGAGACATATATTTAATTATATATAAAAAAAGAGTTTTTTAATTAGAAATCATCAAATTAACATCTTTTATAACTTGGTGTCTTCACTCGGGTGTATTAAATATGGGTCGGCCTAATATGTAGTAACTCAGGCGATGTATCAACTATAGAGATGCAAAGTTTGTTGAGGATATTGTGATATCTTTGATACTAAAGTCCCATTTACTCGCACATTTAATTTAAAATGTATGTTGTTCCTTACATGCTGATTCTTTGTCAAGAGGACTCGGGCAAATATCCTAAATGACCAAGGCAAATAAATAGTCCCACAGTAACCCTCGACTTGTTCAACTAGTCAGGACTAGCTCCACTGACTTCAGAACCGTGTTGATCTATACAGGCTGCAGCACGAGCGCTCCTCCGTCAGCTTAAAATACAATAGCCATGCACTAAATTAACCTAATAAATGGCCGGTCATTACTCGGGAGATTAGTCGCGACACGCTCGATACTACCTACAGTTTACAAAGAAATGCAAGCGGGTGACATTTACTTTGAACTAATTATAAGTATAGCTCATACGATTTGCTGTGTTATTTCCTTGTTTCGTAAAATTTATTTATTTAATACTAACGAATTTTCAAACCTATGAAAGCGATCTATCGAAAAGTGAAAGCGAGGGTAAATAACACAAGCCTAATGACGTGGTGTTCCTATCTTGTACCGGGGCTATGCGTTCCAAGTCCATTTAGATAAACATTTATATGTTTTTGTTCTTTGCCTGGTGTTGAATATGAATTTTGAGTATTATATGGAGTCTGGCGCGTCGAAACGTACACATTTAAACTAAATCCTTTTATATTCTAATATAAAATAATGAACATAAAGTGTTCCCCACAGACAATTCGTGTCTATCCAATATTTTTAAATATCGCAGCATTCTAGGTGCGCCCATATAAAACCCTCGTTAGTGCAACGTCGACTAAAAACGAAACAAAATGGCGGTGATCCTCTCCGCGCGCTCACTTTAGTCACAGCCGAATAACTAAATTATTTGTCCACTCACGGCTAATGTCCGTCGCTTTCATATTTAACCGGATTACTCCAGGCTTTATAAAAAATATCGCCCGCTTTGATAGTCTCTGTAATACTGGCTTATCTATTTTTACAGACTAATGATAATAAATAAAATCACACATCTCTTAGGTTGACCTGACTCCGAGATAAGTAGCTTTAAGCACTTGGATATCATACAACACAGGTATTTTAAATATAATCCATAAATAGATATTATAACACCTAGATATCAAATACAATAAACGGCCTAACACAATTTAGGAATACAGCCGATTGCGCTTTCAGGCCCGTCGAGCTAGGTTCACGCTGAGTATTCTTGCAATAAACTTCTAAAACTGTCATCAACTAAACTGTAGGACGTAGGTAGTTGTAGGCTCAGCTCACGATGTAAAACGAACTCTGTCGTGCGCTAGTCGTTTCGCTCTGCGTAAAGCCGATGCCTAGCTAGCTCTTTTTATTCATATATTCAAATTGTTAAATTGTTTTGCGTAATTTGAAATATGTTTGGTGGCATTCGTGACTTTCCTTCTTAATAATCTGAGAGTCGAGTTAATGGGTCATACCTAAAGGCCCCATACGAACACCGATAATTGCGCAAGTAGTATACGGTTTGTAATAAATCTTATAATATATCTTTAATATAATAAATCTTATAATATATCATTAATTGTATTTAAAATGTTTATCTCATGCTAGCGTATTTGAATACCTTCTTAACTAAGCACGATCCACTAAGTAAGATTCGGCCTTTACATACTCCAATTATCACAAAGACTTAAAGTGCTTCTTTGCAATTTCTGACAATGATCACTTAGCTCGTGCAATATTATTTTTCAACTAAATTAAAACTATATAATTAAACAATCAGTCGGACAGACGATTCACCTAAAACCGCAGGACCGATCCTATTGGAGATCACTTAGGGAGGCCTGTCTTTATGTGGACGTGCTACGACTGATATTATGCTGAAGATGATGAATATAGTGAAATATTAAAGATATTCAAACGCGGTTTTAATTAACTTTGATATGCAAATGCAATAATCGAAACATCCTAAAAAAGGAAAATAATTGGCATTTAAAGCCGTCCGAAAGCAGCTTCGTTATGATCAGTGTATGTGTAAATTGGTTTTTTTTTGGTTAAACTTTATGTAACGTGATGCCACTCACACGCTAAAGGTAATGGATTTTAACCAGTATCAGGCTTTAAATTAATTAAACTTACCCTTATCGATACACATTATTTTAATTAACAGAAAATATTAAATTAATATTTTACAACAAAAATTGAGTCCTCACAATGTACCATTGTGTCCATTTTAATGCAATATAGTTTCTCAATACATATTGTTACGTAATAAGTTATAGCTTATATTGTTATAACAAATGTAACAATGAGACACTGATTAAGAAATGAAAACGCCGATTGCTGTTGAGAGTAACATCGGACCAGTAAGGGTGAATGCAGAAGGTTGCCGCGCGCCGCCGCGCGGGAAATTAGAGCGAGTGCGCCGGGACACACTTATTAATCAGATTCGTGACGTGAACACGGGTAAATGTCACCACCACCACCACCACCAGTAGAATCGAAAGAACTCGTTCATTCGTTTTATGTTAGTCCAACTGACCACAATATATATATATATATATATATATATATATACAAAAGAGAGAGAAAAGTTATTTTGTTTGTTTTCAGCTTTATGATATTAGTAATTTAATATGTAATTACTCGAACTCAGGTGTATTAATAATATTTTGTGTGAATAATATAATATCATATTATTCTTAGCAGTGTTAAAATATTTAATAGGGCCATACAACCTGTTTCCTTTATAAAAGACAGATGCAACGTCTCCACAATTTAGCTATTCTACTGAAATGCTGAAACTGTCCGTTTGCAATGTCTGACAACGATCACTTAGCAAGTCAAATAAAATGTCCAACAAGCGGAAAACGTCTGAATGCAGGTCGTGGTTTGTTACTTAAGTCAATAAGATGATAGGTAGATATATAATACTAATAGCGGACAGACGTGACATGATATTTCAAGCGATTACAATATAAAACAAACTGATATTAAAGGCAAACAATGAAGATAGATATCCTAGACACACTGCAGCGCCATCAGCCGGGCTGATTTGCTGAATCAGAAACAACCAGGGCACCCCCCAGACACATACAACAAAAACAAACAGCGATAGGAGATTATGAGGACTTCAGTTCATACACACAGTATAATTCATCATCACTACAAGGACATAGGCCTCCCCAAGAAGGGGAAAAATTGTCAATAATTGCCGCGCTGGGCAAACGCGATGGCAATCGCAGAGCGTAACTTTCGCGTCGGGGATGCCGCTACCCATTCCCGCCCTGTACATTTGAACCACACTGTTTCGGTTGGGTATACCGCCATCTGTCGGTTCGGGTATCTCAATCGCCTCAAGGGGGAAGGACTATTGCTCCGCCGGTACCGCACGGCTTAGAAGAAGTCTTAGTAGAATCGGATACCTGTATATAAAGATATGTTAGTCCTGTAACCCTTGGGGAAATTAATCTCACAATAATTGGCGCCGAGAGATAATCCGCCCGGACCGTACATGCGATGCCCGACAAAATGTTACACTCTTTATTACAGAACAATATCTCTTACATCTGGCCAATAGTATCCCTGTCTTACTGAATATTACCTCACTCTTGCAGACTTATACCCTCAGGGGATACAATCCTGTAGTGTTGTTTATAAATTAATCTCCTATAGTTTATCGAAGAGCAGTACCGTCTTGGCCTGTGCCACGCTGGATACTTCACAGTTGCATCACTTAAGACAGTATAATGTAGCTGCTGTTGTTAATATTCTTTAAAGTTGTTAGTAGGACTATTGATTTCCTAATGTATCTACTAGCTTTACTTTTTCTCATTAATTGCAACCTAGCTTATAACAACGTTTATGGTGGAAAATCTAGGTGTTGTGTAGCTATTTTATTGTTTATGACCATTTAACCGAAATGAATGCAGCTATTAATATGTCAGACGGATACTTCTGTATTTTATTTCATTTATTTATTTATATATTAGTAAATGAGCCTAAAATAATTTAAATCTAAATGCGCAAAATTGTATTTAAATACGGAATCAATTAAATTGGACAGTAAATATATATTTAACTACTATGTATTAAATAAATAAACCTATATATATTACGTTCACGTAACTGTAATTAACAGCATTCCCCAGACATCCAAAAAAAAACAACGAAAGTCTATAAATATTCCATATTGATTACATAAATGAATTTGTATCGTGCAACAGTATGCCTTAGCAGCGGCGTCCACCGCATACGGCGAGTCCAACTTTGTCAACGCAAACCGCCGCGCAAACTTGTATCACGTGCCGACCACGACCTTAACGCTATTACAAGCCGAGAGTACTCAGTCTAAAGCCGGACGCCGGACGCCCGACTAGTTTACAGAACAAAAGCAAGGGACAATTCACAAGCAAGCCTTCTGATTTATCCAGTGACCGTACAGAAGAATTTCTCGAGCAAAAAGCCAAAGCTTTGGCGAGCTCATTTATTTAAATGACTAGGGATTAAAGTAAATGCCCTCAGACGAATCTGTTTTACAATAGATCCGGATTCGTTCCGCCTTTCCGCTTACTGGAATTTGGCGCATTGTCGAGCAAAAAGTCAATTTTTCTGCGACGGGAACGATGGGGGTGGACCGTGGTGTAGCCAATCAGCTCACGACGGGCGCCATCGGCACGGTTTATTTATAATTTAAGTAAGATTATTTGCAAGACGTTATGTATTAAAATACTTTAAACCTGTATACTTACTATTTTTGCTATATATCTCTCTATTTATATAATCTTTATGACACATACATACAAATTATTATCCTGTTATGATCAGGAAAAGGTTTTTGTAAACGGGAAAATAAATAAGCACAGGAAGTTAGAAAATGTAAGAAAACTAAAGGACCGTTTATATATTTGTTTAATCGGAGCAATCTTCAGAATGCACACTGGAATGAGCTAGGAGTTGGAAAAGAACTCGTCATAATATGAGTAAATCTGTTATATGGATAAGCGTCGACTATATTGTCAAACATTCACAAACCCACATTCAGATCGTGTTAAAAATAACAAGTTTATTAATTTCTTTTGTCCGGTGCTTGTTTCTTATTCTATACAACCAACTGCGCAAATAGGGTAAGAGCCATATACCTACAGATGACCAGATCACAGAATCAAACAGCGAGTCATGCTGCTGAGGGGTAATTCCGACCGCATCATACACCGATCACGCGTGTTCGCACGCTGACGCAGCGCCTTTCTTACCGTGCTGTATTTTCCACATCACTTTTGCTTACATATTCCCTTAATAGTGTGATTCCATTTTCTCACTTCACGTAATCGCAGTTTACAATGGTGTACCAGGTGAACAATGGAGTCGGTATAGTGCTGATGTGGGCAATTAGGCTAGTGGTTACTGTTGTTATGTATACAAACATTTGAAAGAACTCATCAGATAAAAATATATGAACACGCTTAATTGTATTTCTGTACATTATTCTTCCATTCCATTCTGATATACATTACATGCTATTTCTTTTCACTTTGTAAAAGTATATCATCATCACACCAGCTAATAAAAGTCCACAGCTGGACATAGGCTTCCCCAAGAAAGGGGGAATTTTGTCCATAATTGCCGCGCTGGGCAAGCGTGTCGGCAATCGCTGAGCGCAGCTTTCGCGACGGGGATGCTGCTGCCCATCCCCAACCTGTGCATTTGAGCTACACTGATTCGGATAGATATACCGTCATTTGTCAGTTCTGGTACCTTAGTCGTCTCTTACCACACCTAGTACAGGGGTAGTTTAGTACCTGAGTAGAATAGAATTCCACTCTGCCGGTACCTCACGGCTAAGTACAACTTTAATTATATTACATGTCGCGACAGCCCCATTATATAATGTACTATTTATTGAACAAAATGATAAAAGTGACACGTTAAAATGTTACCAGATGGAACCAAACATAATCAACTCGGCACTTTGAAAAATGCTTCAAGTCGTAATAACTCAAGACTGAACCGCCGCTCTTTTTCCCCATCTACAAAGAGTTGATAGGAAAACGAAGGAAATTGCCAACTACGTTTCCAAAGCCAATGCAGTCGGATTGCAAACCAGTTGCATTCTCCACGCATATTGGATTAGCGAAGCTCTCAACGTTGTGCTAATATTAGAAGCCGCTCTGCTGTAGATACATTGTGTACCGACAGTTTTAATTTACCAACTTCACTTCTAGTTCTTCAGTGTAGAAAACTAATCATTATACTAGCCGTTAAAAGTCCACTGCTGGACATATGCCTCGTTAAGAAAGGGGGTATCTTTCCCGTAATTTTCCGCACCGCAGCTTTCGCGATGGGGATGCTGCTGCCCAACCCGGCCTAATGCATTTAAGCTACTTTAACGAATGGATATACCGCCATCTGTCGGCTTTGGTACATTAGTCGCCTCCTACGACACCTGGTACAGGGGAGGTATTAATCTACTCTGCCGGGATATTCTAATTTTTACTTCTCTTGTATGCATACTGTGCACTAAGTGAGGCCTCGAAGCCGGCGTCATCTTTAACATTACTTACACTAATTGAATACATCAACAAAACCCGCTTGAATGCTTTAAATATACAATTTTCCGAGAGACCGACAATGTCATATCGATTGATGAAATAATAAACATTTTCCGATCGGAAATCGAGTACGTACTACAAACAATAACCGTTAGGCGGTCATTCGATCGGCGGAGGTCGGACGGTGCGCACGTCGATCTCGCCACGAGATTCATGCTGCCTCATAAAGGCGAAGTGTGCGCATTTATGGCGTAGTCGGCTACAATTTATGTATTTCGTGTTATTGCGGAATGGTTATTGTCGCATGTTGTTATATTTCAGTGGTTGTAATAGATTTTATATTGTGGAAACGAATACGTGATCTCGTAAAACAGCTTGTTTGCATTTCCTTATTTGCTCGTCCAAGGTTTTCATTATTCTGATTATTTAAGGTACCCCTCGACAAAAACACACATTCATCATCAAACCCATAAACTATAAAGATTCCAAATTAAATATTGATAACTCCACCCCCTTATAGATTACGACTAAGTGGCAAGACGACGCAACGTTTCAATTTATCCTTCTTAGACAGCTGACAATTTTATTTCGGCACCGACGACGTGTTCTCCCAAACATCGACATTTTCTATACAAGCAATTGGCGCCCACATTCGGCGTGATCACATTCGGAATATGTTATTGGGTTACACGTCTACGCGACTCGGGTTAAGCTCCCCACTTCGCGTACAAATGTGATATTTGCACGTACCTTGGCTCATGTACTGAAATATAAGTTTTTAGGCAGACAACAATTTGTAACATGTCTAAAACGGTAGGCGAAAACGAATATTTTCAAACAAATAATCTGATCAATATCGCTCTAACCACACAATGTAAGGAATTCAATTTTGTTCGAGCGTGCGAACCTGCATTTACCATTTTAAGACGAAATTGATTTAAGTATAAGGTTTCATATTTTTGTTACAAATACAATGTAATGTCTATTGTTTTATATTAAATGTATAAGAGTAAAATAGATAGAGGTATTATAAAATGCTATTCGTTCTCTGTTTCACTCCATTAAATGTTCATACAAAAACTAATATTCACTGTTGTTGTCTAGGATTCAAATTGGTTATAATTATGTATAAAAGGTGATAGGGGAAAATCCGTCGACAATGAAAGAAAATAAATGTGATTCAACAAATCAGTGCAAATAACAATCGAGTACCAGGGCTCCAGAGGGCGAGCGGGGTAGATGAAGTGGTCACGTGACGGATGACCGCGCGCGGTCACCGTGTAATGGAACTGTCAGATTGCTGCTTGCCCGATAATATACTTGGGCGACCAACCTCCTCTTTCCCACTATGGTACGTCCACTATAAATAAGTTTAACCAGTGTTATTTCTTTTCGGTTTGATTTTTTAAAAATTTTTAAAAGGCCATTGGATCCGTCGTCTTGACATTTATAACATAATTCTGATATTTGACTATTTAAAAAACATGCCCCTATAATAGGAATCCTAAGAAGTGATTACAGTTGTTTTGTTTTAAATTTATTGAGACCACATACAAGTTTACAATACTCACTTAATCTAAAACTTAGGACTAATATCATATAAATCATTGTAAACTCAACTTTGCTGGTCAAATATTAAAGTCAAACATTTAAGAGTTACATTTTTTTACATTACTGCACAACAGTATTACACACCTGTGTAACACTGTTGTGCAGTAATGTAAAAAAAATATATATTATAAAAACACCTATGTATGCAATTGCTAAGAATGTAAGGTAAGATAAGAATAGTATAAATATTAGTGTGCATTTACTATATACGATAAGCAAACAAGATATAGACCGACTTATATGCGAGTATGCGTGTGCGTATTTGTGTGTGTTTATGTATAGGCATGTGTTTGATTGCGTGTGTGTGCGTTCACTGTTCATGCTCTTAATGCTTTAATAATTTCTTTCTTAAATGAGGATTTATTTCCAGCGAACATGTCTACGTTATTAAGTTATTTAATATTATTATATGTCTTAAACATTTGATTCAGTGGAAATCGTATACCTGCGATAGTACGTGGCTGAGTTCTTGCCAAAAAAATTATTGTTACGGCGGGATATCCGAATATGGGTGCGCGAGGGCACTGAGTACCTTATTTTTTCTGTTATGTTCATGCTATTGTATCTGTTATTACAAAGATCATAAAAAACATAGCTTCCAGTTGTAAACGTCTTGATTTCAAATCAATAAATATACAATAAAGCCTCGTACGGTAAATATTGACGCTAGCATTTGTAGCTAAGATACCGCATAAACTATTTATATTTGTACTCTCTCCAAATTTGCCTCATATTTTTTAAACCTTAAAGTTGTGTAGTTTTTTATTTGGTGTATAGCAAAATAATTAAAAATAATTTAAAAATGGTTTATCTTCCGGTAGCCTGATCCTATCGTGATGGCTCGTCCTCTTACCTGTGTTCTTTATCCTAGACGGAAACTTAGACTTGGCCCTATAACTCAGTGAAAGCAGACCCACCTACATTCTGATGGATTGAACATGTAGAGTAGTTTTTTAATCGCTAATATGGATGTAGAGTTGCTCTCATCATCAACCGTGGATTTATACAGGATTTTATTCACTCGTCATCTATTTATGCAGAAAACCGGTGAAAATAATATTAAAATGAACAAAAGACGGTTGGATGCGATTCTCGTGATTTATATTAAATCCTGATGTACCAGGCTCTCATAAAACTTGCGAGATGAAGCGGTGAATATTGCATGCGTTTCAGTGCAGGTACCTACATCAGACTGCGACAGCCACCGATGTGGCGCACGTCGCACCACGTGAAATGTTAATACTGCGGCGACACGGGTCGAATCCGAAATAGGCCAGCGATCGTATTAAAACCTCCCGCGCTCGTCAACCCAAATTGAGATAAAAAAAAATACCGCCCTATCACTGTCCGATGTTTAAAGATAAATACGAAAAAATGTATCGCACAATTCATATTTCACGCTTATTCGTGTCGCTGTAAGCAATCGGGGAATCAATCATCGCCGGGCCGATACATCGCAACATATTCACTCGATTAATCAAGCGAAGGGCCAATTGACTGAGGAAATTAAGTATTCTCCGGCTAATGGATAAAAAGAACAGTGTATGGTGCAATCATTTATAACTCATAACGGAGTTGGGCACACACCTTGAAAACTGAATTGCAAAGAAAGTGAAATCATATTGGTTTCGTTGGCGGAGTAGTTCGTGCAGAGGAATCCAGTTCAGACGTGTTCAGACTAGGAAGCGCAAGAATACGATGAGCCGTCAATTTTTAAGAACAACCTCTAGTAAATTATATTCGTGAGTGAGGATACGAGGGCGGGTATAAAGGGCAGGGTATTGCGGGCGGAATGGAAGCGGGGCAAGTAAACTGGCCTCGTAAAACGAAAGTGGGGGCATTATTCATGCGCCACCACGGACCGATGTCGGGATTGTCCTAGAACCACGCCGCGCCCATGTACTGGTGAAATATTAGCGAGGACAACGTCGCCGAGATAAATGCACGACGACAACGTCCCAGTTTGTCTTTTCTTGTGACAGTTCTCAAAGAGATGGCAAATCGTAATGCTAATCACGTTAAAGACAGAGGTCTCTGTTATTTCTATATGTAAAGAAAGGTTCATTCCATAACGGTGTTTTACTTTCACGGAGACATGAAAAATACGTGATGGCCGATAAAGAGTTAATTAACTGAGCATACAATTTAGCAACTTCAATTATCTTATAAATAAAATAAGCAAGCCGACTCAATGGACTGAAAGTTAAACGCACCTCAAAAGATATCGTTTGAGAAGGCTTACCTAAAGCCATATTGGCGAACTCCAAGTACAAAGTATCTGGAAAACTTGGCGTAATGTGTGATTTCACACCGCATTGCCTCAAACAATACAGCGATATTATATGGGAAGGATAAGCTCCTATATACTTTACGTACCAACATTTCCTTTTGAAGACTAAGCAAACTGACGATCCTGTTATGTAGACAGGAACACATCACAGTTTTTCTTTTTGATATTTCTGTTTTTCAGAAATAGCAAAACTAAAACCTAAAATAAATATAAGTATCTCGTCATACACAAAAGAATCGTAAGATCCTAAAGTAAATCTAAGGGTTGAAAATAACTTAGCATTTATAAAGTTATTGTGCGTGTGCTAGAAAATAAGAATACCCAAATAATATTCACCTGCAATCAAATGTCAAGGAAGATAAAAAAGCAATGTATTTGAATGAAGTAATCACAGGCAATGAACAGTGCAGTGGTTGTCGATCGATCGGGCCGGCCCACGGCCCGTCGCATGAATATTAGAGCGGAGTCGAGCGCTGCGACTAGTCTACACTCTACGTCACCGGAGAAAGGCGCTCTCTCAACTAACGAGTTAATCACGGGCAAGCGACTCTATGCGCCATCTTGCTATTGATTGGGTCTCTTCATTGGGCTCAACCCATATGAGATTGTTCAGAAAAAACTCTATATATTGTAAATGTTAAATGCCTTCTTTGCGCGACCGGATCAGGAATGATGAGATTCGTAACAGTATCAAAGTTACCGATATAGCCCGGCGGGCGTACTAAGTGCCTAGCTCACTACAGCTATTGCAGTGAGCAGGGCACTTAGTTCGCAGAACTGATGGCCCATGGAGCCGTAAGGTTCTCGAATGGGGAACACGTAACGGTAAGCGCAGCGTTGGACGCCCACACACAAGGTGGACAGACGATGTGCGGACTAAAACTTCAGGATCGCGTTGGACTACCGGTCCTATTGGAATTCACTTAAGAAGGAATATGTCTAGCATTGGACGTCCTACGGCTGACATGATGATAATAATGATGAAGCTTTTGAAACTTAATGAAACCACGGAAATGAGTTAATGAAGATTTTTTATTTAATTTCATTTTTAAGTGACAAGTAGGGTATACCAAATTATCCATACCTATGCAAATCATATTTAAAATCAAGATTTGGAACGCAAAGAGAAACATCCCAAATCAAATAAATCTAATTAAAAAATATACACGGTTCAATATAGACAATTCTAATTTGATAAACGAAACAATGAACTTTCATTTTGTATTACCGTCTTATCACTCTTGTAGAGTTCAGCAACAACAAAAAGCCTTTTATATTTCGTCTAGACGCCGACCGTAGCGTCCCTGCGGGATATTTGTAATCCTATACCAACTCATTTGGTCTTAGTGTTTACTAAAACGTGGCCTGGATATTCATGAGCTAAAACGAATATTGTGAGCATATTTGAGGCGAGAATTAAGACAATCTCTCCACGAATCCATGTTTAAACATATTATAAGCCTTAACCTAACCATGTTTAATCTCCCGTATCGTGTCCGACATTTTGATCTGGAGCATCTCATTTAACGATGTTAGAAAATAGCTGCCGTGTCATATTTTAAATTAATCATTATCACGCTTGGGCGGGATAATCTATGGTCAGCAATTTCGGCGGCAAACGAACGAATCTTTTCCACGAATCACGTCTTTTGATCGATGACTGCCGGAGATTCCGTGCGCGAAATTAACACGGCTTAACGTGGGCGGATTTCGTGATGTTTGGTGTAGGTAATTCTTTGTTGGGGGACAAAAAGTCAACAGCGGAGTTGGTTTAAAAGCCATCTTAGCAAATTAAATGACGCTAATGTAACAGTCGTATAGATCCATGCGGTACTGATTGAATAGAATAGTACCGCAAGGATCTATACGACAGGGTCGATCTATATAACAGCGTAGCTCAAACACACAGGGCGGAGTTGGGCAACAGTATACCCGTTGCAAAAATTACGCTCTGCGTTTGCCAACGACGGTAATTATGGGCAATATCCCCCCGTATCATTGGGAGGCCTTTGTGGAATTCCAATAGCTGATATGATGATGGGAAGAATGTAACATTCTAATAACGGATCCTTCGTATATCAATTTAAATAACTATGTATGTATGGCTACTTTTAAATCTTGAGATTTATCTAAATATTCAGTAGCTTCGTATTTGAATAGCCATATCGATAAGCTCAATTCGGCGCGTACACAATACTGTCGGGATCTGCCATCGGCCACCAAATATGGCCACCCCTTTATCTAATAAGTGGTGGGGTTGCACCGCTCCCCGTCATCCGCTACAGTGACATTTGGCGGGCGCCGCGTTGTGTCAGCATTGGTACACAATGTATATTGTTGTCACAGGTCACTTTTGTAGCTTTTAGAAAATACTACGATACATTTTCAAGAATGAAAGGAATTTAAATTGGTTCTCACCAAGTAACACATGTTCTCAATGTTAAAATTACTTTTAAATGGCTGTAAGGAACATTCAATAACACCTAGCTCTTCCACTTATTACAATAAAAAAAAAGAAAGCATAGGATGCCTCTTCAACATCTAGTATAAATAAAATAAAATAAATGAATGCATGGTTGGTTTTATAATTCTTTCACGAAAAAACTACAAAATAGATTTTATAATACAATTATCTACAAATTTTACAATTAAGTAATAATACTTGAGGTAGACCTTAAACAAAACTTCAAACCTATTTCTTCCGTTAAACAGCAGTGTTTGATGGAAGTCGCACTATATGTTCCGGTTTGAAGTAACGGATTTGCAAACCGCTAGTTGTAACCGTACGACTTAGTGTAACATAATATGTAAATGAAAATAAAATATAAAACAAATAAAAAAAAGGCATGTCCAGACAAACATTACCACATACAAATACACACAAATATATATACTGTGGGACAGTAACACCCAGACCACGAATATATACTTTCTAAACTAGGGGGAATTAAACAACCAGGATTATATCGCGTCATGTTTGTTTGCGTGTATCATGTTCGCTAATAAAGCCAAAACAGCCGGGTAATGTTCAAGCATCACGACGCTGAACGCACGCCCTGGCGAACAAAAATAGTAGGAAGGGTAACATAGACACGACTTATCCCCAAAGGAACGGCAAAGTTATTCAACCCCACTTTACTTGATCTCTACATTTATATGTTCCACTACGGTGCGTTATGTGGAGTTGCCCTGGGACCGGGACATCTTCCGAGAGGGCCCTTTCTACATACTATTATTTATTGTATTATATTTAATAAGCATGGCATGTCAACATACTCGGGCTGCCGGCATCCGCGTGTGGTAGCGATTTGGCCGACATTCAGCCGTGTCTCGGGAGAGGTAAACACGGCATTGCTGCGATGTCACGCTAAAGTTGCGACAATGCTATCAAAACATTCTTGCTCATATACAAACTGGAATAACACAAAATTATTTTAATTGCGTCTTTGTTGATAACGATACATTGTTTAGAAAGAAAATAGTAAATTTATATGGCACGACAATTTAAAAATCTTTGTTTACAATTTGTGCTAAAAAGTCTACGACGTCTCTACTTGCGAATCGTCTACAGAATAATAAAATTGTAAAAATAAACGTAAATATCGGGCGTCCATTTGAAAAATAAACGTCCAGTGAAAAACTTTCGGTATTGTTTATAGTTTTCCAGTTTAAAAGCAGACTAGCACTGTTGAGTATAACTCTAACCGAGTGTTCCGGGTAAAATCAATACAGAGTTACACCTAGGCTGTTTCGGCACTCTTACAGTCTCTATTCGGGCTCGAACGTCCGCCCAGACGAAAATATACCGGCAGAGCGTTAACCTTTCTGCTTATTTCTGTTCCGGTCTACAGCAAACAATGGCACGACGGTGACTAGATTGTTCGTTTTTATCAATTCAATTCAAAATACCTATTATTCAAATAAACTGAACCACATCAAATGATACGACGGTCGAGCAGCAGCACATAAAACTGGACTGCCACATCTGATGGTGGTCTTTGCTCTGGTCGACGAAATCTCATTAATAATACATACCCTGGGCTGCACCGCTGGAAGATGTAAGTCAAAAACTGCTTGCCTCTGCTAGGTCTTTGAAGAAAATGCGTAACTTTCCTTACTCCATTTGTCACTAAAATTGCTCTTACCCGGCCACTTATAGTTCCTACTTTAGAGTATGCGGATGTCAGCTCCCTTGATCTCAATGAAGGGAAGAAGTATGTTGCATAAGGTTAATTTTTGGTTTACGCAAATTTAATCACGTGTCCGAATTTAGAAATAAGCTCAAATGGCTTCCCATTTCACTTCGCAGGCATGCACATATCCTTTCTTTACTTTACAGGATTCTATTCGAAGCTTCTTACCCTTATTATCTTATAAATCGTTTCGTGTCCTTAGGTAACAGCCGCCGGAAATCTCTCAGGTCATCAAAGATCCTATACTTAAATTGTCTAGGCTTTCACAACGTTTTTAGTAAATCCTTTACGGTCCAAGCCGTGCGTTTTAGGAATGCACTTCTAAGCATTAGACGCTCACATTCCTGCCTGACTTTAAACGGTAAGTGAAGGAGTATTACCTTTCCTTTAAGTTACATAATTTCTTATCTATCCATAAACATCTATTTTTGTATATTTAATACATTACAACTACATATATCTTATGTACATCTCTTGCTAACTTTACGTTTCATTCGTTCTTCTCCATCCTGAGGTTGCCTAGAAGAAATCGCTTTCAGTGATAAGGTCGCCTACTGTACTTCAAATTTTTTTTTTTTATAAATACTGAAGTACCGTCAATGGTGTACAACGGTGTTATGCTGGCTTTACTATCAATACGTCTAAGCAGCATAAGCTTTACTATCAATACGTCTAAGTAGCAAAATGTCCAACTACCCTAAACGTCTACGAAGCAATAGGTCTAACTCGCAAATCGTCTTTATAGCATTATTATTTATTATTATAGTCTTTAAAGACGATTTGCGACCTATTGCTTCTTAGACGTTTAGGGTAGTTGGACATTTTGCTACTTAGACGTATTGATAGTAAAGCTTATGCTGCTGCCCATCCCCACCCTATTCATTTGAGTTGCACTGTATGGGATACCGCCGTATAAACCGTCATCTCTTGGTTTTGGTGCCTTGGTCGCCTCTTACGACACCTGGTAAAGAGGCAGGTACTATTCAACTCTGCCGGTATCTCACCGTAATAATTTATTTAATAATAATCCGCATTTTAGTAACACAAAAGAGAAAAACTGCTAATACATCACGCGGAGTTATCTGCGCCCGTTCGCAAAGCTAAATTACGTATGCAGCACGTCGTTTGCATGAACTCATACGCGTGTAAGGCTAATTAACTCAAAAGGCCTAGAATACACGTAAGATACCTACACTCAAGTCTAATATTATACCCGCATTGTGGGAACCACAAACCACAGAAACAATTCCCTTATATTTGAGTGTTTAAGATAAAATCCGCTTGTTCACGTTCACACAAAAAACAATCGAGTTCACGTGATATAAGAAAATGCTTTTAACATGATGTAAAAGCTATAGGCAAGTGAATTCTGCTTGGGATTTGATTTTTAGCCTCCTAAAAGTTATTATGCTCTGCATAGTGCTTCTACACGTAAGAGATGCTGCCCATCCCTGTCCTGTTGTATTAAAAGTACGCTGTTTTAGCTGGATACACTTTTGATTCGGCTGCATCATAAGCGATATGGTACAGAGGGAAGTTCGGCTCACGGTATCTCACTGCCCGACTCAACACATTTAAGTCTCCAGTGACTCTCTATTCACAAAATTACACCCAATTATATATAATATTAACTTTCCTAATTTAAAAAAATGATATTGCTTCCGAAACAAGTTACAACCTTTTCTATATAAACTGATTCTTCAATTCAATCAGTTCAGAAACATTAGCAACGTGTTCTTTCATAATTACAAGATACATTCGTAAGTATAGATTTACACTTGACCCGTGTGTATCAATAAATAATACGCGCTACAGCCGCATAAACAGCCTTAATACAATATTCATAACGGTAGCGAGCCGCCACACCACACGCGCGCCGCACATATGAACAGACACGTTAACGTTGTATGAAGGTTTTTATTGTTCCTAAATCTGTTAATTCAACGCTATATGTGTACGGTGATAGGTTGATGAACACGCAATATGATACTGTTTTCTCCGTAAACACTTATGACATCGAAGAACTAAAACCTTTATAGCTATATATTATTAGCACGTCGCCAGAACGCAGTGAACTGCCGCATTCATTCATTAAATTGAAACACAACCAACCAAAACGCTTGGTGTTTATGTGGGTGAAGATCGAGGTACATATGTATTAATAAAACTACTTCTTAACTGTTTTATAGAGCCTTCATACTATTCTATTGGAATAGGTAATCTCTGAAATCATTGGAGTTATTTACGTCTACCATTTAGATAAAGTATTTTAAAATAAATTGGAGATTATTGGAGAATTCAAAAATAAAGCCTATTGGAGATTACTGGGGGAGAGGCCTATGTCCAGCAGTGAACGTCATGTGGCTGATATGATGATGTTAATGATATCAATGGAGTCAATGATTAAAACAATAAAAAAGGTGAAATGTTAATCTAAAAGAGTAGGTATAGGACGACCTATATGAACATATCTTAACCAGGTAGAAGAGTATTAAAGAAGGGCCAGAAGTCAGAAGAAAAGACCAAGAATAAACGAGCGTGTATGAAAGGACTAATGCGAGTAAGGGAAGCGAGAGATGTACGCCAATATCATAACAAATGGAGATGCATAATCTATGGGACACAGGCGTGATGTATGTATGTGTGAATCAAATTTTAGTATAACTTAGACGCTAGTTAAGGCACAGTTGATTTGAAAAAAATACATAGTTTTTATACAAATATATTTTCAGTGGTTAGTTTTTATTTTAAGGGTTTATACATAAAAGGTAAAATTGTATTTGCTACCGCTCATCGATATTTTAAATAATAAAGTGTATTAAGGACGCTACTTTAACATTAAATGTAGCAGTAGTCATGCTATGTGTAGGTATAATTTCATACGTAACTATCTTCGATTTCATACCGTGGGACTTTCCACAGACTGTTCCAAGGAATCTAGTATTGGTGACGTGCGCAAAAAATAATCCTTCTACCTGTAAAATAGAACGCATTGGAACTGTCAATACGAGTGACATATTTTGAAAGGCAGACGCAAACACGCTCTTGTGAAAGTGGAAGTAAGGGTCAAATGACCCTATTAATCTATACTAATATTAAAAAGTTAAAGAGATTGTTTGTTTGAACGCGCTAATCTCAGGTACCGTTGGTCTGGATTTGAACATTTTTTCAGTGCTGGATAATCTATTTATCGAGATATTTACTTAAATTTATATAACATCACGCTAGAACCAATAACAGCGTATCATAAAATATATTAGGTTAGTTTTACAACTGGATGCGAGTGAAACCACGGGACGTTACTAGTAAAGAATAAAGTTATGTCTGCAACAGATTATAATAAGAAAGGCTGAATTGGAGCTAGAAATGTAAAGTCAATTTTCTTAAAAGCCTAACGCAGAGTTTAATATAGCCTAATTATATTAACCTGCTTGAGCTGCACTGATAACATAATCGAATTTAAGATATTGATAAAATCTGAGAACAGAGTTATACAGAATACAAAACATTAAATTAATAAAAAAAATGTATCATATTAAAACTATTAGTAATACGAAAAAACTGAACCATTGCGTACGGAACATTATATTGTGGAGACCGGGACGGTAATGCACTAAGATATAGATAACAATAAGAAAAACCAGAACAAATTGATGCGTTACATTGTTCTACATAAGAATTGGATAGTCCTACGCATCGCATACGTTTCCAAAAATCCTTAATACTAGATAATCTTACACGTACTTTATTGGGCCACTACTCATGTCAATAGTCACATTATTTCACCTTTTATTATCTGTCGACCAGCACTTATGCTCACAATGTTGTATTATGGATTGAAAGGTGAGAGGTGAGTAGAAAATTAAGGTGGAAATATTGGGTAATGTGACATAATATTTTAAGACCATGACGCCGCTGAGCAAGCGATATCCTAAGCCACCGCTGGGAGTAACGCGTAACTACTTACGAGGAATATGTTTGGTTGGCAACCTAGTTGTTGGTTTTTTATGCACGATGGCGGCAAACCAGCTTACACATCCGCCTGATGGTAAGCGGTTTTTGTAAACTACGGACGCCACCAGGGGTATCTTAAGTGCAATATTTACTCTTTGAAGCCGGATAAGCTATTAAAGAACTATATGTATTAGTGTAACATTAACAACAAACAAACAGATAGATAACAAGACACAACACAATACACACTAGAAACGTAGTAAACTGTGGATTTGGTAACGTTTAACGTGATAAATCCTAATACTCAAGTTAAATAAAACTCGTCCACATGTAAAACGTGCCAGGCACAAGAATTAACAGTCTCATTAACGATGTAAAGGGGGTTTTATTTCGCGGAAATCTGCCGCGCTCCAGCGCTCGACGCTCGTTAACAAAACGATGAACAAAACCGGGGCCGAGTCGAGTGCGACCAGACAAAAGAGCAGTCGATCTCCGCGAGACAGCAATGCTATACTTGAAACTAGTGCTAGTGCAGGAATTAAAATGTCTTTAATGCATACATTATTAAGCTCTTGACCTCGTGGCTTATTTTTTTTGTAAAAGCAAAGTTGTTTTATTTTAATGACGCATAGGATCAATTAACATAGGCCTCCCCAAGAAAGGGGGAATTTTATCCATAATCACAGCGCTGGGCAAGCGGTTTGGCAAACGCAGAGCACAGCTCTTGCGGCGGGAATGCTGCTGTCCATCCCGCCCTGTGTATTTGAGCTGCACTGTTTCATATGGATATATCGTTAGCTTTGGTACCTCAGTCTCCTCTTACGACACCTGTTATGGTACTATTCTACTCTGCCGGTGACTCACGGTACAATATTTGAATAAAACGATAAAAACAATATCATGTATAAAACAAAATCCTAAATTGTGCCTTGTTATCGGCCAAATATAAATACAAAACGCCCCGAACTAAATAAGATACGGTTTTTACAGGGTCGGCGTCGCGTGAACAATTCCTCGGGCAATAGTATGTAAACGCCTGTATGATGCGGCAACTATCTACCATCAAGGGCAAGGGCAAGGGCACAACTCAGGCATTCTAGGCATAGGACTAAATAACAAATCATCTCATACGTTAGCTTGACTCTGTAACAGAAAAAAACAAAGGAAAAACGGTTTAGAAAATCTGAGGTTGAAGGCGCTGTATTCTGATATATATATAACACCCAGAACCAGAACAAACAGAAATGTTCATCACATGAACGCTTATTTTAGATTGAGCCAGGGCATCAACCCCGACGTGGGTCCCTCGGCGCACAAAACTGGGACACTACCGAATGCGCCCTCGGTCCCGTCAACATTTGTCTCAATACCTTTACGAAACCAGGGCGGGTTACTAGTGTATCATTGTTTAATTAGCAAACAAGTCACAAAGAATACCTACAAAACTAATTAGACGAATTTATATTACGAGCACCACAACGCCCATTCTTACGATTGTTTACAGGAAAAACAACATCGGAAACCATATGTCTTCCTCAATTCCCGCGGGAAATCAATAAATCCGTATACGATTGCTTTTTATCTAGATCAAATAATCTCCGAAGCGGTATTAGTATGTACAAGCCAAATGACCATAGACCATAAAGCAAATTGTGCAAATGCGTTCCGCCGAATAATTTATGTTGCAATGGTAACTTTGCCAGTTTTATAGCAGAGCAGGCAAAGTTTGCCCGACCACCCCGAGGGGTAGTAAAATTACTGGAGCCGTAAAGAATGTCCGAATAGAACTCGTTCATTTGCGATATATTGTCATGGCAGCTCCCACTTCGTGGTATTTCAGATTTTTCTGTTCGATTTACTGTATACACCATTATTCATATTGCACACATTGCAAATATGTCTATATTCAGTTTTGTTTTCTTTATTTATGATAAATGCTTAATGAATTTAAATAAAAGAATATTGCCGTTAGGTACCGGCAGGGGCGACTACGGTACCAGAACCGACAGATGGCGGAATATCCATCCGAAACAGTGCAGCTTAAATGCACAGGGTGGACATGGGCAGCGATTTCCCCGTCGCGAAAGCTGCGCTCAGCGATTGCCAACAGGTTTGCCCAGCATGGCAATTACGAGCAAAAACCTCCTTTTTTGGGGAAAATTAAAATTAACATCTAGTTGTATAACATTAGAAACAGACAATTATCTATATTATAACCATAAAAATAAAATTCACTCAGTCTGTTTATTTCTTAATCTATATATTCGATAATAACAACATTTTCACTAATACCTGGAGTAACTAAGACAATATTCAATTAATACCGAAATAAATAACATTCTTTAGGACACGACGTTCAATGAATACGCAGCCGTAGCAATCCGTCATAGCAAGTCGTAGCGCGGTCACTACGAATTCTTGTGTCGACCACTTATTTAATTTCATTGTCATTCATATTTTACCTGAATATAGTATAAAACAAAATTATTTTTAAAAGATATAAAGACAAAATAAATTGTCATAATCACCAGTTTCTTTATTCAAGGTGTCTTAGCATGAACAATCTTTGTTCAGTGTCCAATTTAAGCTTTCATTTTGATGAGGTTTTAGAAAGACGCTTGAAGAAATTCCATAAACAAATATATTTAAAACGTGTTTTGTATTCATACGTAGGGTACCTGCAGGGTAGATAAGTATCTCCTACTGTGTCTGCTGCTGCAGATACCAGAACTAAAATATTTCTATATATATTTCTCAAACGTCACAGAACAGGAACGACCGGCGGCAATCCCTTCACGTAGCCAACTTTACTATTGCTGTCACGTCTACGCAGTGCGGAATTTGGGAAACATCGCTATGTCCAGCACGAGATTTTGCAATACAATATCTATAATAATTCATACTAGCGTTATGTTTCGGCCAATTAAACCACAACCACTTTGGGCAAATTACTCACAAATGAATTCTGCCGGGATCGTGGAGCGAGCGAACTGTCGTGTTTGCCGGTGGTAATAAAGTTGTAGCTCATAAGTTTATTTGGAGAGTTCCAAATAACAAGTAACATACTTCAATTCACCTTGTTAAAGTGATTCCAAAGTTGATTCGAGTCGGGGCTTGTGCCACTACTCGGGGAATATAGTGTCAAGAAAATAAAACAAGTAATATGTTTTAGTTTAACGTCAAGTACGTTAAAATAAGATTTAAGAGGGCTCTTACAAAAAGGTTTACTTGCGTATATAGGAATGCTTCAAATCTGATTTGGATTAATATATTATGGCCATATTATAGTTGTTGTTTTTTGTAACACACAAGCCGAACTTAATAGACGTCCATGCAATATTTATTTATTTATCTACAATTAATATTAAGCAAACCTTTTCTATAAGAAAAAAACGCATTGCCAACTATGACGACTAAACTCAAATTTATATGTATATATATGTAAAAAAACATATTTCTTTAATCTGTATATGCGCGCGCACCGTTAGGGTGTCGCGTCAATCGAGCTGTCATTGTCAAAGACAAATATGTTCTGTTCATAAAATGTTTTTATAATTTTCTTTTAGTTTAATTAGTTAATATTGAGTTGTTTAAATCGAGAGGTGATAATTATTAACTTTAATTGTGGTTTCTTTATTTACAGGTAAGATTTTTGGTTAGTTGTGTAAATATTATATGATTGTGAGATATCTACTCGATATACTCAAATAAAATTGTTATCTTTATTTACAGACAAACAAATTGGAGTTCTATTTTACTGATTCTTTCTTTTATCTAAAACCTCTCGAAATTCTGTTCTGTAAGTAGTATTTCAGTTTACTGCAAATGGACAGATAATATTATTACATGTAGTGTTATTGTAATTCGTGATTTACTTCATATACATATGTCGTGCACCTTTCATAGCATCAGTTTACTAAAATTGTGTAATCTATCACATTAATCATGGTGTAGGCTTGGATAGAGATGGGAATTTTTCCGCAAGTGTTTTTTTTGCTAGGGCATGAACAGTAGAGATAAAACTTCGGGTAGTCGGTGGATTCACGAAATGAATTATGTATGGCTTATCTTTTTGTGGAAAATGTACGTTTCACTTATAGTCTTTTTGTACCGTGTATATATATATATATATATATATATATATATATATCAGATTCGTTAAAAAGGTACGCTGTTCATTACCTTCAAAAAATAACATTACAATGCAAAATGAAAATTCCTCCTGAAATGCAAAACCAGGTCGATATGGTTTGGAACAACCAACAATGAAAAATAAATGTTTATATTAATTGTTGCTTGCTTGGTTTCGAATTAGACAGTCGGCGTGATTCCACGTGGTATGAGTCTGCTCTATACTAGAGCGCAATTTAAAAGCCGGCTATTTTCAGCCCATGCGAGCTGGAGCGAATGAGGCTGGTCTCCAGGGCACCGATGGCGATGCGGAAGCTAGCGTGGATGCCTAATACTTATTACGCAACAGCGGTAAAGTTGCTCATCTTGCAGCGCAGGATAAGAGCAGAATCTATTGCAAACTGCATGCCTAATTATATGTTATCCTATCAATATGACTTATTACCTTATGCCATACGATGATGGACCAGCTGTGATGAGACAACAAGAAAATAGGTTTTGGGACAATAAAATATATGGTTTTATATAAATGGTTTCTCTAAACATGGTTAAGGCTGCCGCCTTCGTATCAGTAAACTACTTGTAGTAGATTCGAACGATACACGAAAAAAAATACACTCCTCCTCTATAAGCTTGCCTCTGTGCGGTTTAATTAAGGCAGCTTATTATAAGTGTGTAGGTAATTAATATCTTCTACTCCAAGCAACTTGTAGAAAGCGTTATCAATATAATTACATGTCGGCCAACTAAATATTTCAAAGTAAATCTACCTGTTCCGTCCCTTTAGTTATAACAATACCGCAGGGTGGGGACCAGCATTCAATTTCTTGGTAAGCACCCCCGAGAAATATTAGACACATTACTGTTGGCACAACGAATGGAATGACACAATCCTGCGCTCAGGGTTGTAATTACCATTATTTGGGGCAACATCCTGCAGTATTATTATACTATATCTATTATTATGCTTTCACTAAATTGTTTAGTTACTCACGATTACGAGCCCTACCAAGAATTCCTTAATATAAGCGTCTTATCTCTAATTCCGCACTAACTAAGAACAGTGTTGATTTTAATTCTTAATTCCCAGGATATATTTTAAATCAAAATTTGTAATACCTAATAAAAAAACCTATTTAGGTTATTTTTATTATAATAAAAAATAAACAAACTAAACTACCTGTAGGTATAGTTGTTTATTTATAAATAGCAATCAGTTTGTAATTGTAAAAATAAATATCACATTTCATTACTCATTATTTTTTTATGACCCATAGCTAGCCGAAAAGAAAATAATGGGCTCATATGAATTTCGGAATTTGTGAATGGAACAAGATTTGCAAATTGTTTACAAGCCTTAAATTTGAACGACAGAAGAGGCAAACCTTTTCTTGTTGAATGGTAAAAAAGCTTCTCAGCTCTTAATATTTGTTTGCAACTTAGAACCAGCGACGCAATTATCTTTTGGAGAATACGCAATAAAAACAAAAATATAAAACTGTAAATACAAATATATTCAGAATGGACACGATTGTCTTTTAATCTTTTATTTTAGTTTTCATGTCCTTTGCAACATCCTATTTGTGATCAATAGAAAAGAAACCAAATCCATACATACAAAGCTATATTATTAGATATATTATTTACTCATAAAAAAATTAATGGACTGATAAACGTCTTCTAATTAAATAGAAAAGCAGGCGCTAACTCGGTTTGGCGCCAAACCAGTTGGCTCTAGTCAAATATTTAATTTACGTATAATTTTATAATACGACGCTAGAACCATCAAAATTTTCAAACGAGCCAAATTCCTTTGAGTAATCTAGAACGAAATTATTCCTGCCTTGGTAAGTTAAATGAATGGGGCGATAATTAGCAGGGCGGATCTCATTTAATGATTTACGGATTTACGGAAAGAAACTCAAATTAATCTAATGACAAGGCAGAAAGTTTTAGTTTTATTAGAGGACAAGCATCATGGCCGTCGATTCACTGGTGACGTCATTCAAACTGAACATATTTGGGCATTCTAAACTAAAATTCCCTGAAGATAAATTATGATAAACTAGTATGCTGGCTGTTATTATCAATGTCTCACCTAAGGCCGGCCGTTGAGTACTGGAAGAGTAGAATAGTACTTCTCTTGTGTAATACCTGTGTAATAATGTACCTTGTGTAATAAATAGGTCGTGAGTACCGAAGCTGTCAACATATCTATCCGCTCAGCAATAATAGCCAGCACATCTGAACTCCTCCGGTAAACATATCCATTTTTGGGTAGGCCTACCACTATAGTCAACGAGATAACACTCCGACGTCCTAAGACTGATGTAGAATATGCCCACAGCCGCTTCAAATTCCGCTGCGTTAAGGCGGTAAATATAGTTGTTTTACACAACCACCTCATTCACGAATCGATCACGCAGAGAATTCGAGCATTGCATCACAAGCTATGGAGAGGCTTGTTGGCCCGCATTCTGTTTACTTACAAAAAACCTGTCCTAATTTGAATTTAGTAAAGTACCTTTTAACAATCCATTCCGATTAACAAACAGTGCCTTTGTAGCAAACGAAATGGGATCGTGAAACGGTTATTGCTTATTTCGTTCGCACTGATCGATCGTTTGCGAGCTGTTCGCGGGAATAAAATTAACGGGAATTTCTCAATGCTTCCCCTTTTATGGAACGGGTGTTCGAGGGCTTGTAAATGTTAACTGTTGAACTTGATCGCTAAACAAACTTTTTCCATTTCGCGTCAAATACATGGACGGGACAACTCAATACTATAACATTACAATTGAAATCAACTTTTACGATGCGTTCTTTAATTGTTCTTTATATTTGTGTTATCTTTGTTTACCTCTCACTTATGTAGCAAAAGTAAGCATTAATGACCAGGACCAAAACTAATCTATCCGAATATAAAAATGGTAATAAATCTGTCTGTTTGCTGGTCTTTCACGGCTTAACCACAGGACAGTTATAATGAATTTGGGATGGCTTAAATCCTGAGCAAGTCTTTGCTCCAGTACAATTTTTACAACGGGAAAATACCGTGAATTGCGATATTAAAGTTTGTGTCTATTAACGTAAATAGATAAAAGATTTTAAGAAGAAGACGCACATGCTACAGTATATCAACTTACCTTTTCCAACAAACGGAAAAAGAAAATCAACAATTAAAATTATTCACAAATCTATCTATATATTATGGGAAATAATACGATTGTAGTAACACTTTTCCTAACCCTCCCGAACAGCGCAACATAAATGACACCGGCCCGGGTGGGTAGCAGCGTTTATATCGCGAAAATATGCTCTGCGACCGCCACCACATATCTAGCGTGGCAATTATGAACAAGATCCCACAGAATATGAGCCTACGAATTATGACGATAACTCACAGTACTAATATTCTCAAGTCATAATGTCGGCCACACGATAATCATATCACAGGCGTGTATACAATATGCTATGCTTTACAATTAGAACGGTGTGCTTGGATGTCAACCGAGTAGCACAAAGAAGCAGGGACTCCATTATTTCTTAAACCACGATAGCCGACAAGTAATTTGGCGAGCAGATCAAGGATCCTCGACCACTGGTTCGGACGTCGAGTGACGCAGAACTGATATCGAGTTAATTGAAGGACCATAGCGTCCACTAGTTATGGATGCACTCCAGTGTAATTTGCCGGCTCGATAAGAGATATAAACTTTACACTGAATAGTGAATTTTACAGGATAAAATACCAATGTAAAAACTTCAATCAAACACGGAGATATCCCTCCTCTAAGAAATGACTAGCCCTTGAATTCGCTACATACATACATTTCTTCGGATATATTAGAACAAGAGAAGTGTGACATTCAAAATTGGATTTCGATGCTATGCCAATAACGAAACATTTCAAAGGCAGACAATTGTAAATCAATTTACACGAAAGGTTGAAAACGTCACGAAACGTTCAATTAAAGCATTGTAATATTCAAGCTTTTTAATTACATTTTAAAGAACTAGGCCGAAACAAATAATCGCTCTCGCCGTTCGGACGAATGGTCTTGAAGCTAAGAATCCGGTAGAAGACAAGATTACTCTCGCATCATAAATATAATATTTGTTTTGGTTAACGCTTCACACACATATTACAATACCTCAGGCTCAAATAATAATTGTGGAAGTCACAAATAATTGTCTTGTATGAGGATGGAACCATGCCTCTCTACTCTAACGTTTTAAGTTAATTAGTAATTTCGAAACCCATAGATGAATCTATAGGTTTCGACAATGGCACTCCATGGTTTCACCATCCTGTTTCTGTCAGAATAATAAAAGTAGCATATAATACGTATAATCAATAATGACAATCCCATTAAAATCCAGCCGTTATAAAAAATAGGTTATTTTATGTATGTACCATGTGTACTTTCAGATACATTTTGTAAAATCTATTATAATATTATTACAGACTTTCTTTGTTTTATTAGAACACGAGTGTTGTACGAGATCTACCCCTTTTAAATACAATATTTCTATTCATATACCGAAGGCCCAGACCCTGGTTTGATGTTCGTAATAATGGTTATCATAATAAATAGAAAATGCCAGCAAAAAGCAGCCGGCAACAATGTATTTTTTGTGTTCACAAAAATTGGAAATAGGTCAACAAAAAAGCGAGATAATCAAATGGAAACAGTCGAGTGGGTGGTCCATATTTTGGGCGGATAGTAAAGCCGTCAAGTGGCAGGCGACATGGGCTCGATATCTAGTTAATTGAAGAACCACAGCCGCGGTAATGGCGGCGGGGGCAATTACACTGCTCACACTCCGATTCCAACGGTGTTACGTCGGCACGGAAGATATATGACCTAATGAACTTTCCAGTTGCGATTGCACGAGTTTTAGGAATAATGGGTAAATCTACAGCAAACGTCTTTGCTGAATCTTGAAATTCGCGACGTTAATGACTCTACGAGGTAACTACATACACAGCATTTTCCCCAGCAATCAGTTTTTCTAGTTAGTCAGTTCGATTTCGGTTATAAAACGTACGTACGTATATAACGTACTGCGCGGTCATTATTATATCACAACTAATTTAACTGAAATAAAAATTATACCTTATATGGTTTTTATCAGTTTTAATTTAGTAGTCCATTACAGGCTATCAGTCCGTACAGACGTTTTCTCAAACAATTCTGTGTCTGAATATAAATAAATAAATATATAAATAAATAAATATATAAATAAATAAATATATAAATCTGAAATAAATAAATCTATAGACGCTTGTCATCACAAAGACATCACTAGCGTGTCGCCAACCTTGTGAACTGAAGGTACAGCAATGCGAACCATGCTATTCAGCGGTAGAAATAGGTGAAAGTGAGGTATCAACGCACATGACTTTTGTAAGAAGTCTGTCTCTAGTAAATGTTATCCGGCAATTATGTGAACGGTATATTTTATCTTAAACACAGAGTTATAAGACAATAGAATAAACAAAACTTGTTTTTATTATCGTTGATTTTTTTATCAATCCCATATTTATAATTTTTCAATGAACAGAGGACAACTACATGAGCTATCTTTAAGCAGCGCTTTAATCAATTTAAAAAACCTTAAAATGAGACCAGACTACCGCGTGCTTTCCTGTCGTCAGTGAATAGGAATAAATAAATCAAAATTTCTATCCAATTTACGCAGGCAGCATTCGCTGGCCATGTCGTGCACTTTGCTGAATTTATTGATTTTAACTTCTCCCAAAATATACTGAGTGATAGATACCTAAACCCATACATTATTTTGGCAGGTTATCGCAATCGTTGTTATAATGTAATCCAAAAACCACTTAACTGAATGCCTCGGTTACAATGATACGTGTTATTATAGTATCCTCTGGGAAACTGTTTTTACCGGATATTTATACATATTTAACTTAAGCTTATGCATGTTCCCTAAGATGTTAGCCGTGAGATACCGGCCGAGTAGAATAGTACCTCTCCCTGCACCAGTTGTCTTAAGAGGCAACTAATGTAACAGAACTGACAGATGGCGGTATATCCATCCGAAACAGTGTAGCTCAAATGCTCAATGTTCTAGGCGGCTGGTTCCGTAAGTGGCGCATCGAAGTGAACCCCGAGAAAAGTGCAGTCATGCACTTCTCGAGGTCGGTGCGGAATCGGTGCGGTGCGGACAGTATGGGCCGCGAGGTGAGGGTGTATAAACTTTTCGGTCGACCCATCCCCTGGGTCAATAAAGTCAAATACCTAGGTGTCACATTGGATCGGCACATAACGTTCGAACCTCACATTAGAATAGTCAGAAACAGGGTTTCCTTCATTTTAGGTAGGCTCAACTACTATATAGGCCGTACAAGTAGGATGTCCCTTCGCCACAAGAGGACCATTTACAAGCCCTGCATCCGTTCGGTGATGACAGACGCGAGCCCCGTATTCGCTCACGCGGCCCCGTCACATATTGATTGATTAAGACGTTTCAAGTTTAAAATAAGTTCATGCTGAGGGCAACTGACACCCCGTGGTACATCTGCAACCTAAGCTTGCATCGCGATCTCGATTTGCCTACGATCCGCAAGTATATGAAAGAAGCGTCGCGTCGTTTTCTTGACGGGGCATCAAACCATGTCAATCCCTTAATAGCCAATTCTGCGAAGTACGTCGCTAGGAAAAACGTCCACGTCCTACATCGCAGACCGCGTCACGTTTTAGACGATCCGCCTGATGGGATCACCGCGAAAATCGCAGCCCTTCCCCGCCCTCTCGCTGGCACATCGCGATCGCTAACTCTGCATATGCAGTCGTACAACAGTGCAGCACACTGCGTTCGCCGGTAACCGACAGCCCTTAGAGCTCACTCTATCCGTCCTCTTTTGCAAAATTCCATAATTAAATTCACCCCAACAATGGCAGCCCGAGCCTAGGTCGAGCCTCTAGAGGCGCCCTCGGGCGATCGCCGTCGGTCTCGCTCAATCTCGCGAACCTTGCGGCCGCGACCGCTTTCTCGCGGGGTGAAAACGGGCATCGGACCTCTCATTTATAAGAGGTCCGATGCCCCGCCTTCTTTTTTCAGTGGCGCTGGAATTGACGTCTCAGTAGTCCAGCAATAGGTTCGTCCGGAAAAAAACAGCTCAAATGCACAAGGTGGGGTTATGCAGCAGTATCCCCATTGCGAAAGTTGCACTCTGGCAACACGCTTGCCCAGTGCAGCAATTATGGGCGATATTTCCCCTTTCTTGGGAAGGCCTATATCCAGTAGCTGACTTTCAATGGCTGCAACGATGACGACGATGATAATTTTAAAATGACGGAATAATTGCTTCATATTGATCAAATATGTTTCATGAAGAAATTTTGTTCTCCACCAAGAGTTAAACATTCATAGTTCTCTTACGATGATACTCAGTAAAAAGTGTTCTTGGGGACAAATAATTACAATGACCACACCGACCCACACAGAAAAAATGTGTCCGTCCATACACAAACTACAAGTACAATACTTGTTTTATCTTATATACAATCTTGTTGTGTGTAACTAGCATACGTCTCAGTCGCATCGACTAACATACGACTACGTTCAAAACGTATAATATGCAAATATTTATGCGTTCACTGTTCATAAAGAAACCACTTTGCAACGGCTTATAAACTAAATGCTTTGGACTTCTTGTTTTATTAGGCCTGGTCGACAAACAAGCATACAGTCCGCGTTATAGTAAGCGTCACTGCAGCCTATAGACGCTCGTTATATCACTAGAATACCACTAACGCGTTACCAACCTTGTGATTAAAGGATATTATGCCACATTGCCCAGTAAATTCTCTGCGTCTCTTACCCTTCAGACCGGAACACAACAATGCGAACACAGTTATTCGGCGATAGAAAAAGTGAGAGTGAAGTAATAATTCAAACGACCTTTCGTATAAGGTCTACCTCATGTAACCAACGATCGTTGTCAAAAGTGACAGATGTCACTTCGTCGTTGAAAAATAAGTAAGAGAGGAATGCTACCTGTATATACTGGCAGCCAAAATCAAAAAGAGGATTCTAATCCAATCACCATCGATCGAGCATCACTCGCAATCCCCACGTTGCTTAAATACTTTTCCCTCTCCCACCACCCCAACAGAGCGTTTTCTAATTAAAACCACTTCGCAGATCAAAAGATCCAACGATGTAAAAAACGAGGGTGATCTAATTGGTCCGTAATCGTCCGCAGACGGAAAACAGCGAAACCGCTGTTTAACGGGTTTTTTACAAATTGACAGGTGTTCTTCAACCGATCAAGTTCGGGCCGCCCAAGATTAATTTATCTTCGGTAGTTCACTTCATCACATTCCAGTTGAAGTGTTTGTCTTCGAAATGTATTTTTTTAATAGAACAGAGAACATTACTCTAAATACATTTTAAGAGTCTGTACGTAAACCATTACTAAATAAGGCGTACCGTAACATTAATTTACTACGCAATGAACTGAATAATAACAAAACGAATTTTCGGAAGTGGATAATGGTAAAGGTTTATATGTATTTTTAATTAATATTTTTGAACATTGATTAAAATATGGAAGTAATAATTGAAGATGTCGCAAGGAGCATTGTTTGAAGTTCCTGGTATGTACAAAGCCCAAAAGCCAGGAAAGAAAAAACACTTAAATTCATATTACATATGTTTTACTGACGAGCGCAAATTCATATACTATATACGGATACTACGGATTTTTTCTGCATTTTTATTTTGCGTGATTATTTTTACTTACGGAAACCTGTCATATTAACACCCTACAGAATAAAATCCAATTATATTGCTCAATAAAAAATAATCAACCAAATGATGCACAAAGTAGTGGTTTAAATGAAGTTCTCGTGCGCGGAGGGTCCCGGCTTGTAAGCGGTAACACAATAGGAAACTTTGTCCCCATTTTTGCGTTGTTATTTGCTGTATAATGCCCACCTGGAAGCTGGCGGGGACACGATAAACGCCACTCGTCAAATTAAGGCCGAGCTTAGAGACGTAAATTGTATATAAATTAATGTGGGAGAATAAACACAATTTAGAATGTAAACCATTTTGTAAATGGTTTATAAAGAATGTATGCTACTGCTTCAAGTGAAGTAGACCTCATACTAAAGGTCGTCGGCATTGGTACCTCACTCTCACATATTTCTACCGCCAAATAGCAGTGTTCGCATTGCTGTGTTCCGGTGTGAAGAGTGAGAGAGGCAGTGAATTTAATGGGTAATGTGGCATAATATCCTCAAGTCACAGGGTTGGCAACGCGTTAGTTAACCATTGTGATATTACGAGCGTCTATAAGCTGCAGTGACGCTTACTATCACGCGCACTGGTTGATTAACTTGAGTTTGTCGACCTGGTCTAAAAAAAGTAAGCTGGCATAAACCACGTGACTTGGTATCACAAATATATTTTGTCACATTAACTAGTAATATCAATGTTGCAAATGATGTAAACAAACACAGAGCCCACGCCACAAAATACAGGGTATTCCTTGCAAACAATCGTAAAGTATCCGGTAAAACTAGAACACTGTTGCGGCATGACAAGCCTTGATATCATGCGAGCCGAATAAATATCGGAACGTGCAGTTGGCGCGGAACAACTCTATTCCAAGGAGCAGATTAGCAATAAACGGCCAGCCAAGAGCAACCGCTTATTTACGACAGCGAGGCCACATAAAATATTCATTCGGCACCGACGGATCGACGTACTACAAGCCATAGCCACAAATTAACTTAATACTTTATGCGAGAGTAGCACCGTACGTGCTAATTGCGACTAGCTTACCCACTTCTGAGAGCCGGAGGGATGAAAGCAGCCCGAAATATTGCCGACCTACATTCCGGTTAAATTTTCCATCCGACATTTCATAGTATGAAAGGCAGTGCATGAACAGACCCTTTTCAAAGTTACCCTTATTTAGGATAGATTTTAATGGTCTTCCGAAAAATACCGATGTTATATTTTGCGGTTAAAATAAAAACAAAGACAAATCTACGTTCAAAGGTCAAAGGGTCTTCTTTAATCCGAGATAGAAGTAAGCACGGTCGCAATTCTTAAATTTATTCGGGCGTGCCCGCAAAAATCATGCTCGTTACAAACATTACCATTTCAAACGCGTTTCGGTGGCATCGACAAGAAACAATAGAAGTAAGCCCGAGAAACTTGCGCCCGGGGCCAAATGAGATGTTGGAAAAAGAAACCATGTTGCTGTAACTATCCGGGGAAGAACAGCGGCTGACACAAATTGCCCTCAGCTATTGGTTGGCGCGTTAGCGAGAAATATAAAGTTTCCGACAGCTTTTACATATATACACCTCTTGTGGAGCGGCCGGGATATTCACTCCGGCCGCGGATACAATACCTTTACGGAGTGTTTGACATTTTTCTTGGCAGTTTAATATTTGATGGAGGCGAATACACTTTGATGGCTCATTTCCCTTTTATTTACCGACATTTTCGTGGATGAGGCTCACAGAAAAAATATAATATCAAACGTCTAAAGGAAAAAAATATGAAAGAGCGAATATGTGTACTTTGTACCAAGTTTGTTTTAATTATTTATCCACAAAAGTTATTCACTAAATCCTTCGTGGTCCAAGTCGTCGCTTGTGAGATGCACTTCCTCTATCTATCAGATGTAGGTACATATGTAGTCCTTAAGTATTTTTAAGTTTGGTGAGGAGCATTACCACTTGGTTGTAGACATTACAAAGATATTTTTTTTTGTAAGTATATATAGATTGTATAAGTGATTATACATGTAAAGAAATAATATTTCTTTAATTTTTGAACGACATTGAATGACATTGACAACTGACAAGCGCTAAAGTCTGAGGTCAATGGTCAGTTGAGAGGTTATTATTGTATTAGATTATTGTGATTTAAGATAGATAAATAAGAATAATTG
>JACJUM010002279.1:338111-422499 GCA_020976665.1 Heortia vitessoides | reverse complement strand
ACTTTAATTGTCGTTTCTTCGTTTTCAGAAGCAACGCATAAGTTTATTTTAACCTAAAATAAAAGAATAAACAATATATACATATGCTATTTATATTTATAATTTCCAATAGGGCTTAAAAATGTCAAATAACAAACAAAAAAAAGAGAATAATTATAAATGTTCCATAAAAAGCTAACAAGATTTCAAAGAAATCTCAGAATCTCCGAAAATATTAAGAATAGAGTCTACAGTCGAATATAAAATAAGTCAAGTAAGAAAATTAATTATAACAGACAAGTACTAGTGAATCGACCTAGGCACAATTAAAAACACATTAGCACGAAACATAATTCTGCCTTTACTATCCAATCTGCATACACAATATTAATTAATTTACATTAATTAATAGGCCAACTTATTACATGATTCACAATAATGTTCAGAAAATATCAACAAACAATTAAGTCAATATTATAGGTACCTCCAAACAAAGGAGTTAGGTGTTGATGGAACCTTTAACACGCCAGCTTTTTTATGCAGATTCTTTTTTGGTAGCTCGCGGAATGATACTGCTGTAGCTTAGTTTAAAGACCAGTCTAGTGCCGGCAGACTAGATTAAAAGTAGGCTATCAGGTCATTAGGGTCTAAAAAAATGTAGATAGTTTTGCCGATTTAAAAATGTCTATGCTAGGCTTATTGATACTAAGATATTTTAGACTTCGAAGCGGTAACTACGGTTTGAGGAGTGAGAGTGATTTAAGAGATGAAAGTGAAATGACGTTTGATCGTCAGTGTGACTGATGATTTTTTGTAGCCGGCGTGTCACGGCCCGCTTATAAATAACTGACACATTGTTGTTCAATTGCGGGGAATCCGCTTTGCGTCGCCGTCGAAGGAGGTCGTGCTCTGCTTGCTGTCCGCCCGCTGTGCGTTCCCGCCAAATTTGCGCGCCTTTTTTACAAAGAGAGAAGCTACTTCAAAGTTTTTTCGCGAACGCTACTGTTGCCTGCCTAACGCGATTTTCATCGCGGGGAGCTCGTAGCTGAGTGGGAGTCGAAAAAGAGTGTTTCTGTTTCAACCCCCTACGCAATTTTCATTGTGGCGGGCCATTGGGGACTTTGTGAAGACTTGAGTCTCAAGACCTCGACTTTAGTGGCCAGCTGCCAGTACACCTTTGCGGTGTTAACGCAAGCAGCCGGGGCAACCTGTTGAAGCCCGCCCTCCCTTCTCAAGGGTTGGGCAGTACAGAAGGGACCGGGATCCACGAGACCTTGGGAGGACCCCTAGTCACGCCCGGTCTGCTGCTCCCGCGAGAGGTGGCCTACGGTAGGCCCTAGAAACACACCCTACGTATCTGAATAAGCACACCCACACCCGGCGAAATGGCAGTCATCGATTCCGGGTTTACGGACTTCGCAAGGGCCGCCAACCTTCGATTCGGCCTTCGGGATTCGCGGGGTGAAAACGTGAACCTCTGAAACCTCTTATAACTGAGAGGTCCGATGCCCCGCCCTCTTTTTTCGGTGGCGCTGAAATTGACGTCTGAGTTGTCCAGCAATAGGTTCGTCAGGAAAGAATTGCTGTGACGTAGTAAATAACGCAGACTTTTGTACCTACTTATTTATGACATCTCATGTTACTCATTGATAATGGTTTATATTAGCGATTATACGGATACCAAATTTCGGAATTGGATGCACATTTAAAATTTTCTTTAAACTACCATAAATTGCAAAAAATCATACATGTCACAGTTTAATATTTTAGTAGATAGTTTTAATTAAATACATATACTTAGAATGTTATGCTCCCTTATAAGTGACATAAATATCAGCAGATATAATAAATTATCCTGAGATACGTTTTAATTTGTGTTGTTAGTGAGGCATAATAAAGAAATAAATATAGAAATATAATATATAAAAATATTTCAAATTACCCGTTATTTTTGGACAGCGCCGGTTACGGATAGTTTTAAGGAAAAAAATAATAATGATTTGACTTATGTTTTTATTTATTTGGTAGTAGTAAGTAATTGTTAGATATAAAAAACTCATTTTAAGGTATTATTTACGAACAAAGATACAAATTACTGACAAAATATTTTTATTTAAATAATAATTTCATAAATTTTGACGAGCCTGATGGCATAGATGATCTTATCTCGAGGTCAAAAGTCGAGAGTTCAACCGAGCGCAAATATTTATTAAATTTTTGTAATATTCTGTTGTTACGAGGACACAACTCCTTTAAGCTACTTACTTATCTCGGAGTCATATCAAGGTATTGAGATGTCGTGTGAATTTATTTATTTGAAGAACTATTAGAACATCAATCAATCAAATCATTTCTTAATAGTAATTGCATGGTTCAAAGCATAAACAAATATTGGAATAAAATTTAAAACCGTCCATAACTAACAGCATAACATAAATTGCCTTCTCCTTGTTCTAATTTTACTTAATTTTTTAACAATAATTATTTTTATGATTAACTCTTAACTACTTTAAAACTCGATTTAACTTAATTTTTAAAATTTTTAATAAAACTACTCTGTAAATTTTTTAAAAACTTTAATAATCCACACTAGGCAAAATTTAATTTAACTTATCTATAAAATTCAATTTAATTAATTATATATTATAGCAATTTTATTATATGTACAATACATAATTTTTTACCGCATCGATCATAAAATATAAAAGAAAATAATCTTCAAGCTGTAAAGCAGTGCAATTAAAACAAGAAAAATAGATTTTCATACATTATCTCAGCATGTCTCAGCAGGGCACCTCAATTAAGTTCATAATCTGTTTCGTTATTGAGCTATCAAAGTGCAATTTTTCTCGAGAGTGGTGGACAGTGGACAGCGGTAATGGTAGATGAGACAGTGTCGCATTAAGCCAGTGGTGAGCGGGCAGGCTGGAAGCCACACGACAATATCGATCCTCGGCCACGTGAACCAGCCGCCTCACCTCTACACAATACGTTCTGTGAACAATTACCTACGTTCGACTAAATGTATGTATGCCACCCACCATACTTAACTCGTCCCTTATACTAATTCAATGTTACATCTGATGGTATACATTTTCCATTTCTAGTGTTTTCTCTATATTGCAATGTACGGTAAGCAACAGATCAACCTACACAAATCTGACAATATTTTAGTCAATATTAAACTTATTCTCTTGCTGTTTTAAATCATAATCGGTTGCTAAGTTTTGACAAATTTGGGTAGGTTGATCTGTTGCTGTGTATACGGTCGTACGTTTTCGTCAACATGGAAAGTTCGTAAACTTTAGTCTATTAACGTATAATTTACTTACTGGACAAGTTAAACATGTCTTAATTATTACTTTTAATTTGATACATCTAGTTCTGTCTTAGACATCTTTCCAAAAAAGCTTACCATTTTCGCTTTGCGTTGCCTTTTGAGAGTTGAAAGTTGTGAAGCACTTATATACTCTCGGTAGGGTATATTTTAAAAGTAATTGATTATATCTAATTATAATTATATCGCATGATCGTCTATTTATAGAAATAGACGATCATACGCAGACAAAGGGCGCGACAAGTTTTGACTAATTTCGAGCTAAATTTAAAAAAAATTAACATTAAAAAACATACGAGGCCTTTACAATTTAAAACACGATTCGGAGATTACTTAGCTCGTTTCTTTTGTAAGAGAAATAAACTTCGTCAATATTTGGACTCCAGCTAGACACTTGTAATCTCTCAGTCGGAAAGAAAAATAGAACAGCCAAAGTTTCCAACTTAACAAAACCAATGGAAATGTTGAAAATACATTTATCATGGATTTATAACTTGTTTTATCAGTGCTCACAGGAATCGTTCTCGGATTGTTTTATTGCTAAAATTGTAACCGTGCAATTTATAATACTAATGCATATTATATTTTAAAACGCACGGTGAACGCATGAAATCTATGGCAAGCAAGTAACATCACAATACAAAACTACAGAGTAAACACGAACTGACTGAAATCAGCGTTGAAGTTTTAGAGGCTGTAAACGCGGTCCATTTAACTTAAATACGTTTTATGATCGGCACTACGGTCCTTGCGTCGGTTACTTTTAAACAAAAACAAAGGCACGAATCGCACAAAAATAACCCAGACTTATATTTTTTAATGCAAATGCTTTCTCACGACTTAATCGATGAATCGGTTTCAATAAAATTTGGCATGTGGAGCTCAAACCTTAGAAAAAAACATAAGCTACTTTTAAAAGTAAGATAATATTCAAATAAAAACAAAGATAATGGTATATAAACAATTTAAATCTCAAAAGAGGTACAAATATATGATTATGTAATGATAATGATTTCCTACAACATCTAATGCATTGACCTGAGTCCGTGGTAAGTCGCTTGGAGCACTCGTGTTACGGACGCCACACAACAGAGAAATAACAAATATACTACCTAAATACATATATTTAACACTCAGACACAGAGCAAACACAAATATCACAATATAAGTATTAGGATCAAACCCAAGAACTTTGGCGCACAAGATACCTACCACTACCAACTGCGCCACCAGGCCCGTATGCTCTTACATACATACACATGATGTATATGTGATACATACACATGATGTGATATCAGTCTAACTATATTTACCTTATTTCCATGTATAACGCTCCGATTTAGGAAGTTACCTAGCGCCTCGCCGCAGCCTGCTATAGGCGAGGCAGACAGACGCCATAAAACAAATCAATTATCCGGCGTGTTTGACCACAGTCGGCTACAACGCCGGCCGCACCCGCCACATCAATCAATTGCCGAACAAACTGATACTCCCACGAATCACGCAGGTGGGACGGCGTTGATTAAATGGACCAAATTTACTAACATAATGAGTTGTACGAGTCATTTTTGTAATTAATCGCTCTTTTAAGTACAGAATTATTTCGGTGGAACGTGAAACAAGTTAGGAAAATGAAAATTTTCTTGGTTTCTTCTACTTTATGCCAATTTCGGTACAAAGTTATAGGGCTTAGCCTAGAACTGAAAAAGTGAAACTATTGTTTTGAGTATTCATTGGTTAATTGTTGGTTGGTCCGCGCAACCTTTTCTTAAATTAGAGAGTTAATTAAATTGATGTTTACTATTGTTGGCTTATTCATGGATTTTACATTTTAAAGTGAAACACTTATTTTTATCTTCAAAAAAAATATTCACAGACATCTCATACATTTCAGACTAAGAGGTTAGATAAAAATTTGTCCTAGGTAGGGATCGAACCGTAGACTATTGGCGCACAAGATAGGAACACTACGTAAAACGCAATCGGGCCCGCCAATTAAAAGCCAAGTCACACCTCTCTCCAAGTGGAACTGCCACCGAATTTGGTACCTAAAGCCCATTCGGAAGTATACCAAAAAAGGCCTCTTGCTTTCCATTTTATTCTGTTGCAGTGCGTATCCATGCTGGACCAGCTATCTTTTTATATAGTCTTCCCATCGTTTAGGTTGTCTACCTTTACTCCATTTTATAATTCCGTTACTATCCTCATCCATTTCTCATTTTCCTCCCTAAGCATATGTTCTGTCAAAGCTAAATAATGTGGGTAGCCGTAAGACACAAGCAGTATTATTCTGTTTATACCAATTTGGACAATCGTGGCGGCGATCGGTTCGCTGCTGATCCACGCGGTGTCCAATTCAAGCTACGCTGTTTTGGATGGATACACCGCTATCTGTCAGTTCCGGCACATGAGTCGCCTCTTACACTTAGAATTATTCTGCTCTGTCGGTACCATACGGCTAGGCGAGTCGAATTTGATAAAAAGCAGGAAATACGAGTTCCTTGTAAAGAGAAATATCACATGAAAGATATCGCGCGGATAACTAGTTAGCATGTATTTAACAAAAAAAAAATTTACGAACACAATACATATTCAGTATTGTACAATATATATTGGACAGGCCCGAAGGTAATGACTTATGCGCCAAAGGTCGTGGTTTCGATCCCCACCCGGGACAAATATCTAATGATAATATTTAAAATTGTTCTATGAACACCCAGGTTCAATATACGTATTTAAGTAGTATATTTGTGATTCCTCTGTTGTCTAATGTCCGTAACAAAAGTGCTTTAAACGACTTATCACGGAATCAGGCCAATGTATGAGATATGTGACTTTATTATTATTTATACATGTTCGTTGCAATAATCCTTTTAACTACAGTCAGGATTTGTCAACACGAGCTACCAGATAGGGAGATAACCCATTCGCATCAACACCTCTTATCGGGTTATTAAAACACAATACGGCCGATGTCGCAATTGCTCCGCGACATAGCGCGACTCCGGTGACAATGCGACGCGTGTTCCTCGCTACAACAATGACGTCACTCGAGCCAACTTCGCTATTCATAACAAATGCCCGCCTTTCGCATACAAATGTCGGGAGGATGTGAAAAAATAAACCTCATCAAACACCGACGGTGTTTCCGTTGAGACACTCGATGTAATCATTTGTCTGCTGTGCTTTTATATTACGCATTACGTTTGCAATAACAAAACTACTTGGGACTTATTAAACAACTAGCGGTTTAACCCGCGACTTCGTCTGCTCCAAACTTCCATGTTTATACTAATAGTAAGATTAATTAGCAAGAAATGTGCATTAAAAAAAGGTTATAAATATGAATTTAAATATTTTTATCAAACGTTAAGTTAGTTCAAAATAAATAAATAAATAAAGTCAATCCGGTTAGCATTGAACTATCTGGGTAACTTTGATCTGTTTTTTTTGTAGATAAAAAATATTAATCTTTATAAAATCATGTTCAGATTCACCATGAAAACAATTCTTGCAATCTATTTAAACCTAAATCACGGCTGAATTTGTTTTATAATCTACTATCTAGAAAATAATTAAAACTTTCTCTAAGAGTTCAAAGTATATATGTATTATTAATGTTATTAAAAAAATTAAAAACAGAATCTGCTGTTTCGAGATTTCATACAAATAATGTTAAATTTAAAAAAAATGACACAATAAATTGTAAATGTGATGTATTCCGTTCGTTTAAGCACATATGATAGTTATTTTAATTATAATATTTATGACGGGCCTGATGACGCAGATGGTAGTAATCCTATCATATGCGCCAAGGGTCGGGAGTTCGATCCCCAACCAGGAGAACTACTTATATGATGGTATTTGTGTTTGTCCAGTGTCTAGGTGTTAAGAATATGTATTTAAGTATTATATTTGTAATTCCTTTGTTGTCTGACGTCCGTAACACAAGTGCATTAAGCGACATACCATGAAATCAGGTCCTTGCATGCTTTGTTGTGTCAGCATGTGAATCATTATTTATATACCTACAGCATTAGAATTCGCTAGAGTCGAGTAAAGAACAAAAAAAATGTCAGTAGGTTACATTGCATGCGCGTCAAAGTGACTCCGAAATGTAGCACATAGTTGCGACAACACACAATTTGTGTACACAATGTATCGCCCAAGCCTTTACTCATCAACCGTAAGCTATCCCGAGATATTAGGGGTCGTGAGTTTCACGAGCAGCGATCCCCTCTAAAATGTAAAATATTAACCGTCACTTGAGCCGGTGTGTGCAAATGGTTTATCCGATGCTAAAAGGCAAGCTAATGAAATAAATTAATGCTGCCGTCGCACTAATGAGTCGTCCTGGGCGGTATCGACCCGCGCTGCCGCCTCTAATGCAATATAATACACCAGCTATGTTCCACTGCTCGACAATGGTGGGGCGTCGGGGTGCATGCAGGTGTATTACCATTAATAACAATTCTACTGCATAAAATATATAAACATACAGTTTTAGTCATTCACTCATGCTATGTTTGTATCAGACGGTTTTTATTTAAATAATAGAGAGATAAAATGTATATTATATCATGTTGTAAAAATAAAATAACATGCATATGAATGTATATACAGTACACATACCAAAATATATTTTTTTACAATTTTTGTCTCTCTGTCGGTCTGTTTGTTCAGGATAAACTCTGGAACAACTGGACCGATTCGGACGGAACCTTCACTGGCAGATGGATTATGTAATAAGGAGTAACTTAGACTATCATGGTACGACTAAAAGAAGCAAAGCATAAATAAAAATCTGGCAAAAACGGGCGAAACATTTACGTCCGTCGCGTGCGCTGCGTGGAAGTTAGTAGATCGAAAAAAAAAGTCGCAGACATAGCTAGTATAACATACATTTAACGGGCCCGATGGCGCAGATAGTAGTAATCCTATCTTGTGAGTCATGGGTCGTGGGTTCGATTCCCACCCAGAGCAAATATTTATATGATGATATTTGTATTTGTTCTGTGTTTTGAGTATTAAATATATTAAGCAGTATATTTGTGATTCCTCTGTTGTCTGGCGTCCGTAACACAAGAGCTTCAAGCGAATCACCACGGAGTCAATGTATGCGATTTTGTGGAAATTTATTATATATAAATTTGATTTTGTAGTCGAGTAAGTGCATTTTGCATTATTAGATGAAGGCCAATTTTCCTTTTTACGACAGAAAAATGTGAGGGAATATTATTAAATATGCTATGTAATAAGGGCTGGCATTGAACATTTTTAAACTCGGGGGTGGCGGAATGTAATCTCCTCTTGAGCTTGATGTGAATATTATAAGTGACCTTGAACGTCATAAAAATAGTCACTATACATATATTATTTTTACAACCTTTTGCAGGAATCAACGGGCACTTTAGATTGTTTGTGCTACCAATGAATATTTTTCGAAAGAGGTTTTATTAATTAGACAATGTTGCTTGAAGCATGCTGGCGTAACAAAAAGGAAAACTAAATATAAATTTATCTTAATAATGAGGTATATTATAGTAACTGCTTTTTGATTATAACAAAAAATGTAGGATATACTCTTTTCGCATTTAATCCTGGTAAAATTATAGCTCTTACGTCATTAAGATTTTTCGCAAACTTGTCTCAGCTTGTGAGTCGAAAAACTGTTCAGAGGGCTTGACTATGGTATCAAAAGACCGCTTTCGTCAAAAAACATACCAGCACCAAGAAGACAGTACCACGAGGTAACCGCTTTTTGGTGATCGGGTTAGGGAGAGATTAAAGATCGCCAACTGGTTTTAATTTTGGCATACCTCTCTCGCTTCCCTTACTCGCATTAGTCCATTCATACACTATTAATTTCTATTTATCAATCGAAAGTGAACCTAAAGAAAAGCCTTGATAGCTCGTCGATTTTGAAGGAGGCTTTTGGCTGCCAATATGGTGATTTGTGAGCAGCGTGTTGCTCGACTTCACTTTGCCTTACTCGAGACAGTGCTTCATAAACTCTGGAGAATTGGAACAAAACACTGTTTTGTGTTAAAGCTAGAACCTCTAGCGACTCAGACAGAGGGACGCTATTAGTAAGCTTGTTTCGAAGACTACTCTTTAGGAAGTCTAAATTATTTTTGTGCAACTAAAACAAGGGCATTAAATGCAAATCAAATCATAACGGCGATCCTAATTCTATATACACAATCCGCACTGACTATCCTTAGGATAGATTTCATTTTTACGGACGACAATGCTCGCACTTACCGTTCTGTCGACGAGATAGAACTGTTAGATCTGTCTGTTAGATCCAGTTTGAAATCCTAACCTCAATCCAACTCATTAAGTCTGAGTTGCTCTAAGAAAACGGGTGAGATCAGTGCCGCATAGGGGTTAGGGTACTAAAGATGGGAACTAAAGGGAACCAGATAAGAAATAAACCTACCAAAAATATACTACACACTAAAAAGGAAAAATCTTGCAAAAGACATATTGCACACTATAAACAAAAATCATGCCCCCAACTCGTACTGTCAAAAGGTCAAATCTTATTTACAACCAAGCTTCTGACTCTAACCGCCCTAACCTAACCTAACACTATAAAGCCTTACTTTTCTAAACTCTACACTTGCAACTTACTCAAAATATATGGCTTAATCAAATAAGGGGTTAGGGGATAAAAATTACAACTTTTAGATTTTTTATTGATAGTGTGCATTAGTACATGTCCTAACTCATATACTAAATTTCAGCTACATAGGAATTTGGATGATCACCTGTGAGTCTATGACGAAATGAGACTTTTTTTAGGTATTTATTAAATCTAAAGAATAAGAGCTATGCAATTAAAACGTATCATGTTTAATAAATCTACTATTTATACATATATCGAGAATTTCGTGTATCTAATAATAATATAGTTAAGTGCCAAAAAACGACGAAGCGATCTGAGATTTGGTAGTTAGCGCTCTTACGCAAAAAGAGTGGAAACGTTAAAACAAAGGTCTCGTGGTTAACTTGTTTTACATTTGTAACTTTTATTCATTTAAAATACTATAAAATTCATTCAATTTGCTATTGTTACGACATGTATATTAATTTCTAAGGTTATAAGTGTTCAGAATACGTCAGAAATCGTTAAATTGAACTACAAGTCAAAATCATTAAATAAGCAGAAGCGTGCCGTGAGGTACCGGCAGAGTACAAAAGTACCTGTACCTCTGTATCAGGTGTCGTATGAGGCGACTTAGGTACCATAACCGACAGATGGAGGTATATCCTTCCGAACCGTGACTTTCGTGAAGTTGAAATATACAGGGCAGGGATGGGCAGCAGCATCCCCATTGCGAGGGCTGCGCTCTACGATTGCCAACACGCTTGCCCAGTGCGGCATTTATGGGCAAAATTCCCCCTTCTTTGGGAGGCCTATGTCCAGCAGAGGACTTCTAATGGCTGATATAATGAAGCAGAAGCGTGTCTTCAAAGATAGCACTGGACGTGGACACTATCAGGGATGATTGGGGGCAGTATAACACTGCCCAATTATCATGCGATTAAACGTTTTTATGCCGCATTTCTACGAAGCCGCCATTAAAGGCCATGATTTGAGTAGTCAAACTAAATACGAATATTTAAATACAAAACGGCTAGTTCATAAAATCAACATCAGTGTATTGTGGGAAATGAATCGGAAAACTTACAATGAGATACGACATTAATAAAACAAGTTTGAAAGAAAATGAAGGCGTTCTCGGTATCAAAAGAAGCCAAAACCTTCTAATACTATGATGAGGGTTCAAGCCAAACCAAATTTCGTCAAAAACGGTGGCTAAGTTAAGCCGCGAGAGCGTAACTGACAGGTGATATTTTCGCATTTTATGATATTAGATAAAAGTAGCAACCGCTCTCATGCGGAGACGAGGGAGATCGACATTGCATAGTTTCGTAATTCTTGTTCTTTAGAACTTTAAGGTTTTTAAGGACGTACAAACAACACAGTATTCAAACTAAATGTTATCTAAACATATAAATAAAATTGGAGTGTCTGTTAGTATAAAAATAACCGCTTCCTACTCCACGAATATAAATGTACATACGATACACATACCAAAATATATTATTTTACAATATTTGTCTGTTTTTTCCGGCTAATCATTAGAACAGCTGGACCGATTTGGACGGGACTTTTACTGGCAGATAGCTTATGTAATAAGGAGTAACTTAGGTTATATTACATTACGCTATGACTGACAGGATCGGAGCATTCATATAAAATGTGGCAAAAACTTGCGTTCGTTGCATGCGCTGCGTGGAAATTCGTAGTTCTGAAGAAAATATGCAGTCCAAAGTCACAATTTCACGCGGATGAAGTTGCGGGCACAATAATATACTCGTAATAATGTACATCTTTATTAATAATTTCAATTATATAATTATATTTTGAGTGAACCTCAGTCAAACAGAGATCTGTATTTAACTTACTCACAATGACTTGATGATACATCATCAATAACATCAAAAATAAGAGTGAGATTCTATGTACTACGGTAGATGGCAGTGGAGCCATCAGAAATAGCGAAGCAGTGCATTAGAGTGGAAATAGGAGGCTGAAACTCCGTCGCAATCGCTCTACGATTCCATCACATCCGCTCTATATATGTATATCTTTATCTATAAAAATGTAGAGTCACGGTGTACAGTTTGATCCAACTTAAAAGGTACGGTAGCAAATATCTCAATTTATAGACGCAATATTTATTTCATGATAAACATATAAGTATAGTTTAGATAGTCAACGTCTATCGGATTAGCTAATATATTTTTATAATTATTATATAGTTGACCTTGAAATAACTATCTCAAAGCATTTGTGTTAGAGATATCAACTCAGTAATTATAATTATAATCCGTAAAAACATATTTTACACTCAGACACAACAGAAACAATATCAAATGTTCATTACATAAATGTTTGTCCTGGATGGAGATCGAATCCACGACCCTTATCATACAAGACAAAAATAATATTTAAACATTAAGTATTCGTTAAAAAGTATGCAGGACGAATTCGGGTCGAGCCGCTAGTATCATGTAAACATTACTATACGATTTTCATTACACTGACGATAATTAAAGCGTACCATAGAAACAAGCGGCAAAACTTTCCAGAATCAAAAGCCAATTAAAATAATCCAGTGGGCAAAAGTAAAACAGAAGTTGCGGCCGAGTTCAGAGTTGAAGAGTTGCGTTATTAAAGCAGTTCACGCCCGCCCCACTATTACTCTTCAACAAGTCATTTATTAATTAATTCAAATATGAAATACATAAATATTTTCGTCTTAAGCCACAGGGGTCGAGGGGTTGATCTATCTCCACAAAGGTGGAACGTGTGAACTTAACTAAGGTTATTTAACAATATCATAATCTTTAAAATACTAGTGTTTCATGAGAAAATACATGAGTATGTATAATATAGCAATAGATATAAAAAACAACCATCGTTCCCATAAACAGCAAATGAGCAAACACGTATATTTATTTTAGAATTACTAGTTCATTTGAAGATCCATTATTCTTTAACGTGATCCTTCTCTACTACTGTCAAAAATCAAAGAATAAAACTGTTCAGATGACTCAAACACAATGTTGTGCCTATTGTGATCTTCAACTGAGAATTATTATTTTATTAAAAATATCATTGGCATATTTAGTATCTACATTATAGAAAAGGTAACCTTGCAGCAAAAAATGGGTGCAACAGGCTTTAAAAAAAATTTTACGATTTATTTTATGCAACAATACTTATGGTTTAAATAATTAAACGTCAACTTTGTAGATAACTAGCAACACGCGTAGCTTCACCCGCGTTAAGTTGTAGAACAAACTTAGCGTCATTTATGCTCGCTGTTTTTCGATAAATTGGAATACCCAACACTGAAAGAATTTTTCAAATCGGACCAGCGGTTACTGAGATTAGCGCATTTAAACAAACAAACCCTTCAGCTATATAATATTAGTATAGATTTGAAATAGCTTGCAAAATTCAAGCGACCACAAAACAATAAGCGTGTAACTAAATAACGCAAGGTGAATTTACCTAATTAGCCCAACCTATTTAAAAGTAACTAAGAGCATTTTTCCAAGTATCGTCATCTCACACCGAATTGTAGTCAATAAATTAATGATTAATATTCTGAGGGGTTGCTCCCCGCCGCGGCGGGGTCGACGACCGCTGTGCATTTTAATCGCCTGCTTTCAATCCCAACAATATTAAAGTATTGCCGAATTGATTGCGATAAAGAACTGGTTCCAGGCGAACCTGTTCCATTTACATATAAATAATTTATATGAATACTGTTATCACTTTCATTTCTTCATTTGTATTATATACACGTATTTATAAATAAGCTTAATAAATAATATTATAATATTAACTTAATTAACTTAAAACTACCGTATAATATGCATTTTAAATTGTAACAATCAAATGTTTTTATAATTAACTTATGTTATACCTTTTGTTTGATTATTTATTTTGCTTTATTCGTTCGTGTGGTTCACAAGAGTTCTTCTTACCATTTTCTTCTTATTATACTTATTTTCACAGGCCGCATACAAACGGGCCTATTGGAGATTACTTGGGGAAGCCTATGCCCAGCAGTGGACGTCTTATAGCTGATATGATGATGATGACGTACCAATGCAGACGACTTTTGTACGAGGCCTACGTCGTGTAAAATTGACAACAGTTAAAAAGCGCGTGAGAAAATATTTTCCAGCTCCTTAGCAACGCGTCGCATTGAAGCGCATAGGCTATTAGGCTATGCTTTACTAGTCGTGCGAAGCCAGGGTGGGTCGCTATTCAATTTTATATAATAACTTCGGCTATCAATGTATGTGCGTGTATTATCCACCCGCCATGAAAGTGAAACTTAAGACCGTTACCTGCGCAGGCGCACGATCACACACAATTACGGTCTTTGCTAGTTCTTCACTTAATTAAACACCTGGCCGTTAATTGTATAAATACGTAAAGTAACATTAAAACACGAAGGTACATGTAGACATAATATAAATTAAAAATTATATACTGCATCAGTAAGTTGCATGCAATGATTTATTTTTTCATATCTGTAGATAAAATTTAATTTATATTGACGAAATTGGTCTTATCGTTTAGTTACAGAATAGTATTTTTTATTTGTAAGTGAACAAATATTCATTTCAATCAACGCAACTAGTTTCACAGCGAACACCTGGAGACCAAAAAGTCGCTGGTTGGATGCTCACAGCTATTAAAAATATGTGTTACCTAGAATTCTTTAGGTTTTTCTTATAATCAATTAGTGAACTCGAAAATACAAGTGTTTCTTGTCATCCTGCTATTTGAAATAACTCCGCATCGGCACTGGAAAAATACCGAACAAAACCCTCTTTGTGAGCCGAGCCCCCATACGCGTCGTAATGAAGTAATTGTTCTGAACTTACATTTCAAAGCTTTGGAAAAACGTACGTCGGCTAAACACCGTAAATAGTCGACAGCTGCGGGATAAAGGAACATAAAGTTAGTCATTAGAACGGAGCAAAGATAGAAAAGACGTGTACGTTTCCAGAATTACGTACGTTTCCGTACTTGGAATCTCTCTCCCGGGCCCAATATTTCCTTTAATATTTGACTTATGGTTGCTTTCATAAAGCTTGGTTACTGGTATATCTTATAACACTCTTGCTAGTGAACTCTTGCAATGCCTATGCGATATGCGCACCAAACCACGAAACATGTAAAAGTTAAAGTAATTTTATTTTTATGGGGTAGTCTTTTATAGGATGAGAGATTTTTATAGGGTAAATATTCTCGGAAGTCGGCCATTACCCACTAATCCCTATAGTGATTTTAAATAAATGTGCGAGATCGTTTAGACACCGTTCCCGGACATGTTGCCTCTTGCAGTTTTCTGCTGGATTGCCCATTTTATCTGGAGTTATGAGAAATATGTACGCTTTTTCGCGTGAATTACGGTCGCTCATACAATCCAGATACTAGAATATCGTGGTAGCCTTATATTAACAAATTTAAAAAAGTAACAAGTCGCGTTAGGTGTAGAGCAAGGGCATATATATCATCTTCAAAAACACAAAAAACTAACCTTTACCGAATTCCAGACAAAGTCGTCCAGAAACAGACAGTCAAATTTTATAATATGTAGGCACCCAAAAGTCATATTTAAACGGGTATAAAAATTAATGCTATAAGCCAATACTTTTGTACTGTATAAAACGCTTTCTTCCACTCATACATATTAGAAAAGTGTAAAGATTTATCTTTAAAAAAATATATTTAGCACCTATCAGTCCTTACGTGCACGTGGTACATTCAGATTGATATATATATAAATCTGAATGTACCATGGGAATATATATATATACCCTGAAACCAGCATAAATTGTTATAATGAAAATTACATTTTATTTGCACAACGCTCGATGTTTTATTTTGACTACTCAGACAAATCGTGAACTGAAAATAGAGAAATATCGGCAAAAAGTCTATTCCGGAGTAAATAGACCGTAACGGATTTGCAACGAATACGTTTTTGTTTGAAACACTGGCCAATTTGGTTATAAATAGTGCCCAAATTCATGGAAGACCTGAGAAACCGTACAAGTCAAGCCTTTTTTATAAACATGGTCTAGTCTATTGCATGCAAATAAATACTATAATACAGTATAATAAAAGCATGTAATTTTAATCTCATTCAAGTCAAGTAAAATTAAGCAAAATCAATCAATAATTAGAAAAACGTTAAAAATCAATGTCAATTTTACAAGAAACTAACATTTAACTGCACCTTGATGCTCATCCTGAAATTGACTTGACTAGCATTCAGCAGTTCCAGATTAAACTATAAAGCCCTATTCATATTGAGAAATCAAATTGCCCCACAGCGGATGAGACGTCTCGGGTACCTGTACACCCGATATTGACAGAAGCCACTGAACGTTACGTATCGTATATGAACACATCTAGGCAGGAAATCCAATTCTCTGGCCGTACGATTCCGTGTAAACAACGTGTACAAATTTATGTATTTTATCATGGATATACGCTTATTTGTGTCGTATTATATAGCTATTTGTTTTCAATGATGTTCTAGTAATAAAATAAACAAGAAACAAATCAACATGTCTACAAATATAAACTAGCATTTCCGGCGCTTTATCGGCCTGAGATCGTGACCTGCGGAAACTTTACCGGGATTAAAGGTATCCTACTCGTTTATCCGTCCCTAGGATTCAATACATACTCACGCAAATTTTGCCAAATTCTGTAAACCGGTTAAGACGAGAAAGCGTATCAACAAGCAAACACACTTTCACAACTATAATTTTAGTATTATATTTAAAGAAAATTACTAAAATACTAATAATTCAGTTTAAAATTGCTTTAATTATAAGAATATATTTTCGTGGACGAAAGGCAAACCTAGTCAGTCTGCCTCTCATTCATGGAATCGGGATTCCAATCGCTAATTGCCATCGAACCTGACGCCAACAAAAGCTTCCCTCGACTCGATTACAACAACCTTAAGTCGACCAAATCGATCCGATTCTAATTAATAAGCGTTTAAACAAGCGCAAACGTGGCGCGCCGACCCGGATATCAATCGGGAATAGCATTGCTCGTTTAATCGCGCCCCGTGTAATCCGGCGGCTTGTGCCAGTGTGCCGGCTGCATTTGTGCAAACATCGTGCGTGCATTGCCCAAGCGAAACGATTTTCCTTCAAATTGGCTTTCGGTTTAGGCACAATAATTCAATTTCAAATAAAATAACGGGTCAACAGAATGCTCGATTACCTATATTATAAGAGAAACCGATACGACGTATCAAGGATGTATTGAATAGACGTACTTTTTAGGCAAAAAGTAGAAATTTTAAAATCTAAATATAAGTGATTGGTATTATACACACACTCTTAAGTGCCATAGGTCGTGGGTTCGATCCTTACCCAGAGAAAATATTCATATGATGATATTTATGATTGTTCTGTGTCTGGGTGTTAAATATGTGTTTAAGTATGATATTTATGATTTTTTGTCTGATGTTCGTAACGTAACACAAGTGCTTTAAGCGACTTATCACGGAATCAGGACTATGTATGAGATGTTGTGGAAATTTATTTTATTATCCTCATAAGGAGTAGTGAGTTTACGTATGTATGTTTTAAAAACCTACATCCAATATTTTTATTTAATTTATAGAATACACTGTGAAAAATAAAAGCCTTAATTTTTACATAGAATATTTAGGTTTAATTTATTCAGACTTTGCTATGGTGTGACTGATCGGCAGTTCTATCAGCGCAAATTCCGTGAATGGTTGAATAAAGCGACCGTGATCCCAATGCGCAATGTCATTCAACTACTATTCAAGCATCTAAACGTTAGTGCAAGCAAACACAGAAAATTTATCAGCCAATCATTAGAGTTTGCCTAATGACACTCGCTTGAAAATATTGGTTTAAAAACCTAGACATTTCAGTAAACACGCCGAGCGAGGTTGCATAAGCAGACTGAGGAAATTGAAATTTCCATCCAATGAATCGGAAACAGCTACTTAAGAAGGAGTTCATTTGAGTAACTTCTATGCAGTAACAAAATACTTAAGACAATAAAAAGGTCTAAATATCACCAAAAGTATTTACAATTAGTAATATGATGAGAAAGGACGTTATACCGATGGAAATGAAATTTGTTTAGACCATTTTTTTTAGAGGCACCAAGTTAAAATAATAGAAGCTCATGCGATAAAACCAAGTAGTAAAAGAGAATGTTTGACATTTAAAGGCATATTATCCCACGACTTGCCTATGTCCGCTTCTTAAACAGTTACCCCAGGACTCGTATGAAACTGGAATAGTAGGGAAAATTGTGATTGCGCACATATTCCGGAATCCTTATCATTGTCAGAATAAGGATGTCTAAAAATAATGTTCTTATCAATTTTGCTAAATAGTCGTATTTGCTGTATAATGAATCAAAACTATAACAATAAACTGATAATTTAAATAATTTCAACTTTGCACAGCGAGTTAGACTAAACCGGCGTGTCATTACGTTTTATGTGTCCTGTTTCTCCGTAACAGCAATTAATTTATCCGAGTTTAGCTAATTGTACCACGTAAAAATTAGCTGATAAATAAAAATAAACAGCGAAGCATGGACTGCAACACTTCACAGTACACATCTATGCAGGTATTCATTAAAAATGTTTGGTGCAGTCTATGCGGTCTGGACCGGCACTCATGTGTGAAGACAATGAATAATAAGATAGCAAGGAAAGTATAAGTCATAAGCGTGAGTACGATTCGTAAATCAAATCTAATTTGAACTGTACGTTTCATTAGAAGCGATTAGTTATTTTTATGATAGGCATTATGGGATTTTCGTTTAAGGACCATAATATTGCTAAATGTTCAATATTATAAGCTAAGGAATATCGAAATATTATATATATCGTCAAAGGCAATTCGTCAAATTCAAGAGTCTAACATAAAAGGTGAAATTTGGACCTTATTCACTGATGCCACTTACGCGGTGGCATCAGTGAATGAGGTTATATCATTGACGATACACCTAGTTTTAAAAGCGAACAGAATTAAGCGAAACCTGTATTACGGACCGATGAATCATTTTAATTGGCCACAATAAATATTCAATACGTTGCCGCTCATCAGTTAGAGGAAAGTTTAGTATCTCTTTTCCGAACAATACACGGGCATTTACAATTATTAGAAATATATATCGGAGCCACTGCAGAAATAATTATAAAAATGAATAATTTAGTTAATCTTAACATTTTTTCTATAATTGTAAAGTTAAATTCAATTGAAATATGTTATTTATGGGATCTGCACACTGGCTCCTATAATCGTAACTTTACTAATTGCCAAATAAACGTCAATCGTGTGTCTGTTGTGCTCAACATTTCAAAGGTCGTTCGCAGAATTTCCGAGTCGAACTTGGGCATATATTAATGCGCCACTATTTATCATAATTAAAATAAATTATAACACCATATTGGGGGCAAAAAGTAAGATTTTAATATTTCGATACCAAATTGACAGCGACATCCATATACCAAACACTTGTACACGATTGATGAAGATAAATAAAAATACGCAAGTAAATCATACCGTCAGGGCAGTGAAAACAAACATAGTGTGCAGACAGTAATAAGTGCATGTCTAGAATTTATATAAACTAAATTTAATTATTTTGTAAGAACTTGGTTATTCTACAAATCTGTTCTTTTTTCTAATGCTGAACTACTATGACGTCAGGAACAACGTCAACGGAGAAATGAGGCCAGCAAATCACGACTGCCCGACGCGGCGATCACAAAAGCGAATAACTCACGGCACCTCAAGCCACGAACTTTGTCTTGAGTGCACGCACTGTATTGTACTGCGCGTGTGTGGATTTTTTTAGAGGATTCTGGTCTACTCTGACGTCAATTCTTGCTCCACCAGAGGACGGGGTGAGGTTGCTCATTAATAAGCGATGTTGTGCCCGATTTTATCAGCGTCCCCCCGGAGATATGGTACAGGATATGGTACCCCGCAGGGTTCGCGATCACTCGAGAGCCATCGTTGGGGATGATGTTAAGTTTTGCAAAAGAGGATTGAGTGAGCCCGACCGCACCGCAAGAGGGGGCAGGGGCTGCATGCGTACACTGTCGAACACTGACCGAAAGAAATGTGTTTAACTGTGGAGTGCCATGGTTGTCAAAATGGTGAACAAAATACATGAGTTACTTGCTCTCTATGAAAAAAAATAAACTTTATTAGCTATTTATTTATTGAGCTTTTTATTTAAGTACATTATTTTCCAATATACTTATAATATCATTAATGACCTCTTGCAATTCATTAAAACAAACTAAAAGGTTTTAAATATGTTAAGAATTAATTGGGGACCGTTGTCTCTTACAGTGTCAACCATATTATGCGATGGCGATTATTATTATTATTGTTGACATTTTATTGATAATAGAAATTTAATGTAAGTTAAGTTTTCTTTACAACAAGATACGTGTGACTCAATCGCATTCCGCGAAACTGTTCAAAATTCGAAAAGTGAATACAAATAAAGCATGATTTGATAACAGTAATGTGAACTAACCTACATAACTAAGAGATTTGTAGGACGTGTTGTAGTGTGATAGTGTGCGAAGTGTGATAGTGTGAAACACGATTACTTGATTTCTAATTTAATAAACGAACAGGGCAAAATCCAAAAAAAATCATCTGTTATCAGTTGTAAAATCCGACAACAGAAGCATATTACTTATATCGTTTTCAATTGTTAAAGCTCGATTTTGTTTGATTTGGTCGAATTTCGGCATGTAGGTTTCAAGCTAGGAAAGTAGGAGGGCTACTTTTAAATCGCGGAAAGATCCCGCGGGAAGCCATGTATAGAAAAGACCACGCGGCCAGGGTCGCAATCGGAAAGCTATTTTATTACTTTAACAAAGTGACAAAAAAACAACGGATTTGCATAACTTTCGCATTTAATATTAGTCAGATAACCGTTTATTACCTGAAAATCGAGTAAGTACGAAAATAGAGTTTGGGACGTAAGGTTGATTAGCCAAATTTTATAAGAAATGAAAGGAGCCCAGCACCTGTTAACACTTAGTTGTGTACTCCCAAAATTAATCTAATGTCAAAAATGTCATTTACACTTCTTAGGGAACAACGCTACGTATGATAGGTAGGTAAATTTCATAAGAGTTAATTGAATATATGGTCTAGCGATATGTACTCAAAATGATTAATTTACGGATGTACCATTTAACCTGACTCCACATACTCGGCAAGTGCATAACATGATATAAGTTATTGCAGGTGCTATTGTCCAACTTATTGGTGGATAGTATACGGTGATTACTTGATAGATTGATAGTCTATCATGGGAACCGGTTAGAAGAATACCGGTCCAGATACACTGGCAAGGACGCGGTCAAGAACGCAGAAAGTAGAAAACCAGGGCCTAAAGCAAATGCAATATTTACATTTTTAATCAATTACGCGAGAATGTTTTTGGATACCTATGTCAACAATAAATATAAATATAATAAAAAATAATATATAATATAAAAAAAACAATAAATATTATTTTACTAACTTTACTTACATAAAGCTTTAGTTACAAATTATTATCAATATAATGTAGATGTGGGAATTTAAAACTAGTCAATAAACCTAACCATACAAAAATACATTGACATTATTCGAGAGTATAATTCAAGGTAACTTAACGTCAATATTTTACGCATCAGTGACCATTAAAATACGTTTGTTTGTATGCTTTGCCGATGCGATGACGGCACATTACATCGAGCAAGACCACAACGGCAATAAATATCAAAACAAACATTGGAGCCCGCCGGCCGCTGCCGCCGAGCTGGTCGCGCGGCCCGAATCAGGTCCAATCTCGATCGATAAAAACAATGAAAATAGACGCGGTTCTCCCCCAACCTACAGCCTTCCTCACAATTAATAACCATCCACTTTACTACCACCAAATATTAACAACCTGTAAAATTTATGTTGTCGCAAATATAATAAAACAAGGATCAAATTGTGTTGCCCCATAACCTTTTCAAGACAATTCCAATAAGACTTTACGTCGAAGTTGCAAGGTATTAGTGATGCAATCCATGAAAGGAAGGTACTACGTTCTTACCAGGTGCAGGACAGTGTTCACCACTTCTCGGTTGGTCACTTGTCCGACTTCAATAAGCCCGATAAGAACTGCAAATTTCAGGCTATCATTCGTCGTCATCCTCACGACCTCCTCAGGTCTCTTGATATCACTAAACGGCGGCGATTTTAGGTCCGCCATGGTTGGTTTTGTCACAATTCACTATCACACAAATTTTTAAACCACTCACGACAATATAATTCAAGAAAACATTATTTCCTCTGCTCACATGATAACACACCAAAGTCGCAATCTGCCATATTGGAATTAGTCTGTGTTGCCATTGTGGCAAACATCATTTTTACCCTTACAATGGAAAAGTTAGTTGAAATGGGCACATATTTGTTTGTGATGATAAACCAGAAGTTATAAATATTTCTTTATTAGAAATATCAATCAAGACAAATAAATTGCTTTTGTATTTTTTCATCTTTTAATATTAATCCACGTAAATACAATATATCACTTTCAACGTAAAATTGATAAATACACTTCAAAAATTCCACTAAATACACTTGAATTCCGCTTGACAATAAACGTCACACTCTTGTTATCACAAAGTTAACAACAGTGTGTCATCAATATTGTGAACTGTTACATTTACTCAGTAATTTCACCGCCTCTCTCTTCAAACCGAAACAGCAATGCGAACACTGCTATTCAATGATTGAAATAGGTGAGAGTGAGGTACCAATCCAGAGGATCTTTATAAGAGGTCTAATATTGGTACTTTCAATAATAGTGGTTATAGATTTTTCAAGCAAGCTTTCCGAACGTCCCTTTACCAAACTGACCATACAAAGAGCTCTAGCTGGGCCAAAAGTTATATTGTTAGTATTGATATGGATGTTATTGCATATGTGTAATACCTTAATACTCATAGCAACATCATAGCACCTAACGTATAATAATATTGTAGCCAGAAATTGTTTTATTAATACATATATTTTTTTATTCACACGACATCTCTTACTCTGATCTAACTTTGAGATAACTAGCTTATAATACTTGTGTTATAGATAATAGATAATATAAAAAATTGCAAGAAAAAACTTTAATACATATACTTATATAACATCAAGTCCCAAAAAAGTACAAGAGTTCATTGCACACTGCCGAATACGCCATCGATATGTCAATTATTCACAACTAATTTAATTATCACTATCATAGCAGCCATAGGAAGTCTACAACTGGACGTAGGGTTTTCCAAAAAAGGAAAATTTTGCCCATGATTGCTAAACTTCTTCATCATACCTGGATGAAGAAGTTTAATATCGATTGTTGAAATATAGAATATAGAAGTAGAAGTATAGTTGTGTTAAACTTGTACACGTTCATTTATAATTTTGTAGACATACAATTTATGCCTGCATATATCGTGTGAAATACTTTTACTTATTCACTCAAAATATTTTGTTATTATGTGATGAGGTATATAAATATATGTTCAAAAACTTTATTTTAACTTTTTAGTGGTAATAATAATATAACATGGCAACAATACAAGAGCGTCATTCCAGTAGCGCCAACAATAAAATGTCAATAGAGATGTAAACATAATATTGCGGCTTCTGCATATGTATATAAAAAATAACGTTATAAATTTGAAAGTACACATGCTATAAACATAAGAAAACTAAACTATAACTGGAAGCGTTTTTAAAATACGCATTGGCCTAAACTTATGCAAAACATAACAACATTTTTAGAATTTTCAAACTTACGTTGATACCCTTGTTGCTTGAAGTTGTTGTAAGACGCAACTGTACAACAAAATGCGTTTAACTTCGCAGCGATCAGTCAGTCAAAAACTAATCATGGCCGCGATAGATGTTGAGCCTCCTAAAGTGAGTAATTTTATAAATATTTTATGTTTTCTGTTAGTTTATAGTTCACATATTAGTTGTATCGTAGATAATTGAACTTGTCGTTCAAGTGCTCATTGTTCGTAGTTTGTCGAGTGTGTGTTTCCAGCAATTCAGTGAGGGCGTTGCTCTCATTGCTCTGCTATCAGAATTTGTGTCGGGAAAGTTGTTTTATTTCTCTGTACCTAATTAGAATTAAACAAAATGAACACAATTGCTAAGACTTATTCAAGTAATATTAACATCATATATTATTTAATTTTGTAAATAGTTCGTTACAACTTACAACGACTTGTCCTGTTTTCCGTTGAAAAATCATTTTTTTTTTGTTACTTTTAGATGGAACCTGCCTTGCGTACTCTAAAACTGTCGGGGCATGTCGGATTCGACAGCCTTCCCGACCAGTTGGTGAATAAAAGTGTCCAGAATGGATTCGTATTCAATATTCTGTGTATAGGTGAGTGTTGGCGGTGATTCATTTCGTAAAACTATACAATACAATCACCCACGTTCCTGTTATCTCCACGGTTTTAGTTTCAACACTACTGTTGGGTTGGTGATTAATGAGTTGATGCAGTGTAGGTTAATTGGTAAAGTATTATTAAATGAAACAACCTTTATGTCAAAGTAGGCAAAGATTACAGAAATGGAAGTTAAACATTATTATCCTTTTTGTGTTTCGTTTATATTCTCATGTTAATAAATTATACCATTTATTTTCTATTTAGGTGAGACGGGTTTGGGAAAGTCTACTCTGATGGATTCCTTGTTTAACACCAACTTTGAGTCCACTCCAAGCCCCCATAATTTGCCTACAGTGAAACTAAAGGCTCACACGTATGAACTGCAAGAAAGCAGTGTCCGCCTTAAGGTACATAGATAAGTATTTTTCTTAAAATAAAATTGTGAGTTATACTAGAACATGTGAGCAGGATCATAATATATTGTGGTAATTCATATGTGGTTTATGTTTTAAGAAAAACATTATAAAATTACTTAAAACTGTAATTAAACAAATACTTGCTCTAAGGTAACTTTATTGACTAGTATTTTTATATTCTGGCTTGGCTTATAATAGCATTAAATATTGTAATAGCAAATTTTACGATGAATTAACTTTTTTTTTGGCAGTTAACTATCTGCGATACTGTGGGATATGGTGACCAAGTAAACAAGGAGGACAGCTTCAAAGCAGTTGTGGACTATATCGATGCCCAGTTTGAGGCATACTTACAGGAGGAACTAAAGATTAAGCGGGCTTTGCCCACATACCATGACAGTCGGCTCCATGTCTGTCTCTATTTCATCTGCCCAACAGGTATCTTTATCTTTTTATTATTAAGTCAATAAACAAGCATACCACCTAGGTCAATGTAATAGTAAGTGTCGCCACAGACTATAGACTCTCATATCACCTTGCATAACAAAAGTTGACAAAATTAGGGACACTACTGAGTGTGACATATGGTTTAAGTATTTTGTAGGTACTCGAAAATCATGTACATCTACATTGTGCATGTATGTTATGTTCCTTGCTTCGCCATACATAGCGTGTGATTAACATACATTGAACTGCATTCTTAGGGCTCACTGTGTATATTAGTTATTGACACACTGCCATCGATTACCAATTACTGCTTACTTGTAATGCCTCTGTGTATTTTGATAACAGAAGACAAGTGCAGCAGTTAATACAAACTATTAATAAGATATTGCGTTAGAATACTCTATTTAACCAAGTGATTATTTGGTTCTTTGTGTGTGGTATTACAGTCATTCAGGAATTAATATCATTAGACATCTAAGCTTTAGGATCCTAGGAATAAACATTTACTTTCCCATTTTTTATTATGTGTACGAAAATGTAGGTGCCCTAGTGTTGGTGAAATCGGGCATTACTGTCTCTGGAGTGATCGACCTGGTTTTATATATTGTTCCTTGGTCAGAAAGTTATATATAATATTCAAATGCAATCTGCTGTATAAGTGATTTCTAATAAGGGCTAGTATGTGACAGTATCAAGTTTAAGGATTACGTATCTGTTGAAAACCAGAAACGATAAAATATAACCCGCCGCCTTTAGGGCTTCAACCGGCTCTGCGAACTACTGGGCTATTCGGGTCGTCAGTGCAACAACGCGCGGTGAAACTTGCGAACAATTAGGTTTGTGGTGTGCTATTGACCTGACTCGAATATCTGTGATCTACATCAATGTCACTTTCCATCGATCGCTGGCACACATCGCCCGCATCGTCTCGGGCGTCCTTGACGCGTCCGTGCCGCGTCCGAGCCGCGCGCACGTATCCAGGGCGCGCCGCGCGCTCACTGCTTGTGCCAGTGCGGCCCTGTCTGAATTAGCATGAACGACGGCGGCTCGCTTACTATTCACCGGCTGTTTACGGATGTTTTCTTCCTTGTTGGTTAACGATCTGTTTATACTGACGATCCTCTTTGGAGTTGACGAGTACATAGTGTTTTCACTGGGAACATTCCTCGCTTCTTTAGCGGTGATTACTTGACCATAATACTACCACGGTATCTTTCTGACTCTAGATTATTCTGTACTAATATAATAAAGCTGAAGAGTTTGCTTGTTTGTTTGTTTGCGCTAATGTCAGAAATCGCTGATCCGATTTGATAAATTCTTTTAGTGTTGGAGAGTCCATTTTTCGGGGCACTGCTAGTAAATACATAATTAGAGAAAGTGTAGGTTAAACACACGTGGCTTATGATATGTGCAGTGAATTTGGAATAAGTATATGCACAAATGCAAATAAAGACATCGTTATCGTTAATAAGAAAATTGTTTTTCCATTAAATTTGTGTTACGAATGTGGTTGCTTGTAAAAGATAAAGTATCGAGATATTTTGTAAGACATCGTACAGTGCTAGTGTGTTAACCTTTAGTCAATAGTTAATTATCCTCATTTGTTAAGTCATACATAGTTGAGCGATTACGATGCACGTGCGGCTGCCGGCGCCGGTCACAACTTGCTGTGGCATACACTGCGAGGTGTTTGTTTTGTAACGTGATAACGCGATAAACTATTTGAATTATTTGTCAACATCGGACACTGTCAACTGGGTGAGGACCTACTTTACGTTTTATCAAGGTAGATAGTGCTTTTCTAGACTTTCGTCTTAGTTCTGGGTACCTATGCTAAAAATATTTTCGGAATATTCGTTACAGACAATTACAAATATAATTGTACAAATACTTAAGTTAATTGCAACTACTACATATTTAAATAAATAATTTTTTGATTTTTGTTTTATACGTGAGATTGTATATACTTGTGATTTATCTTCGAAGTGGGTCGGCAGATGTTGATAAAATTTTGGCAGAATTTTTTGTTGCAGAAAGACATGTACCCCAGTTTTTGAAAATGAATTATACTAATTAATTATTTTTAAGAGATTATTAAATAAATGAAATACTTTATTTACTACAAAAAACTGAACAGTTTGTATTGAGACAGCGCGCTCTAAGAATGCGCACGATAATATTTTTTATTACGATAATACTTAATATGAAATATTTGACAGGGAAGATGATATCCGTTTATATTTCCGTTATGTGTATATTTAGGATCTGCTTGTCATTGGTGCGCTCGGTGGCGTAGTGGCAGTCACACAGCCACGGAACTATAGGTATCGTAACCTTCCGTATTCGCGAACAGGATATGCTTAGAAAAGGTAATTTTCTAGGCGAGTAAAGTGTCTAGTGTCCCAGTTCATCGCTAGCACAGAGGTTTGTTCTGGTTTTAAATCTGCGACTGAATAATTGTCGAACGGCCAAGTACTTGTAAAAAGGCTCACCGGATTGTGTGTTGTCGTGTCGTAGGTCACGGCCTCAAGTCCATCGACCTGGTGTGTATGAAGAAGCTGGATACTAAAGTGAACATTATCCCCATCATCGCGAAAGCCGACACCATATCCAAGACCGAGCTGCAAAAGTTTAAGGTAAGCATTCAATAAACTCTAATTCAGTTGCACTTTAATTATTAATAACATTGCGGATGTCATATTGTGTAAATAAGCCTGTATTTATTATAGAAAATAATTATTATTCCACTAAGATAAAATAAATTATGAACAGTCTCATAGAGAATATCAATAAAACTTCTCCTTATCCTTTCCCAGCGGCAAGTGGCGCGTTCTTATTTTTTCAGGCTACATTTAATTTTATCTGACGATAGAGTATCACTAACGCAGAATGCGTTCTGCAGTTTACTGTTATATTCGTAGTTTTCACTTATGCCTCGTTATAAATTTGTAGCTTCTGTAATTGGGTCATGGCGCAGTTAATATCAATGCCAACAATTGGCACTCACTAAATTATGTATCATATGAGTTGTTAGGTGGCTCTTGATAAAATGACAGTACATTGCGACAGTTCATTAATTATTCATCTTTCCTGGCTGGGAAACAAAAAAATTACAATTTAAAAATAATTTTGTTTGACCCTTAGTTTGATATTTACCCCATACCATTGTCTTGAATAAAGAAAACCAATATTGTTGTCAATATTGGCTTTCCTTAAAACACAATAAATAACATTTACCCGTTTGATAGCATAACCACTTTAAAAGCCTCCCTCTCGCTCTCTCACTGGCACTCCCCAGACATACACTTTACACACACTTTCGTAGCTCAAGTACAGGCTGTGTACGCAGTGTTTGCAGGCCGAGCTCACTCTGTCCTCTTTTGCTAAACTTAACTTCATCCTCAACGATGGCCACTCGAGCCTAATAGATAGAAATAGGTTGAGTCTCAGAGGCGCCCTCAGGTGACCGCCATAGATCCCCGGAGACCGTAGCTAAACGCGTAGGTAGCTTATAGATGAGTAACCTCTCCCGGTGCTGGAAATGACGTTTGAGTAGTCTATCAATAGGCTCCTCCGAAGATAAGTAAATATCATTAAAATGTCGAGCGACAGTTTTATCGCTTGCCTTCTGACCCAAAACCATATATTTTTTAAGAAGTCAGCAAACAAGCACTCTGTCCGCTTGATCGTAAGCGTGGCCGCAGCCTTTAGAAGCCAGTGTCAGACAATGATATCACTAGCGTGTCACCAACCCTGTGAACTAAAGATACTGTGTCACATTTACCCAGTAATTTCCCTGCCTCTCTCTCCCTATAAATCGGAACTGCAATGTCACACGTAAATAATTCACAGTAAGTTGCTAATAGCTATCATCTCACTTATTCTGACTAATTGAACTTTTCAGTCTAAAATAATGCAAGAGCTGCAATCGAACGGCGTGGAGATCTACCAGTTTCCGACCGACGACGAGTCCGTGTCCGAGGTGAACGGGTCGATGAACTCGCACATCCCGTTCGCGGTGGTCGGCAGTACGGATATGGTTAAAATCGGGAACAAGACGGTGCGCGCGCGCCAGTACCCCTGGGGCACCGTGCAAGGTATCACACATACATACCTACTATTATACAAATTTGTTTCCATAAAATATTGTACCGGTGGAGTAGAATAGTACCGCCTTCTATGTCCACCGGGTGTTCTAAGTCTGATTGCGGTAGATAAAACAGAAAATGTGGGGATTTGGAATTCTTTGAAATTAGGGTTTCCTAGATCAAGTTGGAAAGCTACGTTCTGCTATTGTCACCGCGTTTGTCGCCTGTCGTTTTTCATCGTTTACGCGTTTCAATTGTCATCGAAGCGAGTAAACGATTGAACGGTTCGGGCCAAAAGTGAAATGAGAAGCTAGACCCTCTCTCTCTACTTATTTCGTACAGAGTACATAGATTCGATAGATAGAGAAATTTCGTACATAGATTGCTAGTTTATTTCACATCAGTTTTTGAATCAATATAAAAAAGATTATTAGGTATTAAGACAGACAAGCGAGCGACTATAATTAACCGTTCCGTCGTCCGGCGTTCCAGTGGAGAACGAGTCGCACTGCGACTTCGTGAAGCTGCGCGAGATGTTGATCCGCACCAACATGGAGGACATGCGCGAGAAGACGCACGCGCGCCACTACGAGCTGTACCGGCGCCGCCGCCTGCAGCAGATGGGCTTCACCGACGTCGACGCCGACAACAAGCCGGTGCGTACCGCACTCGTGCCCGCTTACACATACATTCCACACGCGGCACAGACACACTCAAAGTGTGCGCAAACTGACACGGCACTCCCCACCTCCCTAACACTTGCTTCCACTGTCAGTCTTTTACTCTTAACAAGTTTTAAGTTTGACAAACCCCGACCTGCGGAAGCTATGCGCAGGAAAACGCAGTTTTCGGGAGCTCCCCGAGTTGACGAGTGTTTGTTGCCGATCAAATTGTGCATTTCATTTTGAAGGCGTCTGGCAGCCAACTTGGCTATAGACGTTTGTCGGATTTGTTTGACGTGTATTATTGGTATAAAGTATTTCCCGCCAGTACATACTGTTTCTTTATTTTTTTAAATTGTGGTTCTTATCTAATGTTACTTAAAACTTAAACTTAAAAACACGATTTGTTCGTATTTCAGTATAATGTTTTGTGTGAAAAGTTTTGTTATTGTAATTATAATTTTTTTAATTCTACCCTCGTATTTATCTGTACATATTCTTATGAAAAATTACTACTAATTTAGATTATTCTAAGCTTTCAGTTTCCTATATATATATATATATATATATGAAAATAATATATATATTATTTTCATTTTATACCATTTGCCGCGATCGAATAATCTATGATAAATTCGACTCCGACCATTCGCGCGGGATCTATTGTAAACTGTAAGCCAACAGTCGAGGTGCGTGTCGCAGGTGTCGTTCCAGCAGACGTTCGAGCAGAAGCGCGTGGCGCACCTCGTCGAGCTGCAGCAGAAGGAGGACGAGATGCGCCAGATGTTCGTGCAGCGCGTCAAGGATAAGGAGGCCGAGCTCAAGGAGGCCGAGAAGGAGGTACGGCCGCGGGACTGCCGCATCTGAACTGCAGGACGCGATTTCTATCCTTCTGTTTTGTTCTGATATCTGAATTATCTATATATATGATAGGAGAAATTGACTGACATATTTCAGGAAAGATCAGAAACTGGACACTGCATGGGGTTCTTTTGATAACGTAGGAGCACTAAGAAAAGATTTTTGAATATTCACTCCATAAAGGGATAAATTTGAGTGCAAAGTTAGTATAATAAAACTGCTGTTTTTGAAGTTATACGAACAAAATTCAATATAAAGCTTTTTCATTGAAAGTCACGAAACATGTGTAAAATCTTTTTTCGAAAAATACCTTAAGGCAGATAAACGAGTGTGCAAAGTTAGTATGAAAATTCTAAAACTTTATGCGAGTGAAAGTGAGGGGCGTTCCTAGTATAATATACCGCCGTGGAGTACCGGTGAAGCAATAATACATGCTCTAGTACCGGGGCGGGCAGACGGATTCCCGTCTCGATGTTACGCTCTCCGATCGTCGCCCGCTCGCGCTCAGCCATATATATACGAGTATATATATGCTAAAGTCCCCATTCTGGTTCAAGGCATGTTACAGGCCTCCCCGAGGACGTTCTACGGTCGCTGTAATGATGATTATGAATGTATATTGAATTTTTATCAGTTCTATCTTGTATCAAACGCTTTCATGTCTAAGACTAAGCATGTCGGATGCTTTTCATTGGTTATTGGAGCAAACTACGAATTGTGCATAGATATAAATGCACCTCGATAAGTTGTTTCCTATTTTGAGGGTCGACATTTTCTATTCTTCGCCGAAAATTGCCCCTCCATAGTCTTAGTTGATGTCGGGCATATAAATCAGGGTGCCGGGCCTATCTGCTTGGGGTGTCTTACCTGGGGGTTTAAAAGTTGAAATATCAGACTCACTATATCTTTAGGTGTTAACTCAGTCTTTATATTTACAATTGATTTAATCTATTTCAGCTGCACACCAAATTCGATCGTCTCAAGAAAGACCACACCGACGAGAAGAAACGGCTCGAGGAGTTGCGGAAGAAGATAGAGGACGAGACCATCGAGTTCAACCGCCGCAAGCAGCAGACGGCGCAGTCGCACCACACGCTCACGCTCGGCAAGAGCAAGAAGAAGTAATCGCGCAGCCTCGCCGCGGCGCGCGCCCGCCCGCGCCCGCCCGTTCCCGCCCGCGCCCGCCCGCGCCCGCCCGCGCGGCACGTTACGGTGGCGTGTCGAAGTGGACGTTATTCAGGGCCAACTCTAAAGATTCCCCGTAATAGAGATTTGACGTTAAACATTTCGCGTATGTCACAACACCTGCGAGCAAACCGTCTGGGACTGAGCAATTTTCGAGTCGTTCAGTCGCGGACAGTTCGCTGCGGTCGGGCGGCGCCCGCGCTTTTTATCCGATAGGTTATAATGTTAATTCTGAACAAAATTCTATCAAACGGCGTGTAATTCATTTCTCGATCGTTTCCCTTCGCCCCTTACTCCTGAAGTAAAATATATCCTAGAATTTAACACTACTAAATTTAGAATGCATAAAGCTCGTTCGCAATAATATAAATCGTTTATAATTGTAAGTGCCGTTTGCCGAATGGCGGCCGCCGAGCCGCCGTCGCGCGTCTCCTCGCGCCGGTGGCTCTGTTGTGGAGGCTATCTTTTTAAACTGTTTTCATAATATCCGAAGAGATTCTCGATTATGAAACGGCAATCGTCTCGAAGGTAGAGTTAAAAGAGTACCTTAATCTTTCATTAGTGATATAATTTATTATCGAATTAAATATGCTAGAAATTTTAAATTTGGCCGCAGGTTGTTCGAGATTGAATGAAATATAATAGCGTTTTATGATATTTCATACCGCGGTGTTTGACTAATATCAAAAACAGCGCAGGTCTTACTGTCTTGCAAGTTGAGAACGTAACACGAGAGAGATATGTTACGTTAAAAGTATGTCACCCAGATATAGCTTTTCTGTTTATTTGTAGATATAAACGTTAGAGGAAGTAGTATATTATGTCAATGTGTTGAGGTAAATTGGCCGAAATTTGAACTTTCTGCGATAGAGAAAGCGCGTACCAAATGTATTAATGTTTACGACGTATTATTTACTATTATTTTTATTGTAGGATAAGGAAATTAATACCCGAGTGTGTTACTTGATACCGCCATACACGTTCTGAAGAGAATTTTTTGCATACAATATCCGTCAAGCGAGCCTTTGACTCGCGACCTTTTCTTTGTAACTACATACACACCGTTTCCATTATTACTTCTCTCGTCTGTGTTGTGAATTCTTCAAACTATTGTATAACTTAAGTATTGGAATGCGAATACTCATCGACAAATAAAACATGTTGTGTTTAAATAGTTTATTGTGAACTGATAGAAGTTGCTTGTAATAAAATCGCCTATAGATACTTGACTAAATCGTAACTAATTACTAATAGGTATATTGCTTTTGTATGCTGGACGGTTTTTAGTATTGTCGATTTACATAACAAGCATATAATTTATGTAATCACAATTGGGATAGTTGTATTCCGTTTCTCGAGTAACGACGTGAAAACATGTAAAGACATATTGACTAGTTACAGAGATGACTCTCTAGCATTTTATTGCCTTTCGTTTGGACTGGAAAGTTTTGAGCAGAATCTACGTTCCGCTCGCATTTAGCGTTTACTCCTTCATTCCTAGTTTTAAAGTAATTTTATACTTAATTTTCTAATATATGAATTTACCTGACAGGTATTTAATAAAATCATGAAATTATGATTGTTGTTTTTTTTTCTACGGCCGATGAATAGTCTCGATCTCTTTGTCGAGTCTCTTTGCAGAATGTGCAATTTACACAATGGGCCTTTCATTTAATAAGCTCTTCTCAAAATTACCATTTTTCAAATTATCTACTTCGCAGAATGTGTTCTTCACTAGACAATTAATAAATGTGCTGTGTTACAAAGGTTAATCGCAAAATAAAAAAATATTTCTGAATAGTCGATGGGGCTAATAATAATCATCCCATCTCAAATATTTTTTAAAAAGTATTTAGTCAATTAAACACATCCATACAGAACCATATTTTCTTTATTTCGAGACAAATTTCTGTCACACGGCACATTTACCCTTATCGTAGAAAAGTGTATATTTTGCAAAGGGCGCATTTTGAGAAATGTACATTCCGCGAAATGAACAGTATGAGTGCTCTTTTTTCTAAATGCACATTGCATTTTCTCAGCTTCCGGCCATTATCCTACGTATGCTCAAATCTTATCGTTTCAATGATATCTCAAGTTCCTACGTCCCGGAGCCGATGTGTGTCGTAGCGGCGCTACGGCGGGGGGCGGGGCGCGCGCTCACACGAGCGACACGCGCAGCGGGCGCGGCAGCTCGTAGCACATGGGCCGGTACATCTTGTTGTAGTACGTGTAGCGCCGCTTGTGCGGCGTCACCGACGCGCGCACCGGCACGGCCACGGCCGCGCCCGCGCCCGCGCCCGCGCCCGCGCCCGCGCCCGCCGCTCGTCGGTGCTGTTTCACATATTATATTTGTTAAACTATGTAATGTATTTCAATCGTAATCTTTATAATGCATTCGACGTTTCAGTTTCCGTGTGCTGTGATTTTTGAAGGTATGGTCCTGCGTGTGTTCTAACAGTTGCGCTGTTCTTTCGGTGCTCGAGTTCGCGTGAAGTATACAAATTTTTATTTTTAATAGAGTGACTCGCTCACCTGTTTCGAATCAACGTGAAATGTGCTTCGGTGTGATGATTGCATTCGAGAACTAGTAACTTACGAAAAGCTTCAAGCTCGGCTCGCTCGACGTGTTTCTGTGTAGTCTACGAGGCTTTGTGTTCGTTACCAATTATTGAAGAATATTCGACAATGAAATTATAACTAGATTGATAGTTGTGGGTGGGCGCTGGACACCGCGAGATAATGAAAAAAGTCGGTACCGAATATTAAAAATTTTATTATCAACCATTACATTATTAAAACTGTTGGCACAATGTTGCAGACAGGTAGGTAGGTCGGCTTTTGAATATTTTATCACCATCGCTAAGTTCTATCGGTAAACTTGGTACAGGAAGCTCGAGATTTAAAATTTCATACAAGTATTTGAAGCTTTCGACCGCGTCCACTAGAGATTTCGGGACAATTTAGAATAAACATTACACAAAAGCGAACTTGGCTATACATAAAGGAACGTGGTCGAAAACTTGCGGCTTATTCTTAAAATGATTCGTTGATATTAAAGACGAGAAAACATTACAGACAATATAATTATAATAAGTATTAATTAATATAATAAGATTCAAATAACTCGTACGGCCGCTACGGCTGATCGGAAACTACTAAATCGAGAGTGTCACTGAATAGTCAAAAACGAGTGAGCTGTCGACTCGGCATCGTAGTATTGTTCGGAGTTCGAGTCGCTACAATAAATAAGATCGTTTGAAAGAGAATTCTAATTGCAAGGTCTAAGTTCGAGAGGAAACCTATAGAACAGTCTGTTTTAGTTTTATCAGAATGTAAATAGGTTTAAACTTTAAAACGAAGTCGAAGACGTGACTGTCGGCCGAGTGCCGGCGATGAGTTCCCCAGATTGGCCTCGACCGCTACCTGGCTCCGCTGCTATCTATAAGGTACTGTCGTGTCTAGCTAGTGCGACTAATCCTTATCTACGGTCAGTGCAAAAATATTCACTTGTCTCGTATCAAAAAATATAGGATGTGTATGACGTTTGTACCGTGTAGTGTACGAATGAGGCCACTTTGTATCGCCTTAACCTGTTCCATCGAGATTGCGCGCTAACTACACTATGCCTGCGGCGGGACCCGGCGAGGGCTCACGGCGCGGTTCTACAGAAAACCACTAACTAAACATACAATCATTTCCAGAATTGTCAAATATAATTAATAAATGAGAATATTCACTAATGGCGATCGATCAGGGCGCGATTCGAACGTTACCTATCCGAATAGTAAGGTAATTCGCAAATATAATTATAAAATAGTATTGCAAAGTACATCGCTCATTATTGCCTCCGAAGTTACCAAAGAGTACATCTAAACGATTATCATTATAATATTAACATACGAACAAATTCATTATGACTAGTCCCCGGCGGAGCGTGAATGTGCAAATTAAATTAAAGCGCCTGTGTACTACAAGATGGATGAGATTGGTCGCGAGACCCGCGCGGGCGCGCGCCCCTCCACGCGGGCAACCTGGCGTCAAACGTAAAACTAGCGCAGCGGCCGGCCCGCGCTTATCTAGGCGGGACCTCGCGCGGTGGGGGACTCCTGTATTTGGCTTTGATGTGCAGAAAGGGTTTCTTCGAAGACGAGTTGTCGGCGATGCTGGCCTCCAGCGACAGGCGGATGCTCTCCTCGATGGCGGCCTGCGTGAGTGCGCCGCTGGTCGCCGACGGGCTCTTGTGTAGCGGTCCGGTCACGTCTGTCGGCATCGCCAGGCTCATACTCCTGGTCTTCTTTCCTGAACCGTTCGCGACCCCGAAACTCTTTTTGGGCTCGTTGACCGGCGTGGACGCCAGACTCTGGCTGCGCGTCTTCCTCGTCGCCGGGGCCGCGGTTGGGGCCGGGGACTCCGTCGGCGTGCTCGCCGCGCTCGCGCTTCGGCCGTTTTTCTTTGCCCGGTTCAATCGATCCGTCCCGCAGAACGGCTTCTTCTCATCTTTTTGCGGGCCCGCCAAACTCATGCTCCGGGACTTCTTGGGCGCGTTCAGGGCCGGCGTGGTGAGCGACTTCCTGTACTCGTTGGGCGGAGTGCGCAGCGCCCGCGCGGGCGTGGTCGGCGTGCTGAAACTGGAGGGCGCGGACTGCTTGCGCGCCCGCGGTCCGGGCGACTTCGTCGTGCGGCCGTCCGGCGAGTCAGCCTTCAGCGGGAGCGTGAGCGCGGCCTTGAGCGGCCGAGCCTGCGACCTCGCGGGCGTGGACGTCCGGCGACCGTCGAGCGGGGGCGAACTCGTCCCGCTGCCGGATTTGCTGGAAGCGCGCGTGCTTCTACCGAGTTTCGAATCTACGGGTGATATTTTGCCGCTGATCGAGGAAGCTTTGCTATCTACGGGCGATATGGTGCCGGCGACCGAGGACTCCTTGGAGAGGGACGCCTTGCTGCCGGCGGGGGACAGAGCGGGTGGGCCGACGGGGGAGAGGGCGGGTGGGCCGGCGGGAGAGAGGGCGGGCGGGCTGACGGGTGAGAGGGCGGGCGGGGACAGCGCCACGGGCAGCACGGAGCCGCGCCGGCCCTGCGTCACGAGGCGCACCTGGCACGGCTCGTGGCGCGACAGGAAGTGCTCCAGCGTGTCCCAGCCGCCGCCCACGCGCACCATCATGTGCCGACCCTTCAACAGCTGGAACGATTGTTAAATATTCCATTACCTACGAGCTAAGGGTTCACTAATTTTACAGTTCAATTGTATTATCGATAGAATACTTCCTTGTCGGCGTATTATTCGGAGAATTACTAATATAATTGAATCGAAAATAATAAAAATGCTGTGAAAAATATTTATGGAAAATCTAATTCCTACTTAAAAACAACTTGCACTTATGAATAACAGTCGCGGACTGACCCTGATGAAGACGTTCCGCCCGGCGATGTTGTAGCGGCCCTCGCCGACCTTCTTGACCTTGAGCAACTTGGAGCACTTGCCGTTGCCGCAGTTGCAGCCGCGCTCCATCAGCCGAGTCACCAGTTGAACCTGAATTCGATAGAAATAGATTTAAATCGATATTTACTTAACAACAAGTTTTCTATTGTTTGAATCACTTCGATGATCAGCAATCAAGTCTGCCATCGAGCAGCGTATCCATTAAAACTAGACTGTCAATTCTCTATCGGCACCGACTGCCAAACACCGGCGGCAGCACCTATAAGTTCGATTGCAGTACTTGCTTTATTCTAGACTGAAAATGTTGTCAGCATAAGTGAGATAATAATATGAACAACAAATCAATTTACAACATCTCATAAATTAACCTGAATCCGTAATAAGTCGCTTAAAACACTTGTATTACGGACACCAGACAACAGAAGAATCACGAATACACTACTTAAATACATGTATTTAACACCCAGACACAGAATGAACATAAATATCATTTTATAAATATTTGCCCTGTGTGGGGATCGAAACCACTATCTTTGGCGCACAAGACAGGATCACTACTATGTCAGTAAGCTAGCTTTTATTAATTTATATATATAGGGATTATACTGCAATAACTGCTACACGCAGTGAGCGTAGAGTACCGACCCGCTTGTCGAGCTCGTTGGTGGGCCTGAGCGGCACGTCGGAGTCGCCGCTGGCCGCCGTGCCCGCCGAGCTCGTGCTCTCCGCGTCGGCGTTGTCCACCGCCCGCTGGCCTGCGCACACCACGGGTCATTGCGGGGACTCCACACTTTTTCTACTTATATAATACTAGGTCGACTATCCCGAGTCGAGGTCGAGGTTCTGAGTTTTGATTCGTTTTGTTTAGATTAACGTTGACAACTCATGTCAACTGTTTGACGGAAATAGTGTTGTTTCGTGCTAGGAACGTAGAAAATATACAGGCCGCCCATAAATAATTAATTTTTAATCACACGATCACTTTTTACGTGCCTTAAGGATAATATTAAAATAAAATTATCCAAATGGGTCTGCCATTCTGGAGTTTTGTGCAATATGGATTTTATTTACATAAGATAAATAATAGCATACTTTACTGAACGACTTAAATATACAGACACAATAATATACTATTAGTAACAACTGTGCAATTGACGGCTTTATCGCATAGAGCTAGGTCTCTTGCAGGAGATTCCTTCTTTGGATGGAAAATATGAGAGAAATGAGGGAGTTTGAGCGGCAAAAAAATTATTAGAAAACAACACATCACCGGGGGTCGTCGACCTTGTCTTTCTCACTTAGAATCGGACCACAGCAACGCGACAACTACTGCTCGGCGGTGGAAATAGGTGAGAGCTGGATTCGAATCGGAGGACCCTTGAGACAGGTCCACCTTTAAGTTCCGCGCTAGATTACCGATTATTGCCACTAAAGCAAAGTCCATTAATCGACTCCATGAAAAGGTTAAGCAGTAAAAACAAGGGTTTCGGTTTCTAATGATATCGATTTGTTTCGGAAGCTAATGGTAGGTAGTAATAGGATTAGAACGCCTGTTTTAGTGTTCGTGCTGTGGTCAATAAGAATGTTTATAAGCACTTACTGTCAGTGGGCTCTGGTGTCAATGGCGGCGGTGCAGTAAGTGTTCTGAAAATAATTACATACAATAATAATACCTGAAATGGATTTTGGATGATTTTCTCCTATATAACTTCTTGCAAAATTTTATTTAACTTATTTTTCATGACCAGGATCAGACTCACACTTCCAGGACGGGGATACTGTCCTGGAGAATGCTTGACCATCCCTAAACATCTAACCTTGGAATTTCATATGACGTGATTGTATCGTCAAACTCCTTCGTTAAGAATATCAGAGAATCCTGCATGGACTTGCGCTCGAAAAATATTAACTTCTCGTGATTCTTTTCTTGTAAGGAAAATGTATTGGATGCGGGAAAGCAAGGGAACATTGGAACCGGTTGAAACTTGGTTGATTTATCATGGCACTCACTTGTCTCCGTCGGGCGCGGGTGAAATGTCTCTGAACTGCCACGCGGCGCCAGACATAGCCGAGTCCAGACCGGAGTCGCGCTCCTCCAGGGCGATCTCCTTCTCTAGCTGCACCAGCCCCGGCGGCTCGATGTTGAACTTGGTGGCGAGCCGGGCCACTTCCAGCAGGCAAAGGATAACTTGGCGTGGCTGGTTGTGCAATACTGTAAGAGTGGAAGTATACAGTGAACTCGAAGCTGGACCTTCCTAAACATCTTTCTAGTCTTTGAATCTGTTTATTAAGTAAATCTCATCTCACAAGAATGAAAAAAAAGCAAATGACCGTTTACATAATATTTAAAAGTTTGCATTCGATATTAAACGTTATGTTCAAGTAATTAAGTTCATATTTAATTGTATAATTTTAACAAATTTGATATATGTACTTTTTGTATAAACTTAATTGTATTCAACGTTGAAGATTGTTTTAGTTAGCGGCAATGTTTCTGTAAATAAGGGCTAGGTACCTACATCAAATCTATCTATCAACAAGTTAAACAAACCTATTAATCCAATTTAAACGGATGATTAAGACAAATTAAAATACTTCTAAAATTACACACATTACAGCTATAATTAGTGTATGCCTATTTGAATTATCGTAAATGTCTACCAATATTTGATAAATTGCTAACTAGTAACTATACTAACATCCAAAGGCAACATACAAAGTTTATTGTATTGAATTATAAAAATAACAATTAAATGGCCATATTTAAATTCTGTTGCCGCGCTTCCGTTAAAGCTTTCTCTGGCTGTGCTCGACATTGGAGTGGCTTCTAAACATTACATCTATTTCAATTCATAGTTATACTTGATTTGGACCGATCAGTGCCCAGTTAGTAAAGTCATACCGAGGTCGTCGCTCTCGAACAGCAGGTTCTCGTGCACGCCCAGCTCGCGACAGAAGGTGATGAAGTTCTCCGTGTTGTCTCGCGAGAAGAAGCTTCGCCGCGCCGCGCGCTGCCAGCAGCGACCGCGGATCTGAGGCACGGGCTGTGGACGTCGGAAACCTCAAATTTATTGAACACATCGCGACTGTTGATGCTTATTTAATCCAAGTAGAATAAAAAATAATAATAAATCACACACAACGTCTAACCATTACAACCTAGATCTGGCTCCGTTATAAGTTGCTTAAAGGACTTTTGTTATCAGTCAACAGAGGAATTATTAAAATTATTAACAACAACAAAAAACAAACAAAAATATTTAAACAAATAAATGTTTGTCCTGGGTGAGCATCGAACCCAAAGTGGGATGGCGCGCAAGATTGAAACACCACGAAATGTGCCGTCGGGCCCTTGGAATGAGAATATTGTCGGAACATTTTTTATAGAGTCCGACGATGTTTATGCACACTAATATAATTTTCATCTTACACTTTTTTCAACGTGCAAGCGATTTGTGTAGCTTATGAAGGTGGTTAGGATTCGGAATCTGAGTAAATTTTGGGTAGGTACTTTTACTTCTTCTGTGTCTATATATAGACGCAGATAAGAAGGCATCGTCAAGGAAATCGCATGGAAATATTTAACTATGTCGCCTTAAAAAATCATTATCAAAAATCGTGACTTGCAAGTAATCTTTCTTCTTAAAAGCCTCCCGTTAGACATACATATTTAGATAATAAATACAAATACAAATGCTAGAACAATAAAAAATTTTAAACATTCATATTTTTTTTACTAAGCGAATAGAATAAAGCGGTTACGTGAATAGATTGGAGTTCCGGAAGGAACAATATGTGAAAGTTTCAGCCCTAATAAGTAGGGACCCATACGGATATCAGCACAATTACAGCGGAGTATCACCATGGTACTAACCCCCACCAGAAGTCCCTGGTCAAGCGCCTCCCTTGCGCGGTCGTGGATGACCGCCGCCAACTGGCACAATTCCGCTCCGTTGTCCAAAACGTCCAGGAAATTCTCTCCAGTTAGGTAACTGATACCTGGGAACAAGGAATAGTGCACATTTTATATAATGAAGATCATTTATAATGGCAGAGGTAAAATAATCTCGTTTAAACAAGAGTCATCATCACGGCACACTGAACGGATCTTGAGCATGATCGTGGAGGTAAGACTTGGAGTATATACATGCCACGAGGAAATCTTTAATATTAGAATAGTCTTTTCTATATTTTTTTATCCACGAAGTGGACTAATTCTATGGCTCCAGTACTGTATTGCAATCGCTCAATCATTCACAAATGCGTTCTTATACGTAATTATAGAAATCTGAACATTAGGGATCGTTGAAATCATTACTTGCATCCTTTCAAACCGACCCTGAATAGCATTAGAAACAAATATAAAACAAACTGGTACACTAGGATCCTATAGGTTATTAAAGGATTAGTCACCAGGCATCCAACTGAATTTTTATATTACAAGTTAGAAAATAAGCATACGGTCCCATCAAGTGTCCCGACATATTGAAACTCATGTCATCACAGACATTATGTTACCCAGTAATGCCGTGGGTACCGGCAGAGTAGAATAACCTCCTTGTGTACCAGGTCTCGTAAGAGGCAACTAAGGTACCAGAACCGACAGATGGCGGTATATCCATCCAAAACAGTGTCGCTCAAATGCACTAGGCGGGGATGAGCAACAGCACCGTCGTGAGAGATGCGCTCTGCGATTGTTAACACGCTTGCCCAGCGCGGCAATTATGGGCAATATTCCCCCTTTCTTGGGGAGTTGTGGACTTTCTTTTGCTTATATGATGATGATGATCCAGTAAATTCTCTCTCTCTCTCTCTAAAGCGAGTTACGGTTTAACGGAAGAAATAGTTAAGAGTGAAGTACTAACTACTACTTGTACTGTGTCTGTAACTCTTACTGCCTTTAAGTGCGCACACATTCTGAGTGAGGCCACATGGAGAAGATCTTCTTGTCTGTGGGTTCCAAGGCATTTTTAACTCTAATCCTACGTCTACCCAACTTTAGCGCCTGGGTATCTAGGTAGTTATGTGGTATGACGGAGGTTACGTCCTTATGAAACAACCTCTATACACTGCGGAGCTATGTCCTCACAAACCCCTTTAGTAATGACGTGTTAAGTGTTAAACGTATGTCGCAACCATGTCGTAATATTTTACCGTCAAACAAATAAACATAACTTGTTAATACGAAATTCAATTTCCAAATGGCTTGGTGTTTAGGTTGAGAAATCTATCAGGCTATAATGATAAAGCTGGGTGTTTATGGTCGACGTGCAGACAGGCGCGGCGCCCGATTGAGCGCTCGGACGAACTGTTTACATGCATGTAGAATCAGTGTTACTTTATATATATACCTATATCTTTTTATTTTTTTGTCAGGTCGATAAACAATAATATGGCCCGCGTGATAGTAAGTGTCACCGCAGACTATAGACACTCGTAATATCAAGGATATCACGATCGCATTGCCAACTTTGTGATTTGATGATATTATGTCACATTTCTCTGTTCTGGCTCTCTCACCCTTCAGACCGGAACACAGCAATACGAACACTGATATTTGGCGGCAGAAACAGGTCAGAGTGAGGTACCAATGCAGAAGGTCTTTGCATCAGGTGTACCTCATTTAGTGCACCAAATACATAAACGTGTATTTATTTATTAATTGTTTTCATTTCCCTCAATTGAGTAATTAATCACGATAGAAAAAATTACGTAGTGACCTACATAAACTGTAATTTGATTATGAAAACACTGAGCCCGGTAGGTCAAGATTCGGTTCTCAATTCCCCACTACATAAATTCGCTTAATTATCGAATTGGCCCGATTGTCACGTGGTATCGGCCAACAAGGCTAATGAGGCCCAGTGTGAAACCTGAAATGAAACGGGTAGATATACTCTACTTCATAAAACATGTACCTATAGACAAGCGCACGCGCACATTAATAAGCAGACAACCTTTTCCAAAGGACAACTCCCGTACCCCCTCCACAAAGTACACGCAGATTGTCGCGTTTGGCGTGAGAATCCACAACAGATAAACGGCGAGGCAATAAAATAATCAAATATGTAACTTATATCTAGAGGACTCCTAGACTACTCAACGATTTCTTAGCCATGCCTCCGATTAAATTGCAATTGACGTCTGAGTCAGCAAAAGGTTCTTCAAAAAAAAAGGAAAGGGTGACATTACGTCAGCTTGCAGCCGCTTGCAACTGTCGCTGATATTGTGGCGTGGTGTTCTACACATGGCAAGACGCAGCACTTGTTTTTCATCAATAACTTGACGGCGTATCTAGTCAGGCTAATTTAGAAAGAGTCTTGAATGACTATGACACGTGCCTAGATTGGTAGTCGTGAATTTTAGAATTGTGCGATTGAAGCACCCATCTATAACGAATTTAAGTTAATACTAAAATTTGGTTTATATTTACTATCGTGTTACCGAAACATGAACAGTGAGCACAATATAGAGAGATGTGGGAAAACTAATTGCGCAAACAATATGGGAATTGAATGATCTAATTCCCTTGAAACCACAATAAAAATTATATATATCCAATTTGATAGATCGGACCGTCTGTCTGTACATGCATGAGCACCCAACGACCGGCCCGCTCGGCCCGTTGGCTAACTGAATTAGTTCACTTGCGTTTTTTATAAGTGTTAACTGGTTCGCGTGTTGGCTCGCGTGACGAGACGTGCTTGTTTTAATTAAGGAAGCTTTAGCGATTCGTCAAAAAAATACATGCTCATAATCCGCACTACAAATTGGCATAATACTTGTGTTCAAGAATGTTAATCAATTAAACGTAACAATGTTTTTCTATTCAATAATTTTATTTATCGAAGCGTGACGTCATGAATAATGGACCAATAAATATCCTCACAACACATCGAGGAGCCCTTCCTTTTAACGTTACCAGAAAAAGATTTTTTTTAATTATTTTTGTGTCCGCTCGCTGTGCTGGGAATAAATGTTACAGCTTATTTCCATACAATAGGGGTTTAAAGACGAAGAGGCTGGGTTCGATGACGATTGTTGCTTATTTATTACTTAATTCATACCAACGCTCGCTCGAAATGTATTTATGCTTCCAGAGAAATTGTACTGGAAATGTTGACAATGAAATGAAACTATTGGATTTGTGAAAGCACTTAAAACAAATGACGACCTGTGTAGCTCAGCGGTCGAGTTACTGATGATCGCGCAATAACGTAAAAGTATTATTCGTGTTGGCCCAACCTAACATAACCTAACCCAACACTGTTAATTATTCCGTGGAGTATCGGCAGAGTAGATCCCTGTGACGTAATGGTCACCGGGGTTCCTGACATCTGACAGATGAGGTGAGCAGCAGCAATCCTGTCGCAAATTTCCACTTTGTGACTCAGACCAACCTATCAAAGATTGGCAGTTATAAAATCAGCTATCAATACACCTATAAACTGTGTAGTTTAAAAATTGATTACATTTGCTGACGTCACAAAACAACACGAATTAACGGACAAATGCATTGTTTTGCTCACAATACCGACCTTTGCTCCTTCCTGATCTCAACGAGGCGTCTCATGCGCCACATAGTTGCACCGCCTAACGGTCTGACAAATATTCTCTAAATGGCGAGTGAACTTTCACGCGCGTCCGGCACCGAACTTGGGACCGCGTTCTACGACCCTCGGTCGCGCCATGACCCGCCTGCCCTTAATCTGTCGTTTCTGTACGATTATTAGTTATAGGTAAGTTATTACTGTAATGATTAAATCGTTGATTTTATCTGCGCAGCTGCCCGGCCGGCCAAACGTTCATTATTTCAGTGTTTGGCTCGACTGGGGCGGATCCTTAGACCTCTTAATACAATCTAGCTAGATCTAGAAGCCAGAGGTTAAGCTCTCAACTTTACTGGTTCCGATTTCGTGGTAATAATGACACCAATGAAGTTACACAAAACTGAATATAATGTAAAACAAAAATAGTTAATAGTTAGAAAGTACACAATATTTTTTTAATACACCAAACCCCAACTCAAATACAGATTATTCAAGCGCCTTAGCGAAAGTGAATTGTCAAAAAAATTAATTAATCTTCGTATTATTATAATTAAACCTAATTTTTGAGAAGATATACTGATGAGGGAACTTTCTTTCTTTAAAAACAATAAAAACTTGCTTTAAATACTAGTTAGCAAACATAGGCTTATAAAGTTATAGGTCAAGGAACTAGAGTAGACCTGAACCGTAGAAAGGTTACCGACAGACAACAATAATCTCATTAGGCACCGTGCCGGGGCACTAAGTCATGCACTAACTTAATATGCGTTTTATACAACTTGTTACCATGAGATATATTCGATTGTAACTGAACCTACAACAATTTCGATATATTCTCCGTAGATTTAATTAGACAATCGCACGATTAAAAGGTTGTATTTGCCTTGCCTTCATTAAGATTTAAGTCTCTTCAATGTTATAAGAAACAAATCCAGAAAGATGTTCTATCTAGATTCTACGTGGCTGTTAAAGTCTCATACCACAGAGACACATTATGCCTACGCAGCAAAAAAGAAGTTTTTTTTTACTTATAATGGAACTTTGTCTTTTCGATTATTGCATAAACCCAATATGTTATTGTGCAATATTGACATAATATAATAAGAAGACCCCTGTATACCAAGTGTCGATGATGTTTAACGCGAAGATACGCTGACTGATGAAAAATCTTGTTATTTCTGAGCATTCTTTACTAAAATAAATCTTATGCTTAATTTATTGTTATTATTATTCCGAGTATGCACTGTCCCCGCAACATCACACACTGGACACAACACCGTCCAAGTTAAAAGTTATGAAATACAAGATACACAAGGATACGGACGAAGTATGGCGGCAGCTTAGTGCGCAGTCGAATTAAATCACCGTCTTACAAATCAATCGCGCAATTAACTACTGCAAAGATTAAATGTAATTTTTATATTTGCGATTGTTTTTAGGCATTACAGGTTAGGTCTTTGACGAGACTCGAAGACGCTACGCTAAGAGACGCTTTTTCTAATATTTACGTGTTCTCTACACACATAAAAAACCTTTTTTGACGACTTCAAAACGTTGTTTATTTAACGTTACACATTTTTTGCTCGATCTTTCGTCTACCTCGCGGCAACCGTTCTCAAGATTGACAAAAGAATTTGTATCGAACCGCAATAGACCGCGTTTTAAAGCCGTTAAAAAGTCGTCTTTATTATAGAATTGTGATCTTTTATCCGCAGCCAAGCCGGTTTTGGAATGAGCCATGAATTTATCGCATTTAAGTATGCAGCTAACAGATTCAAAAAACGCCTCTATAAAACGTCTGCATGTTTTACGTGACGAGTTCACGGAAGTATTTTTGCGCGGCGCTCGGGTCGTTCGTCGCGAGTGGACAATATACCGATTTGTATGTAGATTCTCTGCCCTGACCATCTTTCGCTCTCTCGCACCAAATAAGATTGACATCCAAAATGTTTATTATGGGCAATTACATGCGGATGCAGGGTTGAAATTCTTCTAGTTTGGTGTTATTTACGCTGCATACTAGAGTCTCTTAAAGATTCGTCTTAGTGGTGACAATTTAGATTTTTAGACTGTCTCTGGTAGTTTATTTTCTAGGTCATATTCCAGTAGAGGAGTGCTTTGGGTCAGACATACGTTTACAACACAATAAGTTATCAAAAAAAAATCTGTTTCCAAATTTTTTGTTATCTTCTTGGGTAGTTGTAGCAGTTGTTAGTGTCTTTGCCGTGAGGTACCGGTATTAGTACCTCCACCTGTGCCATTCTGCGCTCTGCGATTGCCAACATGTTGCCCAGGCCAAATTCCCCCTTTCTTAGGGAAGCTTATGTCCAGTAGTGGACTCCTAATTGCTGTAATGATGACGGTAGCAATTTTGGGTATAACTTGATAATATTAGTAGATCAACATATTTTTGTTTTTGGCTGGTGTAAATTGAAAAAGCCAAAAATAACTTTAGTATCAAAGAATGCAAAACGTCAAACAATAAGATATGTCTCACAATCCACTGAAGTGACTGACTTCAGAAATATCTAGATAAGATTTCAAGTGTGCTCCTCTTTTTTCACCTTAAAGTTACAATTTTCAATTGTTTATTATGAAGCGCGACTGATACGGACAGGATAAAATGTCCATTAGTTATCCTTCGGGTCGGCGGCGGCATGCTAATCCACCGGTGTAAGCGCAGGGAACGCCGGCGGGCGGCGCTATCTTCACAGACCACACGCCTGGGCTGTTCAGGGTTGGCACTTCTGATTAAATAACTATATCATAAATTATTATTCGACTTCAACCCAATTACTACTTTATTAAGGCTATTTATTTTTAATTGTGAGTTCCTACCATCTCAAAAGTAAGGGATTATAAAGATTAATATAGTGCAAGCAAGGTAAGACAGGAAAATGTTATAGTTAGGGAGTCAAGTTAAATTTGACTGCAATCTCTTGCAATAAATCTACTCGTAAATTGGGCCTGATTTTCAGTAATGTTTAATCGTTATCATCATATCAGCTATAGAAAGACCATTGTTGGACATAGGCCTTCCCAAAGTGGGAAGATTTTCGCCCATAATTAACACAAGATTAATATTAATTGGACCTCGAAATTTGAAGCCGTCATTGAAGCGGTCTCTACAGGGAGCACACTGACTTATATTTGCAACTAGCGACCCGTCGCGGCGTCGCAATGTTGCAATTACTTCAAAATGGTTATTGTAAGTTCTCCCTAATAGATGAACTTTTTGTAGAACTTTTTATGGTCTACAATTCTGTAGTATATTTTGATCTATCTCGTCGGGCTCAGTAATCGCAAAATTAATAATGTTTATTTACGACATTACATTAGAAACTTCTTAGAAATACATATATTATATGTAAACCTTCCTCTTGAATCACTCTATCTATTGAAAAAACCGCATCCGTTGCGTTGCTTTAAAGATCTAAGCGTACATAGGGACAGACAGACAGCGATTTTGTTATAAACTATGTTAAAGATTTTTGTAGGTGAATCCCTAGAAGATAGCGGGCTCAGCCCGGGCGGCAATGTAATTACCGCGCGCCTATAAATTTGCCCGACGCAGCAAGTTTTTCTTTTTTGGTATTTTTTCCTTTTGAGAATTTACCGTATCTCTTGTGGTTTTACAGTCTTTGAATTAATTCCATGGTTCAGAGAAGAATATTCCAGTTCAAATATTTGTTATATTGCTAATTAATAAATTGCAATAAATTATAATTAAATCGTCCGAAGGTTTGTTCGATGATAGTTTTGAGCAATAACCATACATTAGGTATACGAACTACTCGTAATTCAAACAGAATTGAATTGAATTTCCAAAATTGTACTTTACACATCGTTGGATTTTAGAAATTAAATATAATATACATTTTTGAAGTAAATCGTGTAATTACGTAAATTGGCTTAAAGTCGTCAAACTTACAATTATCAATTAACATTTTACAGAATCGTGGACGGACATCTAGGTCGATGTTAAGTTCGCTCGCATGAGCAATTCTGAAATTTCTGAAGCAGCTGTCTTGGCGTGTAATTGCTGGCAAATTACTTCATTCTAATTAGTCGATGTTGCCTTAAATATACGACATGATTATTACTCAGTAAACATTATGAACTCCACCTCACACTGACATATAGCGTGATAATATTGATACACTTTTTTTAGTACTTAATCGCTTTGTGGTAATGACAGATTAAAATTATACCTTCCTCTGTCATAAAATGTGACAGAGGTATCTGAACTGACAGACAGTCATGGCTGCATATCCACCCTAAACAGCCAATTCAAGAAGGCAGCGATGATACGCGCTGCGATGGAGGCACCACGCCGACCGAGCGTAGCTGTCATTGACATAACACCTCAAACCACCCACTCTGTCTGGGCGTGACTTATGTACAATAGCTGAGGTCCGACAGGATGCGCAGTCTCACTGTAGCTTGGAGACGCGCGTAAAGGATCTTGCAAAGATGTTACTAACGTCAACTTTTTTTTTAGACTAGGTCGACGAACAAGCATTCAGGCCGTGTATAGTAAGCGTCATGCAGCCTATAAAAGCTCGTAATATCACAAGGATATCACTAACGCGGTGACAACCTTGTGACTTGAGGATAATATGCCATATTGGCCAGTAATTTCACGGGCTCCAGGAACATCATCGGGTAGCTGTTTATTAAAATATATAAAAGTAAAACAAAACACATATGGTAGTGAATGTTGGGTGTGGCAAAAGCCCGCGAGTAAAATAAATGCTGTTGAAATGAGAGCATTTCGAAGTATGTATGGTGTGACTTTGAGAGATAGATTAAAGAATAGTGTAATAAGAGACCGATGTGGTGTAAAATATAAAGTTGTGACAACAATATATGAAAGTAGAATAACTGCACAAATAGATAGAACGAAAGCAAATGGAAGAGTTGGTATAGGACGACCTAGGCGAACATATCTTAACCAGGTAGAAGAGGTATTAAAGAAGGGCCAGAAGTCAGAAGAAAAGACCAAGAATAAACGAGCGTGTATGATAGGACTAACGCGAGTAAGGGAAGCTAGAGAGGTGTGCCAACATCGTAACAAATGGAAATACTTAGTCTCTGCCTACCCCAATGGGACACATGCGTGATCTAGTATATATGTATGTTTAAGTAAAATGGATGATTCTGTGTGTAAAACGTCAAGAGTTACTTTTTCGAGTATATTTTTAATCCTTAGCTATGAAATAAATGGCAATTCATTTAGAAAATCACGTCAGTAACGCAGTTAATCTGTCCGTTGTAAGTTTTGAGATCATTAACGGCAAACAAAACGTACAGTTGCTCCAATTTGCTATAATCTCTAACAATTATTCGCACAGCGAGCGGCCGGCACAGCTGCCGCGCCGCGGCCGCGGTCACCGTAAGGGTGTCAGCGGAGCCCTAACGGGCAGATGCGCGGGCGCCAACGGGACATCGACGCCGATGAAATTATCGTTTCTTTGACCTGCTGTGGTGGGCTCGAGCAGCAGGAGGCCGCGGCAGCCATGTGGAACCTCGCAGCCTGTTTGTACATGTACGTAAACGTGATACTACGTACAGTAGTGCTTTAGGACTTTAATAATATCCGCAAATAAAATGAGGTATCTTTTTAATAATTATTATCAATATAGACGGGCCTGATGGCGCAGAGAGTGGTGAACCTATCTTGTGCGCCAAAGGTCGCAAGTTCGATTCCCACCCAGAGCAAATATTTATATGATGATATTTGTGTTTGTTCTGAATCTGGGGGAATGATAACCGTTCCACGCGCTGGTCACAGTAGAGCACCCTTTGACTCTTTACCGGCAGAGTAGAATAGTACCTCCACATATACCAGTGCCGCAATTGGCAACTGAGGTACCGGAACTGACGGAGAGAAAGCAGTATATCCATTAGAAACAGCGTAGCATCATTCCCGCGATGCGACTATCTATGATTGCCACCACTTTTGCCCAGTGCAACAATTTTAGGCCATTAAGACTTGAGAAAGTCTATGTGCATCAGTAAATTACGTACGGTGATGGTGATGAGATACAATCATCATCATCACATCAGCTATTGAATTGCAGAGCGCAGCTATCGCGACGGGAAAGCTGCTGCCCAACCCCACCCACCCTGTTCATTTGAGCTGTACTGTTTTGGAAGGATATATCGCCACCTGTCGGTTCTGATACGTTAGTCGACTCTTACGACACCTGGTAAAAGAGGAAGTATGACTTACTATTCTACTCTGCCGGTACCTCACGGCATATAATTATAATGAGATATAATAATGATGATAAAATAAAATGTATCAACTCATCAACATACAATCATATTTTGTTATTAAATGAATAAACAATCTATCGCACCCCGCGGTGACTTCTATTTGTTTACTTTTTCGTAATAAATAATGCAAGGTTGGTGCCGGCGGGCGGGCGGCCGGGCGGGCAGGCGGGCGGGTGCGCGCCTGCCCGGACTGGCAGTATAAATAGTCGCGGACTGGCGCGACTATTTATAGTCTACGTTATCCCGTACAATATTTGGCGGGCCGTTACTTAGTTATTACTTGCATGGGACTGTCATAAATTGTTATCGTTCGCGAATAAATCATAAGTGGGTCGGAATTTAGCACGCGCTACGTAAGTCGGCTAAGTGTATTCAAATGCGACGAAACTATGGCCGGGTATTATAATCGTTGTAGCGTCACCCGCTACATAACAAACAGCGGTCGTCCTGATTCCGTTATAAGTCGCCTAAAGCACTTGTGTTACGGATCAGACAGCAGAGGAATCAATCAAAAGTTAAATTGAGTTGCCACTGTTCATCTCACTCTCACTAACGATTATTCTTCATCTAAATACTATATTTTTCAATTCAAAGTTTTTCAATATTTTATCAAAATATTAATAAAAACGAATCGAAATTTTTGGCGGATTCAATCAGAGAGTTAAATTCTCAGTAAATTGTCATCGATTTTCCCATGAAAATAAGATATTTTCCCGCAATAAAACATAGCTAATGTGTTAATACAAAGTGTCGACTAACTCTATACCCAATTATATTAATATCGCTCCAGCCGTTTCCAACGTATTTAAAGTATTTTATTGTGATTCAAACGTTACATAGTACATACTGGTACAGGTATGGTATTTGTTAACATCTCTAACTCCACAAAAAATCTCCAACTCAAAAATAAAGAAACATTTTAAGGGCATTAAAACGCGGGCATTAAAAAATTTTTAAAACTTAAAAAGTAATTTTTAACAGTATCACAGCTTTGGGATCATGTGCAAACTATATTTATGACACCCGAATCATTCGTCATACAATGTGAAACTACTAATCCGCTGAAGACGACTGGTCGTAAGATGGGTCGAAAAACTAGTTCAGCGCATCAGTCAACAACACGGCGCAGGCGCAGGCGCAGGCGTGCGCACGCGCTGCGCCCGCCGCCCGCTGCCCGCGACGCGCTCGTGCGTCGCGTACGTTGCTTGTTTACACACCGTTACATTATGTAACGTTCACGTTACATTCCGTTACACTACGTTCCGAACAACCAACTAGGTACTATAAAGGAAGGCTATTTATTACTTAATAAAATATTAAAAGAGTTTCTCCTTCAGTCATCATCATCATCATATCAGTCATAGAAAGTCCTCTGTTGGACATAAGCTGGACATAAGCTGGACATAAGCTTGTCGAGGATAAGAGGAATTTTCCCATAATTGCCGCGCTGGGCAGTCGTGGTGGTAATCGCAGAGTGCAACTTCACGACAAGCAACGTCTCTGTTGAGGTACCTTAGTAGCCCCTTACAACACCTGGTACAGAGGGAGGTACTATTCATCTCAGCCGATAACCCACGCCAAACTCCATCAATGTTGGTTTGTAATTTGTAAATATACCAAGACCTACAGAAAAGGTTCAATGGTTTGCGTATTTCCACTAATATTATAAAGAGGAAAGATCTGTATTTTTGTATGTAGCGAATAAACTTAAAAAGTACTGGACCGATATTAATAATTCTTTTTTTATTAGAAAGCTACATTATCATTGAGTAACATAGGCTATATTTAGTACTAGATTACTTTAGAAATTCCTATAAAAACAAACCAAAGGAGTAAATAAATTAGCCATAAAATGTCTTACATCGCATACGCTGCGAAGAATATTAATGATAGGACAAAAATTGTTTGACAATATTATAGAACGTATCTACCAAACACTTCGCGAGACCATATGTCTAAGTATTGTAGTTACGTCACTATAACTACTTTTTTACATTTAACAGATTGATAGAAATGCCGATCAAAATCAGACCGCATTATCCATACCATTTATATTTTTTATCCTATAAATAATTTAATATTCAAGACTGCCTCAATACCTGATGATTACTTTTTAAATGATTGAAATCGGACATTCCATTCAAAAGATATCATGAAATAAAAATACATGTCGGCGGCGGCCGCCACACAGCGCATCGAGTAACTAACTCGACGAGAGCAATTGTATTTGGCACTTTCTCGAGTAGGATCTCTTGAAAATCAATACGCTTCGTTGCCACCTACAAATACCACAGCCTTAACGTAGTGTACAGGGAGGCTTTAAGATAAGCATATCTTTTTTGTTCAAATTAAGGATTCATGGTCGTTTTAATTAGCATGCGTATTACTTTAATATATGTACCTATCTATGTCTACCCGTGCGAAGCCGGGTCGGGCCGCTAGTGTCAAATAAAAAAAGACATTGAAATGAGACAGACGGCAATAAAATCGTAATATCGTTAAGGTTACGTGTACAGGAGCCGTGCCTGGTGGTCCCCGCGCTCCAAGGTTTGGGACTCACCTTCATCGATTTATTAAATAACCCTATATATATATATTTCTGTTCTATTGTGGTATTGCTAATCGAAGCCGTACGCTATTGTAAATCCTGAAAATGATGACAATAGTATCATTCCGCAGCTTCTCCCGCGTAGTGTTTTCCACAAGAATATGGGGATAATATATCGCAGCCCTAGATGAAGAGAAGACTACACTATCTCAATACAGTATTTTTTTTTGTAGACCTTTCGTAATAGATTTAAATAATCTTATTAGAGGCCATGAATCGCATACTTATTATAAAGAAAACTCTTCTGAACTTGTCTGCTAAAATCTTTCTAAAGGAATACGACATATTTACCAATAAATGATAATGTTCCTAGACTTGAGGGAAATATATTATTTTGAGTTGAATAAGGTTTGGTGAATCTATTTATCTATGAATGTAACTTTCTATGACAAAAAGAGTTCATGAAATTGCTTAAGTACTTTTAAACCTGTTCGTTTATAAAAAGCATACAGATTTCTCTTTTAAAATATAAGAACTTCATAGATTTACAAAGAAAATAAACAGTGTTCTAAATCTCTCGCCTGGGGTATTATTACATTCAAAACATGGAAATTTAATAACAATGGTCTGACGAGCCGGCGGTCACGATCTGCTGGATAAAACAGATTTAATTGCAAAGGTGTCATTTTCACAACGTGTCGTTTGGAACGCGATGGACCGCGAGAACGATTCGAGATGATCACTTGGCGCGGCCACGAGATTTATTTAAGACGAGATAGCGCTGAGTTATTGGAATGCCATAATTCATTAAAGCTGTTCCGCATCGAGATATGCCGAGATTAATCAAGTGAAGATCGATATACATTAACTTTATTCTTTAAAGATTGATCATGTTTAGAAAATATGGTAATTGGTTATTCGTTCGGTTTCAAGGCCGTAGAAATTATGAGGCAATAAATAAAAAGAATACTGAGCCAAGCCTTTTCGTAGTCAAGGTCTGGTAAAAATATTGTTTAATATTGCAATGCAATATAGAACAAAACTTTATGGACTGATCACATAATAAACTATATTTGAAAGCTTTGCTAAAATTAAGGTAGAAGATAGAAAGTAAGCTAAATAAATTTTAACTGCACAGTATATGTACGAATTGAGTAAAAACTATAATCACGATAAAGTAAGAACGGTATTAATTACTATTAATATCTAATAACTCGTAGAATAAGTCCGCCTACGAATTCGCCGAACAATATGCATTCCTCGTCAATTCGCCAAGCTTTCCACTGGTGACGGGATGCATGCGTGCGGTGTCGTCGTGATGTTGTTGACAAGATTAGGACATACGGGCGTAATGGCCGCAGCGTGAGCCAGCACCGCGGTCGCACCCTCGACCCTCCATCTCTATTCACGTAATGACACGTGAGAAACTGGTGAAGTGAAAGGAGGATACGGATTGCTGGCTAATTGTGCCTGTTACCAATGTAATTGTTGAATATTGTTAAGTTGTTGAAGTTATACCGACATCTCAAAGATTGGCATTCAGGTGGGATACCTAGAATTATCTTGACCTCTTCTCGCTTTGGAAGCATGTATGGTCGGCAGAGAAGAATAGTGCCCCCCCCCTGTACTCTGATGCGACTAATGTATGACAGGTGACAGCATATCCACCAGAAACAGTGTAGCTGTGAGCCGCAGCATCCCCGTCGCGGAAGCTGCGCGTTGAGATTGCCAACACGCTTCCAAAGCGCTGCAATAATGGCCAAAATTGTCCCTTTCCTGGGGAGGTCTATCTCCAGTAATGGACTTCCAATGGCTGATATAATGATAGCACCCAGCGACCCGCATTGGGTCTACGCACTGGGACCTGGCTTGAGCCTTACTTTTTTCCCTATAAAGAAGGCCAGGGGTTTTACACTGGACATACAATAAGGGCTGATAATGATTTCGTCTCTAGACCAAAGTAATCCACTCCACTCCAATTAAAAGTATGTGGTGTTAATTGAGATATTTATACACGGCATACGAGAGATTTTCTGTTCAGCATTGTACCATTAACGTTTGGGGTAATTGACTACGCGTCGTTGATATCTTTAAATTCACTGCGGAATAAATCTTCAGATATACTAGCTTGCAAAAAGCTTTCATCACGAAACGAAGCATACAGCTGAGGTTGTCTACTCACACGTACAATAAATTAGCTATCCCCGGTCTATTTTAAAAAACAAAGTGGGTAACAAATGAGGCCGTAATGCGTGCATAATCAAGTAATGCCGTACCAGTAAATATAGCGAGCGGTATCTAACTGTAAATCAATAGCGGATCAGACCCGCGCGGTCGTCCGTCAAGTTATGGCAGCCGCCGGCTGTGCGCCGACTACTGAATGCTTGAATACTTATACCAAGATTTATGTCATGATAGCTTTATGTCATTTTGTAGAAATTAATATCGCAATATAACGGAGTCCGTGGGAACATGAACAAAATATTTGTAATATGACACTAATGTATAAAAAGTATTACTATTATGAGATATATTAAGATCGTGGGATCATTTCGTGGGGTACCGGCAGAGTAGAATAGTACCTCCCTTTGTATCAGGTGTCGTAAGAGGCGGCTAAGGTACCAGAACCGACAGAGAGAGGTATGTCCATCGGAAACATCGCAGCTTAAATACTACAGGATCAGGATGGGCAGTAGCGTCCCCGTCGCAAAATCTGAGGACCAGCTGAGGTCTTCTAATGACGATAATGTTGATGATTATACATGGCCTGTATAATGACCCAAATTTAATAAGTTTGCGAAAATTTAATAGTTAAACGATACTCATTTCATTTTGTATTTTAGATTCCAGTGTTTTAGTTTATCTTTGAGTGATTTAATTATCAACTAGTCGTTAGAATCTATCGAGGAGAGTTTCCCTAGATTACCAGTGATTATGACATTTGCAACCATAACAGCATGTGTATCATTGTGATAATGTAAATAATAATCTTCTTAATATTTTCCTATAAATGTTCCGTGCGATTTCTTCACACAATGAAGCTATTTAGATGGCTTCAAAGGTAAAACGTGGATGATTCAGTTTTTCACATATCAATTACAGACGCGATCGTACTAATGTCTAACAAGAAACAACAAATACCTAGTCATGTTTGACACACACTCAACTGGATTACAAAGAATGTAAAGTGCTCTGATTGCACCGGATCGTAAACACAAGCGAAGTCACCGACAAAAAACAGTGAGCCTGCATGCAGTAATGCATTACGCAAAGCTCGTCGTAATTCCAATTAGCTGACACGTGCGCGCGGGCTGGAAGCTAAGACCGGCCTGTGCATAGGCCAGCGGGATTTAAAGTGGGCTTCGCGGAACCTCAGGGTTCTGTATGTATGTCAATAAGAGTTCGAAAATAAAGTTATCATTACATAGGTAGTCCACTGCTGGACTAGACCACGACACCCCAAGACATTACCAAATAGCACCGGTTTCATACGGTCTGTTTGAATTGCGATCCAATGAAAAGAAAAATATCCTAAAGTTACTGCAATAGTTTATTATTTATTAACACCGCAGTTAAATCGGCGTAGTTCTTATTTCCGTGAAAATAACAAATAAAAACAGCTAAGTTACTCCTCATCACTTTAGCTTGAGTCCCAGAAAGTCCTTCTAAAATCTGTTCAGATGTTACAAAGATTAGTCGAAGGGTACATAAATACAAGCGGCTTGTATACAAAAAAAATGTTTGCACCGTGTAAACTTTGGTGTGTAGATATTTAGTTAATTGTTGTTGATTTGGAATTACAAACTCTAGAGGTACACCTCTTACAATGGCCGTCTACATTGGTACCTCAATCTCACCTATTTCTTTCACCAAGTAGCGCTGATCACATTGCTGTTTTCCGGTTTGAATAGTGAGAGAGGCAGTGAAATTACTGGGTAATGTGACATTGTATCTTGACAAGGTTGGCGACACACATGTGATATCTTTGTGATGACACCAGTGTATAGGCTGCGGTCACGTTTATCATCAAGCGGATACAAGCGGACCGTAAGTTTGTTTGCTAACTTAGAACATAAAAAAACACAAACAGATACCTAAATTTTCCTTCATGTACAGATATATTAATCTAAGAGTAAGGCATATATATCAAATAAACAATATATCTAATCATGTTTTTGTTTTAAACTGCACTATCATTCTTATGTTACGTTTTGGATTTTCAAATAATGAAACAGCTATCACGAGTCTTTAAAGTTTGGAACCGTTGGCTTAGGCACTGCACGCGCCTAGGTTGTGAACACATCTAGATGCCGCGTGGGAGACTCGAGTGATGGCTCCGAAATACCTGCGCCCATATACGGGGGAGGCACGAACTGTTGTACTACAGCTATGTTGGGAACGTGCGTAATCTGTGCACACTGTAGCCACACGATTATCACGACAAAGGCGCTGCAAGCTCGCTTCATATATTAGCCTAGTGTTATTGTAAAAAGGATTTTTGTTCCAGTTTCACACGGGCACGTAAGTTATTCGACGTTATGTAACTATACTGTAGTGTTTGCTGTGAGGTACCGGCTAAGTAGAATATAGTACCTCCATCTGTACCACGTGTCATGAAAGGCGACTAAGGTATTAAAACCGACAAATGGCGGTATAAAATAGGTAGCAGCATCCCTATCGCAAAAGCTGCTCTCTACGATTGCCAACACGCTTGCCCAGCGCGGATATTTTGGGCAAAATTCTCCCTTTCTTTGGGAGGCCTGAGTTTAGCAGTGGACTTCCAATGGCTGTAATGATGATGATGACTGTAGGCCAATTAGACCTTGGTAATAAAGGTTGTCTAAAATTTTGTCTGAATTTTCTGATTGAACTCCAGATACGACTAGGGGTGGTAATGATAATGACCTAATATAGGAACGGTGTTGATGAAGCTGCCCATCCCCTCCCGATTGCATTTGAACTACGTCGTTTCTGACGTATACGAGTATACAGCCATCTCGGCTCCGGTGTCTCTGTCGATTCTATTTACGATACCTGACACAATTGCGATACCTACATTTACACTTATTTACTTTGTTCGCTATTAAGCATGTCATGAATGTCAAGAAAAAATATATATAATGAATGTAATAATCCAATAATTTGCATACTTTATAATGATTTCATTAATACAAAAAAGCGAGTGGCCAATCAATATACACTTGTACCGGACGCGTATGTCACTGTAAATTTTTTACCAATTATCTAACGCAAAAACTTGTTTGTGTGTACGTTTGATCAGATCGCCGCCCACTGCGCGCGCATGCCGACGTATATGGAGAGATGACACAAGCCGCGCTGTAAACAAGACACATCAAACTATACAAAACTGTCAATACGTTGTATTCAATATTAAACTCTAAGTGCGACCTATTATGGCCGAAATTGGTTATAAAAATTCGACAGTTTTGTAGGTTATTTGGTGTGGCGTGCCGCCGACTCCATTGTTATCATGCTACGGATGGACGCCATAAACAATGTAACGTGACCCCCCTAATTGATCGCCATACTTTATTGTTACAAAAAAAATAGGAGGATGCGGGTAAATGTATGTTGTTACGGTACGGTGCTGTCGTTCTGTCTTCTCTGTGCAACATCAAGAGTAACATTTGTAGTGAAATGATCCAATAACGATAAGCATTACGTAAGGTAGACTTCATACAAGTCACAATGTTGGCAACGCGTTGGTGATATCCTTGTGATATTACGAGCGTCTATAGGTTGCATTGACGCTTATTATCACGCGAAACAACGTATGACAACGTTGCAAGCGGGCCCGAGCCGGGGCCGACACAGGTAACAAACTAGACAATGTAGTACGTATTGCACAAAGTACAATATCTGGCGCTGCATTCCTACATCATTTAGATCATACGAGTGCAGCACCACCCACGCCGCGTCCCGTGCAGGTCAGAGAAACTCGTAAAATCGCGATTTACACGCCCGCGCCGGCATCAGCCGCCGGCCGCCGGCCGCCGGCCGCCTGACACCGGCGCCGGCAGACGCTTACCGCACATAGACTGTCACACACGCGAGAATAGGAACCTAGCTGGATTGTAGACGTGTCTCTCCAGTATATGCCTGACACGATGCATACAAATAGCCAAATTTACCATACATGGCCATAATTAAGACGCTACATTGATAGATATTTATTTAAACGGGCAGATTTCTTTGAAGTAGACATATGACACCACAAAAGAGTGAATCCGTATGAACCAAAGTGACCTGTGTTGAAGTGGCAATACGCGGGGCACATAACACGAACAACTGGCTGAAGAAGCCGTTAAGGGCTGCAACTGATAGCTTATGGCCCGCATTATGGATTCTATGGATCACCTGAAAGGTGATCTAAGTAGCACCGCAGGATCACAAGCGTCCTACTGGAAATTTCTCGGCCCATGCCGAGCTGCATTTTATATGTCTATTGCTTACAAGATATGTAAAAATACATTTGCGACAGTAAAATAACTTACCGATAGTTTTGTTGATCCAGTCAGCGAGATCCTCCTGAAGCGGGAACAGCTGTCTCGCCTGCGAGTACAGAATCTTTTCCCTATAGAAGTCCTCGTCTTCAGAGCACGGGGTCTGAGCTGCCAAAGCGCAGTCGGCCCTTTCAAAACTGCTGCTCATCTTCCTATTTACTACGATGTCTCCATGCCCAATGTGTCTCTCTTCCTCTTCTTTCCCCTCAAAATTGTTGCGCACGTATTCAAAAGCGTTGGTCCTCTCGAAAGCGTTGAAGATGCGGTCAAAAGTACCACTGAGCGGTCTCTCGGGGGGCTCCGCGGGCGGCGTGGAGACTGGGCCCCAGGACGTGCGGCTGCCGATCGCCGTCGGCCCGCACCGGTAGTATGCCATCACGACCCTCCTGATGCTGCAACAATGGGAGCTCACGTTAGACGAGATGATTTTTAAACTATATGAAAACTAGTTCCAATGTGATCAATACTGTAAGTGCAGGCGCGACGAGCAAGTGGACAAAATTATATGATATTTATCATTACACTGTTTGTATTTCCTGAGGTGTGCACTGTGAGCCAAATCCGACCGGTCACACTGCAAGTTCACATTGAATAAAGTGATCATAACCAAGTAACCTATTACAAATGCAATCTGGCACAAATGACGACTGAGTCGTTAAAATATGCCTCATTTACTACATTAAATATGAACATTAACAAACGGGATTGCACCGACGAAATAGAAAACACAACAAGAGTAAATTAATGGCATTTTTATGAATACGACGTCACCGAACCTAATGACCCGTTAATGATAGTCATTGAGCCACACTTACGCGACCTTCGGCCAAAAGAATAGTCACAACACGTTATGGAGAGCGGACAGTCGTTTGCATGTCTAACAAGGGCTCTGCTGTTCGGGCCTAAGGACCATCTCACACGGGCAACTACAATATTACGTTTGGGATAACTGAAAACGAATTCGATTAGAAATACAAAATTTGCTTGGTTTATGCTCGCCAGTACATGGGCTGACGAGGATGGAAGTGGGACTCTATATCACTCGTACTGCACATAGATTATTATTGTAAACTGTCAATTCAATGAACGTAATATAAATAGTTTGGGAGACTACCAGAATTCTGTCGCAAGCTCTTGCTTTCATCATATCAGCCAGTTTACTATCGGACATAGGCTTCCCAGGAAAGGGGGAATTTTGCTCATAATTGCCGCGCTGGGCAATCGTGGTGGCAATGGCTGAGCGGAACTTTCGCGATGCGATACTTCTGCCCATCCCCACCCTGTGCATTTGTGCTACTGTTTCGGATCGATATACCGCCATCGGTTGATTCTGATATCTTATTCGCCTTTTACGACACCTGGTACAGGGGCGAAGTACTACTATACTCTGTTGGTAATATAATCGACGGCATATTTTGCTTTATAGTTATAAAATACCGACCAATCTAAAAGATAATTTAATGTTTAAATACTAATTAATGTTAAAATTTGCATGTGGGCAGGGCCTACGTTTGACGAATGGCAATTTGAATATAGATGTCGGTTGTTTGACGCAAACACAATCACAATAACAGGCGGTCATTTAAAAAAGCTACGTTAACTGCTTCGTGTAACAAAAGGCTTTGAAATGTAGCTAACCTTTGGTTTTAAACGATAGATTTTACCTTGGTCGAGATATTATGAAGATATACAAAGAAATATTGACATTTAGGTTTGCAACTTTCTCTAACAATAAAATTAGTAGAAGGAAACATCTTAAAGTTATTGAAAACAACGAAGAAAGGCAAACATTTTATTAATTAATAAAGGACGAGAAAGAAGTTTTCAACAATCGCAGACTTTCATTATTAAACGCAATCAATTTTAAGTGTAACGCGGTGATTTTACAGGATTTTTTATTTTTGTCCATTGTTAAGAAGGCTTACTCAGCCAAGAGGTTCGTGATGTAATCAATCAGATCTCTTTACTCAGAAAAAGTTAATCTTTAGTTTACAGCGAGCTTTGTTGGCGGCACTTGAAGGGCTGACACTATCTCATAATTCTATATACGGTGTACATATGTACGTCGCAGTGTAAGTATATGGCGTCCGCCGGTGGTAAGACGTCGTGCGCCGAGGATCCGGGTGCCTTTGTCTCGCCAAAATGCCCGATTTGCCGCGGCTCTCTTGTGTGGAAAGTTTTGTCATGCCGTGCCTAACTGGACGACGATTTTATGTAATAAAAATGTTTACTATATTTCCAGTAGGTCGCAAGCATTTTAAGGTTTGAATGCTATATTGCAGGCGAACTCATGTATACGTAATCATTTGTAATCTATACTAATATAAGCTGAAAAGTTTGTTTGTTGGTTTGTTTAAACGCGCTTATAACAGAAACCGCTGGTCCAACTTCAAAAATTTAGTTTTTGATAGTCCATTTATCGAGGAAGGCTATTATAACCCACTGCTAGTAGTAAATAAAACAAGACAGTCGTGTGGGTTTTACTAAATGAACGTATATGCATTATTCTAAAGCAGGTGCGGAATTAATATATATTATATATAGATTTTTCTTGGATGAATTTAATAAATGAGTAGACTGTCTTTGACAGGATTTCAACCTGCAGGCCGGCTATATTATTGGATGGATTAAGGTTACTTTTATTTTATCTACTGCCTGTGCCCGCGACGTCGTCCGCGAAGAATAGTTTCTTTGGGTTTGAATGTCATATTTATTTACATCAACTCAGCCTAAAGATTAGTTTCTAACTCTAAAAATAGCGATAATTCTATACAGCTTTAAAACCCATTTTTAATGCTTTACAACCCTTATTTCATTTTAAAAAGCACATTATGCCCTTTCTCATCTTTGTATTAAATATCATTGAAATCGATTCAAGTAGTTTAGGCGTGATTGCAAACAGAGTTACTTTCGCGTTTATAATATTAGTAAGGGTATTGTATTAGTCGTAGCTCCGTTGAAACTAAAATTCCGCGGGTTCCCTTCCCGGTCGGGACAGTTTAAACAAGTACTAGGAGGCAACCTGCAGTCGGTCCGGGTTCAGTTTGCAAAATGCATGTTTTATAATCCCTACTAATATTATAAATGCGAAAGTAACTCTGTCTGTCTGTCTGTCTGTCTGTCTGTCTGTCTGTCTGTCTGTCTGTTACGCTTTCCCGGTTAAACCTCTCAACCGATTTTGATGAAATCTGGCATAGACAACCTTTAGACCTTAAGAAAGGACATAGGCTATTTTTGAACTCGAAATAAGGGTTGTAAGGGGTTGCAAGGGGGGATGAAAAGTTGTTTGCATGGATCGCTATTTTTAGAGCTAGAAACTTAAAACTTATTTTTCAGGCCATTGATTCGATATAAATAAACGTGACATTCAAAGTTTATATAATTTGAAGTAAATAGGTATGGTACTCAAAAAACTATTCCACGCGGACGAAGTCGCGGGCACAGCTAGTATTTATATAAGATCGGACAACGGTGATGTCTTTCGTTCTTAAATGTTTCTTTATAAAGACAATTTTAAGTAATTAGTTCTTTTATGTTTAACAGTCTAATATCGCATAAAAATGCATTTATAACGCAATTGTTTAGGATTTATATTAGCTAATTGGGTATTGAACTGTTACGACCAGAATTATTTCACGTCGCAACGCGAGCGAGTCCGCGAGAAACAGCGTGGTGTTGTGTAAAAGAGAAACAAGTTGAGTGTATTACCTCCGAGAGTGCGTTCCCTCCGCCTATTCGTTACAGGTTCATTAGAATTATCCATTACATGATCCCTAATTAGTAGAGTAGTAAAATATATTATTACGTCCTTTTTATATTTGCGCATTACTGCAAGTATTATCTACTGTATTACACAATATAATAAATGTATTCGAGCATTTTTATTGTATTAATAAATACATTTACATAAGGTAGACTTTTTATAAATATCGTCTTACTCTTACTCTCACCTATTTCTACCGCCGAATAGCTGTAGCGCCGACCGTGTGCTCGTTTGGCCGTATGTTTGACATCATAATATAAAAACAAGATACATGAGCATCGCTACTTCAGAACTGCTGAATGTTGCAGGCCTGAACACTATTCGCACCGTCCAATGCGTCAGGGGACTTCAATATACCAAGTGTACCCGTCGCCACCAATAAAAAACAACGTTGGCCCAATTGTCTCTAAAACCAATTCTGACGTATTCCCAGAAAATTCACAAATATTCATAGCAACCGGGCAATGAAGTCGCGACTGGTGTCAAACGGCGCATGGCGTGACAAGGCACATGTAGTGTAGCAGCTAGCAGCCGGGACGAGCCGGCACGGCCTAAACACGGAAGACATTATAAAAATCGATCTCTACCAATTGGGACAGTTCTGCATGATATTGCCATTGCTGAGAACGAAGGACACTGCGCCGTATTGTGGAGTGATAGAGTGAAAATTTGTGTGGGAGCAGCGGGCACGCGAGCCTGCAACGGTGTCCTCAAGGAAGAGCCGCAGCACGGATAGCCGCGTGTTCAGCTCCTCCTGCGGTTTTGTGATCGTACCCGAGGGAAGCTTATTGTTCCACTTTCTGTTGAAGAACATTTTAACTGTGTTTTTTAACAAATTGTTTCTTAAAATTATCTTTGAATTAGTGCTAAACTTTAAAATGTCGTGAGAACTGTTTTTTAAAGAATGCCAAATATCCGTTGAGACTCCGGGCAATGTCAATTATGGTTGCCTTTTATTCTGATCAGATATCTGTGAATGGCGGTGCTTTTTTGTGGGCTAATAAGGTAATAATGCAGCACGCCGATTATTTAAGAATTTGTAAAATATTTAAGCATCGTTAAGGACATTCCATACGCTAGCGTTCCGTTTTCTTACAGCGTATCGATTATATCTGATAATTACACTGTTTCTGTCACTGTTAGACTACGTATGTGCCGCATATTTTCCCGCCAAGGCCTAATTAGTATCACATCGCCCGCCCGAGGTCCTGTCTACATTTTAATTAGAGTTGTATCAGTCGGTCATTATTTTTGTTTTGCTTCGAAGCTTCGTACATCGATGCGAAATGTCTAATATGTGCTATTAAGTGTAAATGGAGTTATAGAAAACCGTAGCGTGAGATACTAGTTCTGTAGTGTTAGTACAACTGTTACAAATGTGAATAAATTTTCGCTGGGAAAATGTAAAAGGCGTTGAGTGAGGCGAAGGCTCACGCTCAGAAGTTCTGCGTTGGTCGGCGGCTCTCCTTGGGGACCGCTCGCTGACGAGCGCTACTCAGCTTTAGTTTACGCCCAGACGCGGCTAAACGTCACAGATGCAAAAAAAGCTTTACAATATGCGTATAATTTACAGTACTCCATCAAGCTTCTACGTTTATTAGACATTATTATGAAAATCGAAAGAGTTCTGAAAATCTGTCTGTTTTTACGGCTGAACCGGTGAATCGATTTTAATAAATAGTCATATAATCGTCCAGCAACACTATAGCGCTGTCTTTTTGGAAAATTAAATATACGTGTTGTGCAGTTAATATTGCAACCAGCGCCATCCTCGTCGGGTCCTCGTAAACAAAGGACATCCTCAATCGTTAAAATGGCGAACAACGCAATTCTGATGGATGGTTATCACGCGATCCTGTACTCCTAATCTAATTACGACCCTACCCAAACCAAATATCCATCTATATGTACATTTTAAAATGTGTTCTTACTTAATTTCGAATTCTATTATAGTCGAGAGATAAGTAATTACAGTTCATCAAAGGATAATTTTGACATTTAAAATTTGCCTCATTTACTGTGAGTTCTGGACACATAAAAACATTCTTGAAATCGAATGTCTTCCTTCATCCTTTGGAGTTTATTTACCTTTATAATTACTTAATAATATTCTCGATTGTATGAACTTTTCAGTTAGAAACATTTTTGATCTATATAATATAACACATTTTACGTACTGAAGTTTATAAGTAATGAAAAGAAACTTTATATTACATTTGTAAATTCTGAGGTTTTCTACTTCCAACGGATCATTCGGATTTTTTTTAAATTTTCCTATTTATACGTGATTATGCCATCGCCAAGCTTGGCTGGCGTAAAGTCAATCGTGAAGCGTAGAATTGTAACGAGGACTCTGCTGCGCATCCCCGCCTTTCTGTCTTTGAACTATGCTAGTAAGGATGAGAAAGCCGCCATCTATCGGTTATGGTATCTCAGTCACCCCTGACGATACCTGATAGATATGGAAGTACTTTTCTATTCTGCCGGTATCCTACGGCTAACGAAAATATAAGAAAGGTAGAAGGGCGGCTTAATTCGTAGTCTTTTTATTACAAAAGGGAGCTGATAAATAGTTTCGCCGGGTAATGTGATGTAATGAGAGTACATTCGAGTCTAAAGCTGGGAATATTCTATCAATGCCGGTTTCTAAGTCCAAGAGTATTTAGAGAAATGCTTCATTAATTCTAATTTGTGTCTCTTATTGGCGGTATTACAGTTCCTTCGCGGTGTCGGCTCTGCGGCGCAGTAGTCTTGCCTACAGCGAGGCCCACACGCCGGTATAGGTCAAGTTGAACGAGCGCGCGTCGTCCGTCGACGCCAGCGCCGCGCGCGCTTCGCTGTGCGCTGCACTGTTCTGTGCTGAACACAGCCATACTGACAGTATGTGTAAGTCTAGTTTGGATGCAACCACCGTTGATGTTTGTTGAAACAAAGACACCCAAAATGAAAACAAGTTGACTTCATCATATCAGTGATTGGAGGTCCACTGCTGGACATAAGCTTCCCCAAGTAAGAGGGAATATTGCCCATAATTGCCACACCGGGCAAGCGTTTTGGCAATCGTATTGCGTAGCTTTCGCGACAAGGATTCTGCTGCCCATCCCCGTCCTGTGCATATCAGCTACATTATTTCGGATGGATACGTCATCTGTCAGTTCTGGTACCTTAATCGCCTCTTACGACACCTGGTACCGTCAGAGTAGAACAGTACCTTATTCTACTCTGCAGGTATTTTACGGCTTATATTTATGTTTTGCTTCAATAATTAAATAAATATAAGTGATCGGTTGTCGAAATTCGACCACAATTCATTAAACATTTAACTTCGAGCTTTATTTAATTTCTCGTGATTGTCACGAGCTTTAGCAACATTTTAACATTCGATGCGACCAAAGAGAACAAAGGACATGAAAGTTGTGTCAATGTCTGATTCAAACAGTAAATAAGTGAGTGTATTTTGTATAAACAAGTTAGATGTTATGTACACTAACTTTAATCGTGTCACATGGTCGCGCAATTTCCTTAGAAATAAAAGTTTTCATTAAGAAAATTATAGACAATTCATTTGCCTTTTTTAAGCTACTAACTGTGTAATGTAGTTTTTTAAATGTAGTTTAACTATGTAGTTCCGTTTGAAAAAATCTGTTCAGTCTGTATTTTGATAATGTCATAGACATCGACGTTGATTAAATACTCGTGTGAATATTCATTTCATTCACCGACTTTAAAGACGCACTCCTCAAAGAATCCTCTTCAATTCAAATGTGGATGATACTATCAGACATGTATCTCAACATTTGCTACAGTATTCCTCGGTGAACTTGGCTTATCCATGTCTAATACGGTTCTGAGAAAGTAGTTAATTGATAGATGCTTATCCGTGCCCTTTGGCCGTAATTTCTCCGGGGCGGGGCGGGGACAGGAACATGGCGCAGGCGCGGGGGTCGGCTGCGCGGGCGCAGGAGCCGGCAGTGCGTTGCTCCCGCCTCTCCTTAACAGGATAATCGCTCGTCTCCAGGTCACCACATTGCGACGATTCTTTGTGGATACATTTTTTTGACAAGATGTTATTGTTTTCTATATTACGAACATGGCTAGTAACGACTCTTAATAATAATTTACAATCTGATTATTATTGTTTGTGATAAGTAACTTCTTAAAATAGAATAACAATTTATGCTTATTAATAAAAAATCTGTAAATGTAGCGTGGACGGAGAATAGCAGATCCCGTGAGTGATGCCGCGGCCGAGGCTTGTATTAATAAACTAGATTGGACTAGAAACCTAATTAGAAATTACGTGATCCTCGGAATGGCCGCACGCTGGCGGTGATCAATTAGTGATATATTTCATTGCTACACGCACGAAGTTAAACGATTGCAATTGCTGTAAACTGCATTTCCTCGTACTGTTTGATAAAGCTATTTTAGTTCGAAGCATTCATCAAAAATAAATTACAGCCCGAGTTTGGCGTTTCCCTTCCTGACCGACAGTCTAGTCTTTGAACTACAGTCAACAACATCTATATCATAAATGCGGAGATATGATCTATCTGTTGCTTTTTTAAGCCTTGACCGGATTCAAGAATTCCCGAGGGCGGCATTGTAAAGTAAGGTAGACCTCATAAGAGGCAGAATTCATACAAAGGTTAACTTACGGAGGTACCTCAGTCTCACCTACATCTACCGCCGAAAAGCTGTGTATGCATTTGTGTTTTCCGGTTTGAAGGGTGAGAGAGGCTGTGAAACTACTGTGTAATACACATACAATATCTTCTTATTTAAGATCTTCAAGACATAAGGTTAGCAATGTGCAAGTACAGTACGAGAAACTTCTCTGGTCTTTTAGCTATACTCAGACACTCGACAGTTTTGGAAAAGTAGTTTATTTTTTCCGTGAATCGAACTTAGGAACTGAGAATATGCGCACCACCTGAAGTATCGTCCAACCTCCCCGAAGTACCTAGTATAGTTTCAGAGTCAGTGTGCCCCCACTCTGAAACTATGCTTTATAATAATTTGATGAAAAAAAGTCTTGAGCAAATGAGGTATTACTTAAAACCTTAAAATTAAACAATCGGTCTTCATGTAAGTTATGTGTTTTACCCGGGATGAGAATATGTTATATAAACCTAAACACTTTGCAACAAAGGCCAAAACGGCACAGGTTCTGCGGTCCAGCCGACGCAGGGCCATCCTAGCGGAGCGCAGTAAATCTCATAAAGAAAGTATCGGCCAGTCGTCGACCCCGGAACGGCGCTCGCTCCTGCCGTCCTGCCTAGATCCTATCTAGACCCGAGACAGCGCCTGCGACCGCCGCCTGCCGACTGCCTAACCTCGGCAAAGCCTAACTCAGGAAGCGCCGTCACTTGGTACCGGAAAACTAAAGCTTGTTTAGAGAATACTCTAAAGATAGTGAGGCCACTTTTTGCGTTACGTAAAGAGAAAATAACGGAAAACATTACCAGTTAGGGTTTTAACTTCATTCGCACCTAGCTAACTCTTCGTCAATGCAGCCTTATATAATATGTAGTCAAATTGTACGATTGATGTTTAAATGAGGAATTAATTCAAAAATTTGTTAAATTTATTATCAGCGTAACACGTAACACTGTCTGTACGTGTTCGTTACGTAAATTATAAATAAATGTTTATCTTATACTTGTTAAGAAGTAAGTTCGTTAAAATACAAAAATATACGCCGAAATTCATATTAAATTTGCATTTGTCTACGTTGTTACTAAAACTAATTGGTTTCATTAAGTCAGATGGCCTCGTTGGCATAATGGCATAGAGCCTAAAGTGGGAGGCTCCAGGTCAGACTCATGCCAGGCAGTGATAAAAAGGTACATCGGCAATTTTCAGTATAATTAATCCTGTAAAATTAAATAACTTATTATTGTTATTACATTTTCTTTTCTTCTTTCTTTAAAATTGTATTTGTTCGTTATTTCCAATGCATGATTTTTAAACCTCTGATAAAGGTAGTCTCCGTAAGTATCAGTTTTGATGATCGACAATTTTATTTTTTCTTACACGGATCACCTTATATCTATAATAATTAAATTTAAAACCAGATAGATGCACAGAAAAAGAAAGAAAACTTTACTAAATAGAATTTACTATTAGTATTGTTAAAGTTATCTTTAATGTTAAGAAAGAGAAACGCTTAAAAATGAAATAATCATCATTCCCCGCAGGCCGTGTTTGTTTTGTTTTCAATATAGTCGAACAGTTAATCGAGTGAGTCCGCGTGATGTCCGCTCAGGTCACTAGCGCAAACTGTTGTGCAAGAGTGCGGTGGTGGGTCGGTCTCATTTACTGCCGGCGCCGGCGCAGGATCAGGCCGCAGGTCATCGGAATAATATGATCGGGGTTAACATTTCTCTTTGGTTCTCGGAAATAATAGTCTAGAACTATCTTACAATGCGTACGGTATATTAACTGATTCGAGTATTTGATATACTTTGGGCAGGTATTAAAAATATACATCTTGTATTTATTATAACGAGAAATTTTTGGAAAATAGAGTACACAATACAGTAAGGTTCTGAAGTATTTTTTTAAAGCATGAAATTATATATATCTAGCAGTGCCCCGCGATTTTACCCGTTGACTTCCCGTGCGAATAACAAATAATAGAAGTAGCCTAAGTTACACCCTATAACATCAGCTATCTGCCAGAAAAAGTCTCGTTACAGACCGGTTCAGCCGTTTTAGGGATTAACCGGAACCAACAGTCAGACAAAAAAAAACATTGTTGTATTTATTTAAGCAACATGTAAATTTTCTTTTCTTTTTTATTTATTAAAAACATACACTTGAATTTTATTTTCATATATGATATTTTAAAAATAATGCCGCGAGGTACCGACAGAATGGAATAGTACCCCTCCCTGTACCAGGTCACAAGAGGCGAGTGAGGTACCAAATCAGACATTCCCGTCGGCTTCCAATGGCTGGAATGAAGATATAATATTTATTTACAGTGGCTCAGCAAACGACTTCACAGCCAAATAGATTCAAATAAAAAGTGTTACCCCGAAGAAGCCAACAACCAGAGATGGGAACATACCCAACAAAGATCATTAACTATACAATAGTGATATTACTGAGTCCGCGAAGTGGCGCCATCTAGCGTGTTTTCCTGCCACCGCGTCCTGCGTAAGTTTACCAAATGTATCATATACCGCCGCCCACTAACCGTGCTAGCTGAATAAATAGCCAGCTTACTGCAAAATTACGCATTAATGGATGTGGTCTGCGGTGCGACTTTCTAAACATAACATTTCTAGTTAGTGTGTGGCCGGTGTCACTCAAAAGTACTTACTTATTCAGTGAGTATTACAAAGTAAATATTTTATTAGTAGACGAGCTGTGCTCCACAATTTCACGCGCATTGGGTAGTTTAAATAAAATGCGGCGTGTCGCCTGTCCTTGCATTTACTCAAGTCTTTAGCTGAGCATTATTATCTACATGTCTTCTAGATACTCCGTTCCGTATAGTCGTAAGGTGCTAGTAATGGGAATCTCTGAAACGGCTGGACTGGATTCTAATAAAACTTTTATTGGTAGATAGCTGTATGCACTATAGTATAGCTGATGTAAATATTACCGTGGACCGGCAAAGTAGAATGGTACCTCTCCTGAACCAGGCGGCTGGCTGAGGTACCGGAACCGATAGATGGCGGTATATCTATCAAAAACAGTATAGCTCAAATGCACAGGGCGGGGATGAGCAGTAGCTTCCAAGTCGCAAAAGCTACACTCTGCGATAACCAACACGCTTGCCCAGCGCGGCAATTATGGGCAAATCCCTCTTTTTGGGGAGGCCTACATCTAGCAGCGGTATAGCATACGATGGCTGGTATGATGATGAGCTGATGTTATAAAGAGTTTTATTTAGGCTACTTAAATAGTAGCTTCAGGAATTACATTAATAAATATTTTTTTCAAGATAAACTTTTAACGAAAAGTCTACATAAATGTACATTTTTCGTTCGTTTACCGTGCCTATATTTGATGAACACGGTAAGGCTTCATTCTTGGACCGTCGTATCCGTTCCCACCCTCGACCATTTCCTCAGTCATCGCCACAAGGTCTTCCGATAAATGAATTAGGGATCGATTGATAATTCAACGATATATCACGAGTTTAAGACAAAATATTATTTATTATATATAGATATCTATTCAAGTGTTCTAATAAAAATAATCAATTCATAATTGATGAGTTGTTATTATTATAAAGTGTTAGGTAACAATAATCGATTAAAAGCGCTAACAAAATCGATGGATCGCAGGATGTCCTGTTACAGCACCTGAGAGTTACGCGCGTGCATTTATTATGACAATGAAAATATACGCAACGCGTCCAATCTTGTCGCTTGTGAAAAAATAGCAATGTACTTTTTATCTCAAGAAACGCAAGCGCAGCATGTATTTAATGAAAATAATGTTAATATTATCGTAATTAATTATTCAATGAATCAATAATTAAGAAAATACATATTGTTTTTTTATATAAAACTGCTACCAAAAGTAGTGGATTTTATTGACATCTTTATCCATTGTATCTGCAGTTTATAATTATGTCTTACCTAAAGAAACTATGCCGTGTGGTATCAGCAGAGTAGGGTAGTACCTCCCTCTTTGTCAGGTGTCGTAAGAGGTGACTAAGTTAACAGGACCGATAGATGGCGGTATATCCATCCGAGACAGTGTAGCTCTAATGCACAGGGTGGGGATGGCGGTAGTTATGGGCACAATTCCCCCTTTCATAGGAAGGCCTATGTGCAGAAATGGACTTCCAATGGCTGTAATGATGATACTGATGAAAGAAATTAATAATCACATCTCTTTATCCCCAATCTTATTTATGTGAAGATATACATCAATATAGATCAGATACTGAAGGCCCACTCGGAGCGGCGAGCGCGGTAGAAATCGTGAACTAGTTCAACGATAACAGTACCGCTTATTGCGACAGCCTGTGGTTTGGTGTGCTGCAGCGGGCCGCCGCCGCCGCGGAAACACAATATTGACACGCAAACACCGTAACAATATCGTGTTATATGCAGATAATGTTAGTCGTGTTGTGTGTGCGTTGGCTAATGTCGCCGAAAGTAATCGCCCGTCAGACTGCACCGCAGATGCCCGCGTGTTTGGTTAACAGGGTGCGGTTACGTGCGGATGTGTAATCGAATAGTGGAGCTAAATTTTACATACATGCGACTAGTGGACGGCCGCGGTTTTGCGCATATCGGCACTTTTTATTTAATACTGTGGGATACTGGCATAGCATAGCAGTTTCAAATGTATGTTTTTCCCAAGTGTCAGCAGCTCAAAGAGCGCCGTGACGAATGGCCGCCATTCCAGGAACGGGCGTATTCCCGAGGGAACAGCCCTACCTGGGCGAGCAGCCGACTCTAAATTGCCACAAAAATATGAGACCGGGTGTGCCTGTTAAGGTCGCCACTTCGTTTAATTTTTACTAATAAAATTGAAACATCGATTTGTAATGTAGTATTCGATCGAAGTTATTTTGATTAGGAATTACTTAAGCAAATTTATGTATGTTTTTTAGAATCTATAAAACGATGTGCAAAATAAAATCGGCTATCATGCGGATAAATTCAAGCTACCAGCTAGATTTACACGTGTAAGGAACTATCTGTTTAGGTACATCACGATTAAGATTAGTCCATGACTTGTTCATCTGACAAACGAAGACAACGACTGCAATCGTGTGGTCGAGTCGAATGAAACGACCACACTTTGGCAATCATTCATTTGGTGAATGCTTGTGTCAAGTTTTTCTTGGCCTGCAAATAATATACCATCATCATCATCACATCAGCCTTTGGAAGTCCACTGATGGACATGGGCCTCTTCAAGGAAGGTGGAACTTGCCTATTATAGCCTCGATGGGCAATCGTGATAGCAATTGGCATTTGTTACGGATGGATATACCTCCATCTGTCGGTTCTAGTACCTCAGTCGCCTCTTACGACACCTGGTACTATGGCTAAGATAATGTTGAAATAATATATGGGCTAAGCTACTGCTCTTAATCAAAATTATTTGATGTTGTTCGGACATCGTGCGCTGGGCAGCCCTAGATAGTGAAATACAACCAGTACTAAGGCTGGGCCCAAGGGACAGGCGCCTGCGTATGTCGCAAAGCATTTTTTGTTGTTGTGATTGTAGCCTACGCAGACGTGTAAGGCCGTGTTCTGCAAGAACAAACCTTAGGACTTATTAGAAATGCATAGAGTGCTTTAAGATGGGAGGCCGTGACTCCGAAGGGAAAGCTGTCCACTTTTGTGCTTATAATTAAAGGAACCATCACGTGCATTATATGTGCTAGAGTTTGAGCACTAGAAGATGACCTAAGCTCCTTTGAAAGTCTGTAAGAAAATCCTTACGGTATTAATACCAATAAGTAAGTTATATTAAAATTTGCTTAAATATCATCAAAATAACATTAATTATCTAGATTGAACAACAATAGAATATTTGTTAAACAACAAATAAACGCAGGTGTGCCGCTTGCAGGAATTTAATCAGAAGTAAATAGTTTCGTATTGGACGTGAGTTCCTTCCTTCGGGCCGCGGCGGCGCTCCCCCATTGAATGGCCCGTCAATGAGTGACGTCACCTCGTACCTCACTGACTCGCGTCACTCGATACCGCTGAATGGACGGACCGTGCCGGTGTTTACGAAACAGAGGGAAAGGCTTGTTAAAAATATATATCCGTAGATATGGATTTATTGGTGTCACGCGGATCTTGACTTTCTTACTTGATTCACCATCATTACAGCCGCCCCAAAATGTTGCCCGAGCAAGCGAGTTAGCAATCGCAGAGCGCAGCTTTCGCGACAGAGATGCTGCAGACCATCCCCACCCTGTGCATTTGAGCATTTGACCTGTGTCAGCAGTGGACTTCCAACAGCTGATATGATGAATATAACTATATTCTATCCCTACACCCTCACGAAAAAGGGAAGTACGCAGGCGGATCCGCAGTAGGCCGGGCAATAGGTCCAATCTCTTAATTAATTCTCATTTTCGCAAGTCAGCTCGTCTTCTACAGTTTGATAATTGTTTTTATGAAGCCATCAGAGCCGGCGTGGGCGTACTTTATATTTGAATTAACATACATACAAATCCGAGTTGTTGTAGGAAGTTCAATAACATAAACCTCGCCTCACAAGCCGGGCACCGCCTGGTGTTCAAATTATGCTTTATCGTTTTATGCAAACCGACTCTAATACGAGATTACCTTATACAACAAATTATTGTTACATCTGGTTTTTCCGGACATGTTCATTTGTAACAAAGATGTTTTCATAAATAAATCAGGTTTTCGGTATTCTTTCGGAGTTGTTCCGGTTTATATAATTTTTTATTGGATCTGGGTGATATATGATGATAAAGAAGATAAGATAAAACAATAAGATAGAAACTGTTTTATATGTACTGTATCAATTTAACTGAAGCAGCAGGCGGGACTCAAACCTGCAGTTTTCCCACCGGTTCGCTGCACTACCGCTGTACTTTTTTTAAAAATAACAATAAATATATATAAATCTATAGCCATTGTAGGCTATCTAGGACAAACTAATGCCAGACGCCTTCAGACCCTTATGTGTAGGGCACTCCACACCCACGCGCTCGGTGCGGACGCACTCTCTTAACGAGGATTCGAGTAAAACATTCTATATGATTTGTAGCATGACTGGACAAGCTCTAGGAACAGATTTGTAATGTATCATTAGGGGGTAATTTTCGGTGCGATCTAGACGAGTTTTTTAGTAAACCACCAACGAGTACGTATTGTGTTTATATGGGGTCCATATAAACACAATACGTTCCCAACTCTAGTACGTACAATTAATAATAATACTAAATTTAATCTCTTTGATGAAATTAAAAAAGTGAGAGTCTGGATATATATGGATTGAAATAGGTTTCATAATGGCCTCATGCCACAGAAAGTGAAATTGATGATATAACTTAAATTATACTTTTTTACAAATAGAATACTTAAACTATATGTTTTACAACTTCATCTATATTCATATATAAAAGGAAAATCTGACTAAATGGCTGTTATGTTATATCAATGGAGAATTACAAATATAAAGTAAGGGTAAGAAACTGAAAATTTTTCACAGGGTATTTTTATAGCACTTATTATATCTTTTACATAGGGGAGCACTAAAAAAGGACTTTTAAAAAACCACCCTTATAAGGGGTGTGACGGTAAAATTTGTATGAAATTTTACTGTGTTTGAAGTTATTTGGATGAAATTCAGCATTGTTCGTCAATAATTTGCAATAGGGCAATATAACTAAATTCATTAGTCAAGAAATAATCGGCCATCAATCGTAGTCGCAGGTCCGCGTTACTGTTCCGGTGTGGAGGGTGAGTGAGGCGATTAGATAAACTAATATATTTTTATGAGAATGGTTTGTTAGCGCCTACCAGGGGTTTCATTAGTGCCAACTACTACACAGGTGGTGGTGGTGGATCCTTTATAACCACCAGTTTTTCTTCTTGATTCCTTTCTGGTAGATCGCATGATGAACCTGCAGTGAACTTAGTCTTAAGACTCGTCTGGTGCCGGCAGACTAGTTTATAGGTGGGCCTAATTAAATAATCTAAGTGTTAGATTATTCAATTAGGCCCACCTTAACTTATACAATCCCTTGGGCCATCAGGGTCATCAGAAATACCTATAATCAGTTCCTTATTGGAAGTTTAATAGTTATTATTATTACTTACTATATTATTATTTCATTGAAGATTTAAGAGTGCTTATAATGGGCCTAATTGAATAAAGTTTATTTTGATTTAGAATGGGCAATGGGAAATATATAACATTACAGGTCACGTGTTTGACCACGCGCTAATGTAGTCCTTGTCCCTTTGATGATCAGCCTGTTTTCTTGCATGCCAAACTAGTATTGCTAAGCCTTACATTGAACATTTCTAAACACCTGACTCATTTGTGCCGTATGCAATTGAATCTGTTAATAGTAGCATAGACTAACACTGAGTTGCCCCTACAACTCCCTGCCTACGCTTTAACATACATCGAAACAAAGACAGCAGCTTCAATAGCCATCCGGTTGAAAGCGGAGAGCGTGCATACAGGGAGCATCAGTCCCTTGTAGGGCCCTCCACACCCACGCCGCCTGCTGTCTGTGCCCATCGACTATCAATGGCCATACAAATGCTGAACGAGCTGCGTTGTCTCGAGTATTTTACTGGCGAAGATTTGTGTTTTAGCGTCGGCAAAATATGTTTTCGGAAATCGTTCGTAGAGTTTTGGAGTGAAATGACGTTAAAACTGATAGGCTAGATCAATATTTTAGGTTATGCAATTCTAGAGACAAAGTTCATTGGTCAGGACATGTCTCTATACTCGAAGCCAGTTCCAGCATTTAGCACGGATATATTTTTTTTCCTTTGCCTAAAATAAAATACATTTTAGAGTTCTTAAGGCGCTCCAAATCACATAGGCCTCATTCGTTCATAAGGAAGACTCGATCACTTCACACATTTAGAAAATACTAAGACATTAGAAAAAAACATACAAAGAGCATAAAACACTAATGCAAATGTCCAGACCAGCAAGTTTAACTTTCAGCCGGTACTTTGTGCGCCTGGAACGCTGACAAATGACACTTTGTCGCCAAAGCGACCGTGTGATTTGCCCATCATACAAAACTGTTATTTAATCCACTGTTAGTAAGTAGCATAGTCTGTATTTATGGTCTAAAATGACAATGCTTGGTTTGTAAAACAGAGTAGCTATGATGATACGACCGGCGGGAAACAAAAAGTCGCCGCATTACTCGGTGAACACAATACAGTCGTCAATTCGAACCCATCGGGCATTGTTTCGACACGTTCGCATTGAGATCCGCATTTGATCGGAATAAACGATCAATATTTTATTAAAAAGTAAATTATTCACCATTGATTTTACTTAAATCTGCTAAGACAACTAGGTAAAGCTTCAAAAGTGCGCGTGCGCACACAATTTGCTTACTAACCGCGCGTAACGAAGCAGCACAGTATTGCCAGCGGTCGCCTGTGACCATTGTCCCTCGTACTACGTCGACGGTGTGTAACAAATGCCCCCGTACCATGTAACCGCTCCTGCAACGACCTTTCCTACTACAATATCCGGTCGTTTCGAGTGGCCGATTATGTTAAACGTTGTGCAATTTCACGCCACAATTAGTTGTCAAATTCGATGACTTCACCGTTATTAGTGCTGATTGTGATTAGAAATCATAACCACAACCAGAAGTAGTTCTCAAATATCATCACTTCAAACTTGTGTAACTCAGTTTATCAGTGGACAAATTATAAATGTTATTATTGATGATTTGGAATCAACGACCAATGACTTGCAAAAGGACATGACAATAAAAAAATGTTAAATATTAAAAAAAAACTTTTGTAACTTTTACGTGTCAATCAAACGTCATAAATCATGTTTACAAAATGTAAATAGTTAAACCAGTTCCAAACGATAAACACAAATGACAAACGATTTGCCAGTCCTGAATCTGCGGCGTAATTACGTAAATAAATATTTCCCACAACATCTCATACATTGACCTGACTCTGTGGTAAGTCGCTTAAAGTACTTGTGTCACGGACGCCAGACAACAGAGGAATTACAAATATACTACTTTAATACATATATTAACACCCAGACACAGAACAAATACATAATATTTGCTCTGGGTGGGATCGAACTCACAACCCTTGGCGCACAAGATAGGATCACTACCATCTGTGCCATCGGGCCCGTCAAACAAATTTATTTACAGTATTTGTCATCGGACACTAGGGCAGTTTAAGCTCGAAGTTGCCATAGTTTCTGGTTGATCGCGTCCTACGCCTGCGCAGTGGTAACGGTTGCCACGGTCCACCGGCGCCGAGCACGAGAGGAACGTCGCCGACTAACCCATTGCCCCGCGCAGCCCGGGTTGCGTTGCGTTGATTTGAACTGCCTTTGTTCCGTCGACTATCGTCTAGTCGGTTGTTGGTTTTATTATTCCGGTAATCATAATACAATAGAGTTGTATGTTCTCATTTATTATAATTTTTAAAATGATTTCGTATTGAGTGAAAGGGTCCTTATGGTTCAATAATGATTTGACTTAAGCATTTGAAAATAATTACTGTTACAAGGTTAGCCACGTCAGATTATTTTCTTAAGGTTTTTAAATAGAAATAACATAACCAGATACCTCTCGACTAAACAGCAAATCGTACAAATTCAAACAACAAATACTCTTTTTAAGAAGTTATAACTAAAGGGTGCAAGATATGTTCTCTGGGGTAATCATTCAATATGCTATGAAGCAAACTATCGCTTCACAGATCAATCACCGTGAATGATGGAACCGTCGCAGATCTGAATGCTAACGGTGGCCTATTGGCCCGATGGATCGCCTTACACGTGTATTGTTTTGCAAACATCAGGTTCGATCTACAGCACTTTACTTGAAGCAGCAGCGACCTCTCGACATGCAAATACGACGGACGGTTAACCAACCAGTGTTATCAGGTTTCTGGGCTTTCATTGTGATTCTACAACTGTTGCTCGGGGAAAACACTCATACTAACTGTGAATGTTGTGTTACTACCATTTTATAGTGTGTTTTTTTCTTAAATTTATCCAAAGCACTGTATTTATTGTTAGAAGTATTTCTTAATAAGAAAATGTTTTTATAAATTAGTACAAATTCACATGGTTCGTATCTGTCTTAGAAAAGTAAGTGGATCAACACTTAATTAATTAACCGTCAAGTGTGATCAGAGTTAAAGCAGTCGTCTGTTTCGCCTCGCCTGTCCTAAACAAAAGTGCATTGTACCCAGGAGCAGGTTGTAAACAAAAACTGTTAGGGGACGGTGCGCAGGCGCATATGGTCACTAGCTCTCTGTGGGTGCTGTTTCGTGTTACAAGTGTATCCACAAGTAGATTATAAGACTGAAGATGGTTTACTTGTGTGTGGTTATAAATAAATCTAATATAAAGCCCGTTCTGTCACATGGGACTTCTTTAATGACTGTATAATCATGATCAATTGGACATGAGTAATTGTGAGTCTTATTATATATATTTAGAGGATATTGTAACAAAAACATATTTTATTTTTTTGCCAATTTAACCGTTTGTTTATGCACGTTCTTTATAGAACAAATAAATCACTTCAGAGATAAAGAAAATTCTGATAGCATTGATTTCCTTTGGACCCGAGAAAATTCACGGTTCCCGGAAGATAGATTGTTAGATAGATTTATTTATTGTAGAGTACATCTTTTACACGCTCGTCTCAAAATTATGTTTCTGCTGATCGAAAGATCACTAGCCATTTTCCCGCCACTTTTGTTTTAATGTGTACAAAATGTTAACGAATGCGGTAAAAGTGCATATAAATATTAGTCCTGAGTCGTAACGGTGATTACGCTTCGTGATAAAACAATGTTTACAATAGTAAAGTGATTGCTGTATCATGCCTGCTCTCGTGACCGACAGACCCACTTTTAAAGTGAAACGTAAACAGATAATTGCAGAATTGAGCACTAATTATACTAATTAATTACGCACTAGACTCGGCGGCCGACCACGTTACCGCGTACCCCGCCGCACTATGTATCAACGTGCGCTGTTGGTCTCAGAATGTGCAGGAGGTGCTTAAACTCCTATTATCTGATTGGTAGATAAGAGATTTATTTATGGTGTGAAAGCGGAATCGTAATTATTGTAATTGTACATAATGACCATTATTATCACACAATTGCAATCTCTTTCAGGCAACCTTAGAGGGAACATAAGTAACTGGTATAGAACAGATACTTTGAGGTCTATCAGCAGTTCCAAGTTTTTTTAAACTTATTGCGCCCTCGTAATTTACAATTTTATCAAGACGGCCTACCATAGCTATTGGAATTTAGCACAGACGAAAATAAGGTAGTAACAAAATCTATTAAAAAGCTTCTCAGAACTTGTATATTTTATATTCTTTCTGGTAAAATATAAGCTAGAAATGTGGGTGAAACCGGAGCGTCTACGTTCCCAGCTAAGTACATACAAGTACGGGTGGGAGCCGATCCAAAAGTGCTACTAAAATTCCAGAGGATTTATTTAAAGACGCGATTGTTTGTGACGATCCTTTCATTCACAATGTAATAAATGTCCACTTGTGAATAATGCATATTTCAACGTTTGTTGTCAAGTGGTTTTGTTTTATTTAGAAAAATTTTCTTTATTTTTAGGGGTTTTGATCCAAAAGGATATTTCAACCCCATCGTACGTAAAACAGGATCGTTATCATTTACAGTGTAATTAATAATAAGAATATGAGGCAGCTTCGTTAGATTAGCGATGGCATCAAACGGCATAACTCTTTCGCAGTTTCTGATCTAGGCTCAGATTGAATGAAACTTAAATCTAGAACATTTCCGGATACAGTCCAACAGAAAATTTTTGTATAAGTTTTATTGCAAAACCGGTATTAATAAGTTACTAGATTCTTTCATTAAAAAGGCAAACATTGCTGCAATCGTTCAGACTTCACAAGTAATCATGGTAAATGAACACAGTATCAGATTTTTTTGAAGTAACTTTTTGTGTATAAAGATCAAACCAAACCCAAATGGATATTAAGACTAGGAATATAAAAACAGAACACCCGATTTGTAGCATAGAGAGGCAAACTAAACTAAACCTTTACTAGCAATCAACAGTTTCTTCCTGTTCCGAGTTGCCAGATGTATTGATAATGACTCAATTAACGTGTAAGAGCGTTAACCGCCCAACCCCGCCCGGGCGGCCCACACCGGGACAATTTTAACCAATTAATTTGAGTGCGCGCGCTAATCTCACGGTGGATCCGAATTAGTCCTGCGCCGCCAAGACGTGACACGGCTACCAACATTGACCTGATTGCGACGCAAACGGATTTATCGCTCTATCTGTTCAGGGCTTAAGTGGAAACTATTATAATCCCAAGGATTCCAATTATGTAAGTTGATTGTTGATTTTGTGGAACTGACATATCTAACTGTTACGAAGTTGAAGGTAACATTTCCCTTGATCTATATCTTCTATTATACTGGTTTATTCAGGCAACTTGTTGCGAATGCATTAACGAAGTCATTAATATAAACATCAACGTCTCTCACAAGCATCCCAAGCCACTCCACACAAGATTTTGGAATGTGAATGATTACAAGACCAATGAACCAACCGATAGTAATATATCTTCCTCGAGCTAACGCACTCGCCTACAATCCATCAGCACTTACGCACAATGACCGCACTAAAGCCGTGAACATAACTCACGTACACGCTATAAAACTAAAAATAGCCGCGATTCTAGACTCTATTGTTAGAAGAACAAGGAATAAGTTAGACGAGTGCGCGCACGCATCGTGAAAGTGCAGTAGTAATGAAATTCGGCCGTACAGTTGTAAGGAAAGCGGAACCGGCAGTTGCGTCACTTCATCTCTGGCCAAGTGGGTTAGTAGACGAAGCTGGTATGTAATTTGCGTGGCGGGGAGACGACCACTGTCGCCGGATGTGGCTGCAAAACTGTTATATTCCTCCCTAATTTATTCTTATTATCTTCCCCGTCAACCAGATCGCAACTTAAGATGCATTGACTTGGTAAAGTCAGATTTATTCTGACTGTAAGAAAACTGTAGCAAATTTACCCAGAATGAGCCATAGAGATTAGATTGTTATTTAAAAATCTTGACTTTTATCGTGATTATTTCAACTACAATTAAATTATCTAAGGAAAACGAAACATTGCACTTGCTTTCATAAAATTCGCCATTGGCTGCAGCCGTTGCACCAATCATAATCTAAGAGATTGCGCCAGCAGTTATCTCTGCCAACAAAACAATAATTACGAGATAATAATCACGTAGAATTACAACCAGCTCGGAAGCAGTCCATTATCTCCGCCCGGGGGATCACTGTTGCTGCGTGTTGCCTGGACGGCGCTGATACATTTCGTAAACAATTGACGAGCCGTATAGCACGTTGGATGAGAGGATCACGCCCCGCCAGGGTCATGGGTTCAACCAAAATAAAATGCAAAATATGTTCAGCCTGGCTGGGATCTTTTTTATTGTTGTTAAGACCAGGAAGGACACTGTGCATGTTATTTCATGTTATTTTGAGTACTTCATTGGTATAAGATAGCCTTGAAGTACCGGCATAGTAGAATAGTACCTCCCCCTTTATCAGGTGTCGTAGCTTAAATATATAGGACGTGGATGGGCAGCCAGATACCCAGACACGAAAGCTGCGCTCTGCGATTGTCTCACAATCTTGCCCAGCTCGGGAAATATGGGCAAAATTCCCTCTTTCTTAGGGAAACCTATGTCCAGCAGTGGACTTCTAATGGTTGACGATGATGTCAATAAATTTTGAGTCAATATAATCATCATATTAGCCATAGGACGTCCACTGCTGGACATAGGCTTCCCCAAGAAAGAGGGAATTTTGATTGTAGTTGTCGCACTAGGTAGTTGTTGTGGCAATCGCAGAACGTAGCTTTGCGACGAATATTCTGCTGCCCATACCTACCCTATTACATTCTCTCCTAATATTTGATACTCACAGAGTGAAAGCGAATAAAGGATAGTATAAATACAGGAGTTGAAACAGTGCACCAGTGATAACTATCTAGGATTTGAGCGAACTTGAGGTTCTTCAAGTAGATTGGAAGGAAGGAAGTTGCGTCAAAGTTAAATATAGGCCGGCTGTTCATTGGAGCTCTTTCTAGACACAGCCCTCGATGGATGACAGATTATATCAGTATGTAATGTTTGTACAATTAACAGTACAAGCATGTTGTAAATAACATTTCTTCGATACATCAAAGTTCGAAGCTCAAGGTGTTTATTCGCAGTCATACATTATGTATAAGTAAATGCTGTATGAATACGATTAAGGTAATTTGCCAGTGAAACTTGCGCCAGCGCCTGCGTACACAACCAGAACCATACCAAATACTCACTGAGAGAAATCCATGCCGAAGTTAACGATTTAAAACTGATAAATCCACATATTACGCTTGTGGTTCCATCCACTCCTGCCGGAGTATTCACAGACGTATTTGTCTCGCCAAAAAGACACGCCCCTCTTGGTGGCGTAGAGGAG